>SJYW01024348.1:26086-64511 GCA_006410735.1 Raphicerus campestris
AGAAATCCCAGGGCTGATCTCCTTTAGAATGGACTGGTTGGATCTCTTTGCAGTCCAAGGAACTCTCAAGAGTCTTCTCCAACACCACAGTTCAAAAGCATCAATTCTTCAGCGTTCAGCTTTCTTCGCAGTCCAACTCTCATATCCATACATGACCACAGGAAAAACCATAGCCTTGACTAGATGGACCTTTGTTGGCAAAGTAATGTCTTTGTTTTTCAATATGCTATCTAGGTTGGTCATAACTTTTCTTCCAAGGAGTAAGCATCTTCTAATTTCATGGCTGCAATCACCATGTGCAGTGATTTTGAAGCCCCCCAAAATGAAGTCTGACACTGTTTCCACTGTTTCCCCATCTATTTCCCATGAAGTGATGGGACCACATGCCATGATCTTCGTTTTCTGAATGTTGAGCTTTAAGCCAATTTTTTCACTCTCCTCTTTTACTTTCATTAAGAGGTTTTTTTAGTTCCCCTTCACTTTCTGCCATAAGGGTGGTGTCGTCTGCATATCTGAGGCTATTGATATTTCTCCCGGCAATCCTGATTCCAGCTTGTGCTTCTTCCAGCCCAGCGTTTCTCATGATGTACTCTGCCTAGAAGTTAAATAAGCAGGGAGGGCAGGGGGAGATTAAATGTGCAACAGTGCAGCATTCAGGATCTTATTTCACCTTGAGCAGGTATGTAACTAACTCCCTTGCAAAGCAGCATGAAGTCTTAACCACTGGACCATCAGGGAAGTCCACTGGAAGCTGTTTAAAATCAATTACATTTCTGTTTCCAGTTATGACCATGGACTTGAGTAAGCTATTTAATATACTTGCCTTTATTAGACCTGAAAGCAAAATGATCAAGGATGAAAATATTGCATATATCCTGCCTGTATATTTGTACACATATTTCTATGTCTTAATTTTATTCTATTGTAATAATTTTATATTAAAGTTTATAATTTACTGTAGCAATACAACCTCCTTAATATTCATCTAAGGTATGCTGCTGCTGCTAAGTCATTTCAGTCATGTCTGACTCTGTGTGACCCCATAGATGGCAGACCACCAGGCTCCCCCATCCCTGGGATTCTCCAGGCAAGAACAATGGAATAGGTTGCCATTTCCTTCTCCAAGGCATGAAAGTGAAAACTGAAAGTGAAGTCGCTCAGACGTGTTCAACACTTAGCAACCCCATGGCAGCCCACCAGGCACCTCCATCCATGGGATTTTCCAGGCAAGAGTACTGGAGTGGGGTGCCATTGCTTTCATCCATCTAAAGTATAAGTGCATGTAATTTGTTACATTATATATTTTCTTATAATTTTACATAATTTGGGGGGGATATAATTTTAAAGTAGTTGAACACACTTTTTATTATTTATATTTTTTAATGATTTCAAGGTAAAGGGGAATGGAGTGAGTCAAAATATAGATGAACCAAGAGAGCTATTGAAGTTCTAGGGGGCTGGGTGATTGGAGCACTATTCCTTCTACTTTTGCATATGTTTGATATTTTCTAAGACAAGGTTCATGTAACTTTAAAAAATATTATTTTCAGTAACATAGCCTAATTTTTTAAATGTTTAAAGTTTGAATATACTCATGAAGTTAACTATATTTAGCTTCTTAGCAATTATTACATCCCATGGGGAAATCACAAGTTTTAATAAGGACTAGAGAGAGAATCGGAGAAGGCGATGGTACCCCACTCCAGTACTCTTGCCTGGAAAATCCTACGGATGGAGGAGCCTGGTAGGCTGCAGTCCATGGGGTGCTAGGAGTTGAACATGACCTGAGCGACTTCACTTTCACTTTTCACTTTCATGCATCGGAGAAGGAAATGGCAACCCACTCCAGTATTCTTGCCTGGAAAATTCCAGGGATGGGGGAGCCTGGTGGGCTGCCATCTATGGGGTTGCACAGAGTCAGACATGACTGAGGTGACTTAGCAGCAGCAGCAGCAGAGAGAGAATCTGATTTAAAGAGTTAGCAAAATGTTAAAGCTTGGTATGATAATTTCACATAAGTTATATGAAATGGCTTCTGTAAATGAGCACATTTTAATTTCAATATTACAGAAGGAAGAAAAATAATCACTTTTAGTGTTTCTCAGCTTAGCTCTATAGAAAGCAAATCAATATTTCACCTAAATGGAAGAAATGGGAAAACCAACATCTCTTGACTTCTTAATTTTGCTGATGTTGATATAGTTTCACAGCACTAGCTACTTATTTCAAGGTTTGGTTTCGACCTCATATTTTGTATAGATAAATAGCTTCTCAGTTTCAAAATAAAAGTTGTGAAAATATCTGATAGATGAAAACAACCTCACCAATAGAAGTATAAATAGCAACAAAGAAAAGTAGACAAATATGTGTTTTCTATCAGGTCTCAGGGTTTCTGAAGCACATGAAGGAGAAAAAGTGAAAGGTCCTAAATAGTTGTCCCCTAGTCACTGGCAGACAGAAGAGCAGAATTTGTTTCATATTTCTGAATGCTGAGCCTATTTTTGAGTATAGAATGGAATGTCTATAGATATTTAGTGGCATATTCTTATAAGGTGTTAAATTATTATTATAGAAAAAGACATGAAGTTTAAAGTTACTACAGGGAAAACTAATTTAATAAATAGTGCTCACTATGAATCTGTAAATATTTGGGAACATTTTGTAGGGTTTTTTTTTCAAATATATATTTTTACTCTTTATTAATAAACATCTAGAAAATGCACATAGCATAATATTTTAATATTGTTTGCTTTATATTCCAATCAAGAAGAATAAAAATTTAAATGAATATAGTCTATAAATGCAAATAAGTATAACAATATAAGTCTCTGGTAAATTAATTTATTTTTGACTGTCTCTCACCCCCTCCTCCTGTCCACTTCCATTCCTCTCTTGTCTCTCTTCCTTTTTTCCTCTCTTTTTTCCAATAACAGGCATGCTTGAAATCTTACTGTATGCCTGCCACTATACAAGGCATTAGGAATAAAGCAGAGAACAATATAGACATGTTTCATGCTCTCACAGATTTTTCAGTCTGTTCGGAACAGCTGACAAATAAGCAGGAGAAAAAATGAAGAGGTAATATGGGAAATCCATTATGCTATGAGAGCACATAAGATGTGGACTTTCCCTTTTCCTGGTTATTAATTCTGTTTAGTGAGCCCAAGGAGACGGAAACGGCAATCCACTCCAGTATTCTTGCCTAGAGAATCCTGTGGACAGAGAAGCCTGGTGGGCTGCCATCTATGGGATCGCACAGAGTTGGACACGACTGAAGTGACTTAGCATGCATGCATGCATGCATTGGAGAAGGAAATGGCAACCCACTTCAGTATTCTTGCCTGGAGAATCCCAGGGATGGAAGAGTCTGGTGGACTGCCTTCTATGGGGTCGCACAGAGTTGGACACAATTGAAGTGACTTAGCAGCAGCAGCAGTGAGTCCAAAGTGAACCTCCTTCTCTTTAAATCTTATAATCTATATTATATTTATATATGTCTTTGTAACAATACCAGCTCAAAATATGCTCTCACTTCCATCTTCACACTAGACACCTATCCCCCACAATTCCCTGGTACTCAGCACAAAAATGCTTTATTTTTACTGGTTCCTCTAAATCTCAAGAGTAGTACCTATTATTTTTAACCAACTAAAGTAGCAGATATTAGTAGCAGATTCTCTAGATAATTCTGCTGAATCTGAAGTGGGTATTCTCAAAGGTGAGTAGAGGGTCTGTGGGCTTGTGTGCTTATAATTTCTACATGCTTTCTTCTGTTTGGTATTCCTGAATAGGATTGGTAACTCATTTCTGACAATTTCTGCTATGTCATAGGTTATTAAAACTATCCTTTCTTCTTTCATTTTCAACATCACCTTCACTCTAGTGATCCAAACTGCTGCACATGTTGGATCTTACATGGAGAAACTTTCAGCATTCATTCAAGATCACTCTGCATTGTGAGTCCAATAAAAAGATATGCACATAAATAGGTCTCCAATAATGCATTATCACTTCTACGTAATAGGGCTCCTACAGGCAACATTTTGAATTGTAATTTTATGTGCTATTCTTGTTAATGTGATTTCTATAGAAATGTTATGTAGTTGCAGAAATAAAACATTGATAATGGAGATTGTTTAATTAAGATATAAATAATATTAGAAGTCTAGTGAATCATGAGATGGAGAGCTTGGATTCTAGTCCTACTGAAGGCATTTACTTCCAAATTGCTGTAGTGTTCCCCAGGCTTTCATTACACTACCTGTAAAAAGATATACTTGCATTGCCCACAAGGAATGTAGCTGTGCTGCTTATCTCACATGGCTGTTATGAGGCTTCAAATATATGATGAAGACTTTTGGAATTGCTTTTAAAAACTGTAAAGCACAATGCAAGATGAAATTTTTATTCTACTATTAAACTTAGGCAGTTGACTTTTACTTTCGTTACTGTTTTTGTAACACATTTTTGCTTTAAAATCTGATAAATCAAATACTCATAAAATAGAGCTCATAGTCAATTCTGGTTTCCAAGTAAAACATTTCATTTTGTTAATTAAAGAGCTATTTTTATTCAAGTCAGGATAGCTACTTTTACTCCTTGTGTGAACTGAAAAAAATTCAATGCCTACACCTTTAGGGTGTCTTAGCCCCATCCTGTGATCTTGCACATTTCTCTTTGAATTTAACACTTACTTTTTGAATGAAATGAACTTGAAATAGTATTTTTGTGCCAGAGTTTTTAAAAAGAATGGTAGAATGGTTCATTGAAATATTCAGTTTTGTACTCTGTACTGTGGAACAAAAACTTAGTGAACCTGGCTTGCCAGTACCTCTAGTTTTCAATCCAATCAAAGATCATGAGGAAGCCATCCTCTAGGTAAACAAAAGAATATGATAGTAGAGAGTGGAGGCATAGCATATAGTACAAAGAAAGAGCTTGGCCTGATAGGCCTTGATACTTTCATATGTTCTGCTCTTCCTTGAACTATAAGACTCCCAGGTCCCTATTTCATAATCTGTCAATTTAAGGGTGTGGAAGCAATGGCCTCACAAGTCTGCAATACTGAGATACTGCAATATCTATCCTCCTGAAAAGTAGTTAGCTAAAAGTCACAGGCCCAGGCAAGTGTTAGCCTTAGAAAGTTCAGTTCCAGTTAAGAAGAAATCTTACTTTGTTACCAGCAAGATAATTTATGTGGCCATTTCCTTAGAGACATTTGTTTATGCAATAAGATTTGCAACTGAAAAATTCATTATCATAAATTTATTTCTTCAAAATAATTTCACTTAATATCACAGGAATATCTGCTATGTTATTTCCACTAGGGTCACCACTTGGAGCTACCAGAATAATAAAATTTGGATTTTGAGAGCAACTAGCACTCGGTTTGTCTAAACAAATATAATTATCACTATATCACTAACCAATGACACCATTGTTATAGACATGAGAAAGGAAGGAGAGGGATGGAGGGAGAGAAAGTGGGTGAGAGGGCAAGAGAGAGAGGGAGAAAGAATTCTAGAGATTAAAAGAAAGCAAAAAAATGTTGTTCAGTCACTCAGTCATGTCCAGGGCTTTGTGACACCATGAACTGCAGCACAGCAGTCTTCCTTGTCCTTCACTGTCTCCTGTGGTTTACTCAAACTTATGTCCACTGAGTTGATGATACCATCTAACCATTTGATCCTCTGTGCCTGCTTATCCTCCTGTCCTCAATCTTTCCCAGCAACAAGGTCTTTTCTGATGATTCAGCTCTTCCCCTCAGGTGGCCAAAGTATTGGAGCTTCAGCTTCAGCATCAGTCCTTCCAATGAATATTCAGGGTTGATTTCCTTTAGGATTGCTGCTACTAAGTCGCTTCAGTCGGGTCTGACTCTGTGCAACCCCATAGACGCAGCCCACCAGGTTCCCCCATCCCTGGGATTCTCCAGGCAAGAACACCGGAGAGAGTTGCCACCTCCTTCTCCAGTGCATGAAAGTGAAAAGTGAAAGTGAAGTCACTCAGTCGCGTCTAACTCAGCGAACCCATGGACTGCAGCCCACCAGGCTCCTCCATCCATGGGAG
Organism: Raphicerus campestris; assembly: GCA_006410735.1. Taxonomy (NCBI): domain Eukaryota; kingdom Metazoa; phylum Chordata; class Mammalia; order Artiodactyla; family Bovidae; genus Raphicerus; species Raphicerus campestris. The sequence goes on from SJYW01024348.1 coordinate 32,153, forward strand.
TTTCCAGGCAAGAGTACTGGAGTGGGGTGCCATTGCCTTCTCCGTTCCTTTAAGATTGACTGCTATTATTTCCTTGCTGTCCAAGAGACTCTCAAAAATCTTCTCCAGCACCACAATTTGAAAGCATCAATTCCTTGAGACTCAGCCTTCTTTATGGTCCAACTCTCATATCCATACATGACTACTGGAAAAAACCATAGCTTTGAATATATGGACCTTTGTTGACAAAGCAATGTCTCATTTTTAATATGCTATCTAGGCTTGCCAGAGCTTTTCTTCCAAGGAGCTAGCATCTTTTAATTTCATGTCTGCAGTCACCATCTTCAGTGATTTTGGAACCCTAGAAAATAAAATCTGTCACTGTTTCCATTTTGTTCCCAATCTTTTTGTCATGAAGTGATGGAACTAGATGCCATGATTTTTGTTTTTGAATTTTGGGCTTTAATTGAGCTTTTCCACTCTCCTCTTTCACCTCCATCAAGAGACTCTTTAGTTCCTCTTTGCTTTCTACTATTAGGGTGGTGTCATCTGCCTATCTGAAGTTATTAATAATTTCCCCTGCAATCTTGATTGCAGCTTGTGATTCATCCAGCCCACATTCTGCATAATGTACTCTGCATATAGGTTAAAAAGCAAATCTTGGACATCAGGTTTTTCTAAAGATCTTGACATTAAACAGGTACTTAATATCTGGTTTGAGGTGGTGACCAATTTAGAGCTGATTAGCATTTCACTGAGAAGCAGGATGGTAGACATAAACTCATTGGTCTGAGAATTTGAAGACCAGAGCTCTAATGCACCTATCTCTGCCATGTATAAAACCTTTATATATATCATCTCCTTCCCTGGGTTCCCATTTCCTTTCCTGTGAGATGCAGAAGGTGAACTAAATGACCTCTAAAAGCCCTTCCATTTTGAACATTCTACAAATGATTTAAGAAAGAAGATCCTGTAAATAAAAGGCTTGTGAGTCTTTATGGATGACTCACTCCTTTAAATTAATACTAAAACAGTACTTCAAATTGGTACTTTGTTAATGCTGACTCTTTCAGTTGTGTAATTAAATGTGTCACACAGTGAAGTGAGGATGAACTATAACAACTGGAATTTGAAGTTGCTCTTTCTACTGCCGAGTCATCATAGACAGATTGACAGATATCTTGCTTTACCCCCATATTTAAACTTTTCTGAGGTGTTTTATGTAAAGAATCCTGTATACCTCAAAGTAGTGTCTCACAGTATTGCCAAGTAAATATAGATTCTCCTTGGATACTTGCCTGTTTCTGGATCATTTCTCATTCCATATAAGGTTTTAATGGCAGATGTGTCATACAGTTTTAGCTGATATACTTATATATTATATAAGTATATATATAAGTATATATAAGTATATAAGTACTTATATAAGTATATATATACTTATATATTATATAAGTATATCAGCTAAAGTATATAAGTATATATATTATATATCAGTATATATATATATGTATATATGTGTATATATTCTTCATTCTGGAAGAGTATACCCTCTACCCCATATCACAGCACTATAGCCTATCCTGGGCTGCCCAACACCTACTGACTTTTACCTCCTAAGCATCTCTGCTTGATAGCAATGATAATTATTAAAGAGTCACTAACTCACAAACTCATCTCAGACAAGTCACTTCAGATTTTTGAGCCTCTGTTTCCTCTTATGCTAGTTGAATTAGGTAATTCTTTCTGACTTAAAAATACTTGATTTCAGCCTGTTTTGTCACTGTAAAGTCATATGACAGCAGGAGCTGTATTATAAACACTTAAGTAATGTTTGTGTCCATGATCCATGAATGGATACACCTATGAAAATCCTAAAGGCACCATTTCTAACATGTTGTAAGCTAGTTTGGCATCAGAAGCCTGTGGATAGTGCTTATCCCCCATTACTGCACAGGGAGAGAAAGCAATTCACTAATCCTTCTCATTGCTTCTCAGTTCAGTTGAACCCTCCAAAGTGCAAGTTATGGGGACAGATTTACAATCGGAAAGTGAGACGCTCCATACTGTAAGTCTTGGTGGAGAAGCCCCAAAAGGCCTGTAATTATTTTTCTAAGCACACTTTCATAAAGTTATTAGGTATACTTTTTGGAAAAGAATGTCTGACGAGGGACACAGCACACAGTTCAGCTCCAGCCATGAATATGATACAAGATTTTCAGGAAACCATAGCAAAGGGCAATAGGAGTCTACTTATCAGCTCTTTCATTTTCTTTTTCCCACTCTCTGCATCTGGTTGATCTCTTGCTTTATATGCAATTGCTTGACAGAATTACAGATGCCTTCTAAGAGAAAAGCTTGCTGTTATAGATAGGCTTTGGACATTCCATATGTTTGGAGATAACGCCTTAAAAATAACACCACAATAAAGTGTATGCATAAAGAATGAAATAATTTACAGATAAGAATAGATATGTTAGGTGAAATAACGGCTCTTCTGTGCCACCTACCTATGACTAATAGTTGAAAAGTGATTAGAGAATATGTAATGAAGGAATTCAAATACATAAAATGACAATAATTAGGTGTGACAGAATACATAAAACTGAAAAACATATGACAAACAGGGAAAAATACATTGAGAATATAAACCAGACTGAGTTTATTCAGTGTGAAAAGAGCAGATAGATATCAATAAAGATAAACAGGCATATGAAAATAAGCAAAGATATGATAGGACAATACAACAAAACAGAAAATGTATGGCTTATAAGTATAAGGGGGAAAATGTCAGGGACTGCCCTACATAAATTATATTTAAAAACTAAAAAATATTTTAAATCATGAATTAACAAAGCATTTTAAGACATAGTAATAGTATTTCTTCATAAAAGTGCAGGAAAATTGGCAATGTCATCCATAATTTGTGGGAAATAAGTTAGCAGAGTCTTGTTTGAAGAAAATGTGACAATATTTATCAAAAGCTATGGAATTTTGCATGTTTTTTTTCTTAAATTAAGGATTTATACTAAGATGTTAATGTATGTGTACCAAGATGTTATTACGAGACTACTTTGAAGTATTGTTTATAGCATCAAAAAATAGTAAGAAATATTGAATAATGCTCATTAAATAAATGCTACCTATTCAAAAAAAGAAACACTAATAATCAAATAGGGTGCTAAAAATAAACATTCAATGATGTATAAAATGTTGCAAACAAGTCAAAATATCATATTATTGTGAAATGTGATCTTGTATCTGTCTCTTATACACATCTCCCTGGGTTCCCATTTCCTTTCCTGTGAGATGCAGAAGGTGAACTAAATGACCTCTAAAAGCCCTTCCATTTTGAACATTCTACAAATGATTTAAGAAAGAAGATCCTGTAAATAAAAGGCTTGTGAGTCTTTATGGATGACTCACTCCTTTAAATTAATACTAAAACAGTACTTCAAATTGGTACTTTGTTAATGCTGACTCTTTCAGTTGTGTAATTAAATGTGTCACACAGTGAAGTGAGGATGAACTATAACAACTGGAATTTGAAGTTGCTCTTTCTACTGCCGAGTCATCATAGACAGATTGACAGATATCTTGCTTTACCCCCATATTTAAACTTTTCTGAGGTGTTTTATGTAAAGAATCCTGTATACCTCAAAGTAGTGTCTCACAGTATTGCCAAGTAAATATAGATTCTCCTTGGATACTTGCCTGTTTCTGGATCATTTCTCATTCCATATAAGGTTTTAATGGCAGATGTGTCATACAGTTTTAGCTGATATACTTATATATTATATAAGTATATATATAAGTATATATAAGTATATAAGTACTTATATAAGTATATATATACTTATATATTATATAAGTATATCAGCTAAAGTATATAAGTATATATATTATATATCAGTATATATATATATGTATATATGTGTATATATTCTTCATTCTGGAAGAGTATACCCTCTACCCCATATCACAGCACTATAGCCTATCCTGGGCTGCCCAACACCTACTGACTTTTACCTCCTAAGCATCTCTGCTTGATAGCAATGATAATTATTAAAGAGTCACTAACTCACAAACTCATCTCAGACAAGTCACTTCAGATTTTTGAGCCTCTGTTTCCTCTTATGCTAGTTGAATTAGGTAATTCTTTCTGACTTAAAAATACTTGATTTCAGCCTGTTTTGTCACTGTAAAGTCATATGACAGCAGGAGCTGTATTATAAACACTTAAGTAATGTTTGTGTCCATGATCCATGAATGGATACACCTATGAAAATCCTAAAGGCACCATTTCTAACATGTTGTAAGCTAGTTTGGCATCAGAAGCCTGTGGATAGTGCTTATCCCCCATTACTGCACAGGGAGAGAAAGCAATTCACTAATCCTTCTCATTGCTTCTCAGTTCAGTTGAACCCTCCAAAGTGCAAGTTATGGGGACAGATTTACAATCGGAAAGTGAGACGCTCCATACTGTAAGTCTTGGTGGAGAAGCCCCAAAAGGCCTGTAATTATTTTTCTAAGCACACTTTCATAAAGTTATTAGGTATACTTTTTGGAAAAGAATGTCTGACGAGGGACACAGCACACAGTTCAGCTCCAGCCATGAATATGATACAAGATTTTCAGGAAACCATAGCAAAGGGCAATAGGAGTCTACTTATCAGCTCTTTCATTTTCTTTTTCCCACTCTCTGCATCTGGTTGATCTCTTGCTTTATATGCAATTGCTTGACAGAATTACAGATGCCTTCTAAGAGAAAAGCTTGCTGTTATAGATAGGCTTTGGACATTCCATATGTTTGGAGATAACGCCTTAAAAATAACACCACAATAAAGTGTATGCATAAAGAATGAAATAATTTACAGATAAGAATAGATATGTTAGGTGAAATAACGGCTCTTCTGTGCCACCTACCTATGACTAATAGTTGAAAAGTGATTAGAGAATATGTAATGAAGGAATTCAAATACATAAAATGACAATAATTAGGTGTGACAGAATACATAAAACTGAAAAACATATGACAAACAGGGAAAAATACATTGAGAATATAAACCAGACTGAGTTTATTCAGTGTGAAAAGAGCAGATAGATATCAATAAAGATAAACAGGCATATGAAAATAAGCAAAGATATGATAGGACAATACAACAAAACAGAAAATGTATGGCTTATAAGTATAAGGGGGAAAATGTCAGGGACTGCCCTACATAAATTATATTTAAAAACTAAAAAATATTTTAAATCATGAATTAACAAAGCATTTTAAGACATAGTAATAGTATTTCTTCATAAAAGTGCAGGAAAATTGGCAATGTCATCCATAATTTGTGGGAAATAAGTTAGCAGAGTCTTGTTTGAAGAAAATGTGACAATATTTATCAAAAGCTATGGAATTTTGCATGTTTTTTTTCTTAAATTAAGGATTTATACTAAGATGTTAATGTATGTGTACCAAGATGTTATTACGAGACTACTTTGAAGTATTGTTTATAGCATCAAAAAATAGTAAGAAATATTGAATAATGCTCATTAAATAAATGCTACCTATTCAAAAAAAGAAACACTAATAATCAAATAGGGTGCTAAAAATAAACATTCAATGATGTATAAAATGTTGCAAACAAGTCAAAATATCATATTATTGTGAAATGTGATCTTGTATCTGTCTCTTATACACATCTCCCTGGGTTCCCATTTCCTTTCCTGTGAGATGCAGAAGGTGAACTAAATGACCTCTAAAAGCCCTTCCATTTTGAACATTCTACAAATGATTTAAGAAAGAAGATCCTGTAAATAAAAGGCTTGTGAGTCTTTATGGATGACTCACTCCTTTAAATTAATACTAAAACAGTACTTCAAATTGGTACTTTGTTAATGCTGACTCTTTCAGTTGTGTAATTAAATGTGTCACACAGTGAAGTGAGGATGAACTATAACAACTGGAATTTGAAGTTGCTCTTTCTACTGCCGAGTCATCATAGACAGATTGACAGATATCTTGCTTTACCCCCATATTTAAACTTTTCTGAGGTGTTTTATGTAAAGAATCCTGTATACCTCAAAGTAGTGTCTCACAGTATTGCCAAGTAAATATAGATTCTCCTTGGATACTTGCCTGTTTCTGGATCATTTCTCATTCCATATAAGGTTTTAATGGCAGATGTGTCATACAGTTTTAGCTGATATACTTATATATTATATAAGTATATATATAAGTATATATAAGTATATAAGTACTTATATAAGTATATATATACTTATATATTATATAAGTATATCAGCTAAAGTATATAAGTATATATATTATATATCAGTATATATATATATGTATATATGTGTATATATTCTTCATTCTGGAAGAGTATACCCTCTACCCCATATCACAGCACTATAGCCTATCCTGGGCTGCCCAACACCTACTGACTTTTACCTCCTAAGCATCTCTGCTTGATAGCAATGATAATTATTAAAGAGTCACTAACTCACAAACTCATCTCAGACAAGTCACTTCAGATTTTTGAGCCTCTGTTTCCTCTTATGCTAGTTGAATTAGGTANTCACCTTATTGATCCTCCATGTTGCTGCCATTTTTTTTACAGTATTAAGGCAAACACTTGTGAAGACCATCAATATGCATTAATTTTGAACTGCCTTTCTGATTTTTTCTAAGGATGACTTCTTAGATCTGGAATTATTGCCTTAAAGTAGGTAGCGAACTTTGCCAAATTGCCTTTGAGAAAAGTTGTCCTAATTAACACTAGATGTGTATANATTGACTAATAAAAATATATTTTATATTGAGAATATATATTGGGTACTGCTAACCTAACATTAGGAACACTTAGTAGAAAACCTGGTGAGATGTGTTAGATATCAAGCAGATGATACCAAGATCTCAGTCTCTCGATACATCTGTGCTGAATCAAATCTCAGAGACAGAATTTTGGGTGAAGTGGCCAAGAATCTACCTGCCAAAGCAGGAGTTCTGGGTTTGATTCCTGGGTCCAGAAGATCCCCTGGAGAAGGAAATGATAATCCACTCCAGTCTTCCTCGCTGGGAAATTCCATGGACAGAGGAACCCCGTGGGCTACATTCCACCGGTTCACAAAGAGCTAGACACAACTTAGCTACGAAACAACAACAGAAGAGAAGGCTTTTTTGCTTTTCCAGACAAAGGGGGACAGACTCCTGCCCTTGTAAACTATGTGTCCAAACCCAGGAGGATTTGCTGAGTAGTTTTACAGAAGCGGATCAAGGATGAGGTTGTTGATAAAATTAGGATGTGTACAGGACTTGCACTCCTTTAATCTTGCTTCAGGTAATTTTTCTGAACTTCTCTGGTTACTTTAGTTTGGCCTCAAGTGGTCTTCTTTGGAAGGAAGCATGCTGATATATTCCACTAGTCAGAATGAAGAATGCTGACTGAAATCTTTCCATGGGGGTTTTAGTTCTAAAAAACAGGTTTAAAGATTTTGTTATGTGTATCCTTTGAGGCAGAACCAGGACCCTGTCCCAAGGCCACATTATTGTTTCTTGGCTGTTCCTCCCTTAACTCTGCATCTCCTTCTGAAAGGTTGTTGTTGAATCATGACACCGGGATTCTTGGCCCCTGGGGGAGAAAAATTCAATCCGGGGCCAGAGACGAGGCTTGATCGCTCAGAGCTTTTGTGTAATAAAGTTTTATTAAAGTATAAAGGGGAAAGAGAAAGCTTCTGACATAGGCATCAGAAGGGGGTAGAAAGAGTGCCCCCCTGCTAGTCTTTAGCTGGATGTTATACAGTCACCAGCAGTCTATTAATGAAAGAANTAATAAAGTTTTATTAAAGTATAAAGGAGATAGAGAAAGCTTCTGACATAGGCATCAGAAGGGGGCAGAAAGAGTACCCCCCTGCTAGTCTTTAGCTGGATGTTATATAGTCACCAGCAGTCTGTTAATGAAAGAAAGGAATGTCTCAAAACTTAGAATGGCACCAGGCCCCTCACCCATAAGATGTATTTTGGGATAACCTTGGCTCCAAATGGTTTATCTTGGGCCATAAAATGATTAACTTGAATCTTAAAGCAGGGCAGATCACCATACAAATAGTTTCATTTACATAGATTAGAGGAACAATATCAGAGTATAACATATTGGTTTATCAAGTAGGTTCTGAGCCAAAAAGACTGACTTGAGGACAGAGCTTGGGGTAAATGCATAGTACATTAGCATAGCTTAAGATAAACATTTCCATAAGAAAAAGGCAATGGTTAACTTCAAGTGAAACCAGGTGTCATTATGGCAACACAGAATTTTAAGAGAAACCTCTTTTTAAATTTGTATAGAGAAGGAAAAAGTATCCCTAGTTTGTTTCCTCCTGCTGCTTAAGAGAGATAAAATGTCTGACACTTGCAGGCTATTTCCTCCATTTGGAGACTCCTGGCCTTCCTGCCTGTTACCCTCTCACTTCCTTCTGGAATAGCATCTAATTGAATCTGCAATTTGGAACTCAGAAAAAGTCACCGATGGTGAACAGAAACACTCCCCATGCCTAGGATCCGCATGGGGTCCTGCTGGGTTTCACAAAGGGGTAAATCAATGGAGTCTATGTGTGTGCATGGTAAGTTGCTTCAGTCGTGTCCAACTCTTTGTGACACTATGGACTGTACCCCATCAGGCTCCTCTGTCCATGGAATTTTCCAGGCAAGAATACTGGAGTGGGTTGCCATGCCCTCCTCCAGGGGACTTTTCCTGACTCAGGGATTGAACCCATGTCTCTTATGTCTCTTGCATTGGCAGGTGGATTCTTTACCACTAATGCCATCTGGGAAGCTCAAAGGAGTATACTGTGCTGTACTTAGTTGCTCGGTACTGTCTGGCGCTTTGCAACCCTGTGGACTGTAGCCCACCAGGTTCCTCTCTCCATGGGGATTCTCCAGGCAAGAATATTCGAGTGGGTTACCATTCCAAGCTTCAGGGGAATCTTGCCAACCTGGAATCAAACCCAGGTCTCCCGCATTGCAGGCGGATTATTTACCATCTGAGCCACCAGGTAAGCCGAAAGGAGTATATATCTAATAGTAAATAGTCATTACAACATTTGGAATTTCTGTAGTTTGTGTGTGTGTGTATGTGTGTATGTGTGTGTGTGTGTGTGTGTGTGTGTAGTTTGTGTGTGTGTGTATGTGTGTATGTGTGTGTGTGTGTGTGTGTGTGTGTGTGTGTGTGTGTAGTACCTTCATTTCAACTAAGATTAAAGTATTGCATGGCGACTCTCTGCATTCTCCTTTACCACATAATGTTTTATATTCTACTTTCTGGTTAGGATATTTGTCCCGTATCTATATTAGTTTTACCAAATAATTTTGTACTCTGGCTTCTTATCTAATCAACTAATGCTAGAAAGGACATGCAGAAAAGGACATGCCGAGTTCTGCTAAGTACTCTCAGCAACAGAAGCTAGAGGGAACAGGTGGATCCACATGGGAAAATTGAAATGTTCATTGAGTGTAATGCTTATTATAGAACATCAATGATCCAAAAAAGGAAGATAGATTTATCAGATGGGAATTTTGAGAATCAATTGCTCCAGATCACTGGTTAACGTTACCATGTAAAGCCATTTCTCTTATCTTTATGATAACAACCTTTCATATTCACAAAAGGATGGTGATGGATGAGAATTGAACCAAGAGAGCAATATGTAATGAAATGTTCATATAAAATTTGTGAAAGCTTGGAACTTTGATCTAAACTAGGACATTGTATTTGCTACATCCATGCTGTTGGTTGAGAATTAACATAATGAAAGCTCCTAAGATTTTGCATGCTGGAAAACTGAGTCTTCATTAAGTAACATCAGCATTCTCAAGAAGGTTATTATTCTGCAGAAGGTTGGGTACTAAGTTGATTCTCATGTTTACAAGGTTCCACCAGCTACCCCTAGAGGCCAGGACAAATATCTGGCTATTTCCTTAGGAAAGGATCAGAAAGCATACTTTCTACCAGAAAGAATCACTTGAGAATGCATTTATAGCTAAAGATCAGATAAGGTAAGTGATCTGATTTGTAATCTAAATGAGTGTTTCTTTGTTACTTACCATTTTATAAATAGCAAGGCGACTCTATTTACTTTCTGATGTTAAAGACAAAATGGCTGATAAGAAAAAGGTGCTAAAAGAAACCCCTTACCTAATACAAACCTTTATTTCTGATAGAATTAACTAGTAGAGAACCTTTGTAGACTACCATTGTTAGCAACAGCATAGAGGATAGTAGCTATGCAAAGCAGACCACTATAAAACTTTATCAAGAGCAAGAGTGAAAACATTTGGTAAATGAATGCTTTGGGAAAGGATAATCTGTAGCTGGAATAATTGCACTATTTTGCAAGCACTCAGTCTGAAAAGCAGCCACACTCTATGCTGAAAGTGAAAGAAAAATTAATCCTTGCGACAGGAAAATGATGCATGTTGAAATGCTAAATAAAATACTGTCAGATCCTTTAGAGTCCATTTTGGCTTTTATTTAAAAACTCACAGATTGCATGATTCTTCAATTTGCTGACCAGCCGTAAATGCACAGCTTGTTCATGTTCCAAAACTGAGGTGACTTTCCACAGGTACAGGATAAGGTAACAGAGACAAGATGATAAAAAGAAGAAAAGGAATATATACTGAAGAGCTATTTCAATCCTAACCACTTCTCGCTTTAAAAATATTATGATAGTGAAAGTCTCAGTTGTGTCTGACTCTGTGTGATCCCATGGTTCTCCAGGCCAGAATACTGGAGTGGGTAGTCTTTCCCTTTTCCAGTAGATCTTCCCAAGCCAGGGATGGAACCCAAGCTCCCATATTGCAGGCAGATTCTTTACCAGCTGAACCACAAGGGAAGCCCAATATTTTAGTTAACAAATAAAAAGCCAAGTTTTTAAAGAATATGAACCTTTTGTTTCAAATGTCTGCCAAAGCAAATACATAGTTTCCTTTCAGGGACAACCCTACAGATAAGCAGAATCTGCAACTATCTAGAGAAGTGTGTTAGTCTCTCAGTCATGTCTGACACTGTGTGACCCTAGGGACTGTAGCCTTCTAGGTTCCTCTGTCCATGGGATTCTCCAGGCAAGAATACAGGAGTGGGTTGCTAAGCTCTCCTCCAAGGGATCTTCCCAACCCAGGGATGGAACCTGAACCTCTTGCATTGCAGGTGGATTCTTTATCGTCTGAGCCAACAGAAAAACCCCAACTATCTAGTGAGAATGATGTCAAAAGTAGACAAGATCCTCTTCCTCTGGGGGCTTTTCATCCTATTTTCCTATCTCATTTGAAATATATATTTTTAGGATATCTTTTAATGAAGTATAAGAGAAATACCTTTAAAGTCAACTTTTCAAAGGGAAGATTTATAAACTGTAAGAATGTTGGACTAATAGCTTGTCAATTTCTTCATTTCACAGATGAAGGAACTTAAGCCCAGAGAGTAGAGTCAATTGTTCCAAGTTTCTCCAAATGGACACATGAGGGAGGATAACATAAGCTAGAGAAAGTTCTAGCCACTCTCAAGAACACACAAAAAATTTAGTAGTATACTATCTCCCATAAATTTATATGATTAGCTAGTTTTTACCTTAAAATAGGAAAATATTTTTAAAGGAGAGGTGACAAGACAAATAAGAGAAAAGAGAAAAGGAAACATCCAAATTCTCAGGAGATTGGTTAGAAAGTAAACTCAGGGATCAAAAAGAGAAAAAGAAAAGAAAAAGAAAAAAAGAAAAAAAAATTCAGTAACAGAAGGGCACGGTGACAGGGGAATAAGACAGAAGGTGCCAATGAGGGAAAGAAAGATAATGGAAACAATCATTGTCAGCTTGACAGCATAGTCTAGACTCCTGACTTACAAATAGAGGAGCAGGGACTAACTGTATAATTATTTTCCTCAAATAAGAGAAGAATCTTGATACTAACTTAAAGATGCAAATAAAAGTCAATAATTTCCTACTTTTGATTTTGATTTGTAGTTCATTTTCTTCCATTAGTCCTTTATTTTGGCCACCTTCATTAGTTCACATTTTGATTTCTCAAATTTGCATTTTATGTGAAAATATGAAAATGACACAAAATGAAAAAAAAAACTTTTTAAAGGTTTTGATGAGGTAAGTTAAAGTCAATGTGGTCAGCTTTAATTCTAAATGTCCTTGTTTTTAGGAATTGAAGTCAGATCCTTAATATACAATTTAAATGCAGCTTTGACTGACGAGAAAATGCTATTTTAAACCCCAGAAGACACAGATCAAAGGACAGTAAAAATGTATCTATATTTGATTTAATGATATTTTGAATTAAAATAAAAGGAACATTTGTCAAAACCTTGATCCATTGATTATTCAAGTTCAGTTTAAGGCTAACCTGCTGTAGCTTTAAGGAAATCTATAGTCTAATATATTAAACTAACAGAAACTACCTGTTTGTAATAAAAATATCTATATAGCTTCAAAGACACCTTAGGTTGCTAAGCCCAATTTTGTGTGTTGTGTTTATAGCTTTAATAGTGTCATTTTCTTATCTTGAAGAGATCTTCACTTTCCTCTATTGACCTCCAGGAGCACTTTAATGGGAGTTTATAACATTGTTTCTCTGTCTAGTAACAGCTGACACTTCTCTTCCAGTTTCTTTCGTTTTTTTCCCCCAAAGTACTATTCATTGAGCTACCACAGTTCATCCTTCCCACTCTCACCTCCATTTACACAAAAATCTTAAAGATTGCTCTAATCGTATATAACATATTGCCATTTTATTTAATCAGTCTAGGGACTTCTGCTGTCACTTCTTTCCAGTGAACTCTTAAATAATGACCCTCAAGTATTGTCTGAACCTCAGATCCATGTGGCCAAATGCAAATTTACATTTCCAATTGGATAGGCCACTTCTCCTTTCCATATCAGTTCAATTCAGTCTCTCAGTCATGTCCAACTCTTTGCGACCCCATGGAAAGAAGCGTGGAAGGAAGCATGGAAGGAAGCATGCCAGACTTATTTGTCCATCACCAACTCCCAGAGCTTACTCAAACTCATGTCTATTGAGTTGATGATGTCATCCAAGCATCTCATCCTCTGTCATCCCCTTCTCCTCCTGCCTTCAATCTTTCCCAGCATCAGGGTCTTTTCAACTAAGTCAGCTCTTTGCATCAGGTGGCCAAAGTGTTGGAGTTTCACCTTCAACATCAATCCTTCCAATGAACATTCAGGACTGATATCCCTTAGGATGGACTGGTTGGATTTCCTTGCAGTCCAAAGGACTCTCAAGAGTCTTCTCCAACACCACAGTTCAAAAGCAGCAATTCTTCAGCACTCAGCTTTCTTTATAGTCCAACTCTAACATCCATACATGACCACTGGAAAAACCATGGCCTTGACTAGACGAACTTTTGTTGGCAAAGTAATGTCTCTGCTTTTGAATATGCTGTCTAGGTTGATCATAACTTTCCTTCCAAGGAGTGAGCATCTTTTAATTTCACGGCTGCAATCACAATCTGCACTGATTTTGGAGCCCAAAAAGATAAAGCCTGACACTGTTTCCACTGTTTCCACTGTTTCCCCATCTATTTCCCATGAAGTGATGGGACCAGATGCCATGATCTTAGTTTTCTGAATGTTGAACTTTAAGCCAACATTTTCAGTCTCCTCTTTCACTTTCATCAAGAGGCTCTTTAGTTCTTCTTCACTTTCTGTCATAAGGGTGATGTCATCTGCATATTGGAGGTTATTGATGTTTCTCCTGGCAATCTTGATCCCAGCTTGTGCTTCTTCCAGCCCAGCATTTCTCATGATGTACTCTGCATATAAGTTAAATAAGCAGGGTGGCAATATACAGCTTTGATGTACTCCTTTTCCTCTTTGGAACCAGTCTGTTGTTCCATGTCCAGTTCTAACTGTTGCTTCCTGACCTGCATACAGATTTCTCAAGAGGCAGGTCAGGTGCTCTGGTATTCCCATCTCTTTCAGAATTTTCCACAGTTTATTGTGGTCCACACAGTCAAAGGCTTTCACACAGTCAATAAACCAGAAATAGATGTATTTCTGGAATTCTCTTGCTTTACTGATGATCCAGTGGATGTTGGCAATTTGGTCTCTGGTTCCTCTAACTTTTAGAAAACCAACTTGAACATCTGGAAGCTCACGGTTCACATATTGTTGAAGCCTGGCTTAGAGAATTTTGAGCAATGCCTTCTTAGCGTGTGAGATGAGTGCAGTTGTGTGGTAGTCTGAGCATTCTTTGGCATTGCCTTTATTTGGAATTGGAATGAAAACTGACCTTTTTCAGTCCTGTGGAAACTGTTAAGTTTTCCAAATTTGCTGGCATATTGAGTGCAGCACTTTCACAACATCATCTTTTAGGATTTGAAATAGCTCAACTGGAATTCCATCATCTCCATTAGCATCGTTTATTTTGATGCTTTCTAAGGCCCACTTGACTTAACATTCCAGGATGTCTGGCTCTAGCTGAGTGATCATACCATTGTGATTATCGAATCATGAATATCGTTTTTGCATGGTTCTTCTGTGTATTCTTGCCACCTCTTCTTAATATCTTCTGTTTCTGTTAAGTCCATACCATTTCTGTCCTTTATTGAGCCCATCTTTGCATGAAATGTTCCCTTGGTATCTCTAATTTTCTTGAAGAGATCTCTAGTCTTTCCCATTCTATTGTTTTCCTTTATTTTTTTTCCTTTCCATTTATTTCCTTTCCATATACATCCTTCTTAAACTGCTGTTCTTGACTTTTCTTTTCCTATGAATACTTGAGCCTCTTTCCCAGTTACTCAGGGCTTGAACACCCTAGACTACTTTCTTTCCCTGACGCTTTACATTTAGTCTCTTTCCAAGTGCTCTGGATTCTACTGCCTCAATATCTCTTGCATTTGTCTCCTCCTAGCTATTGTCTCTGCCAACATTCTGGTTAATGCTCTCATTGTTTTTCACTTGGGGCTACTCTAAAAACTTTCTAATTGATCTCTCACCACTTATTTCCTCTTCATGCCATTGAATACTACATATACTATTAGAAGGATTTTTTTTAAGACAACTCTGATGAATCACCACCATGCTCAAAAAATGTCAGAACCTTTCTATTGCCAGCCAACAAGGTATTAATCTCTGAGTCTGGCATTTAAAGTTATTTATGATATATGGCACCAAACTCCACATGCTATGCTTCCTCTATATTCAAATTATGTCCAACGAAACCAGAATTCTGACTTTTTGAAAATGACTTATGCTCTCCTTTCATGTGCCTTTGATCATGCTTATTTTTCTCTCCCTCTCTTCATGAGAAATATTAGTCAGTGCTGAGCTTTCTCTCCCTTGCTCCACAAAGAAATACTATTCATCCACCAAGATCCATCTCAAATTGACTTCTTCCCTACAGTTCTTGTGCCTGCCTTTTAAAGCCATTTCAATGGACTAAATTGGTAAATCTAAAGGGCTACTTTTAGCGGCAACCTGAAGAAAACCTTGATCAAAACTACAAAAGTGATACAGACCATACTAAAGTTCAGGAGACATAATCTTTGGGTGCCATGAAGAAAAATACTCTGCATGAATAATCATTCAGTGTCAAAGGATAACTCAACCAGGTTGAGCTATGTCAGGTACAGCCAATACCTGGGCAGGCATTCTACCTGTCCTTTTTTTAATGTCCGTAGTAGATACAAAACAATCTTTTGCTCTTGTGACTCTCGTCTGAGGGATAATTAATCCTGAAAATATTAAACCAAGAGAAACATTACCAGAGAAACATTGTTAAGAGAAACATTAAACCGAGTAGCTATTTCTGGGCTGGGTATTTCCTAATCCTTGCTTATCCATTTACCTATGAACTCCAGTTGCATTCAGGCCTTACTATGTTATAGAACACTTTTCTCTACTTTGCACTATGCATCATTTGCATTTCTCTTATTTTCCCCCACTGTTCTATAAGACCTTTGAAAAAAAACATTATGTCTCAGTCATTGAAACCCTAAAATTTCTATATAAGAAAGAGTTAAGGTGGCAAACTCCTCATAAGAATCAGGAGGGGAAAGGGCTGAGGCTAGGAAGCTGTAACTGCATATCATACATACTATTTTATTCAGACTATGTACATTTCTAGTGGCTTGGTGGGTGGGGTCTAGTGAAAGTCATGGAAGAGCACCAAAGCTCTCTCAGGGCTCTCTGTGTCAAATGAGCTTTATCTTATTTCCTATTAGTTCTACCTACACTCCAGCAGATATATCTGTAATTATCAATAATCAGTAACTATCAATGCAACTCTGTACATAGACCTGCTTAAATATGATTATCTCTACTACATTCCCAAATGGTAACCACTTGCTTTCCTCTGCTCCCCTCTTTCTTTGTTCCTTTCATCCTCTTTGCTTCATTTCTTCTTCTTCTTCTTTTTTTTGCTTCCTCCTTCTTTAGTTTCTTAACAGAAAAGAAAATGCATTCTTTGGAGTTTGGATAGCAACTGTGGTGCAGTAGTTTGGGGGTCAGACAAACTTGACTGAGTACTCCAGCTGTGTCATTAGCTGTGTGCCTTTATACAAAGGTCTCTGTTCATCAGTGTTTTAAACTACAACTTAAATAATAGCATTTCTGCTTTAACATGGAGAATAGAGAAGAAAAGATAGTATGCTAAAAGAATTAAGGCACCAAAGTACAAAGTGCACTTATATTTCTATTTGGGGTAAAATGGATCCCTTCAACAGTTCTTTGAATTTATACATTTGAATGAGATTGATTAAAACCAGGAATATATTCAGAATTTTAATAATCTCTGTATTTTTGTTGTAGTTTATGTACTTGTGCAATTTCAAAAATATGATTGGAAATTACTTTTTGTTCTTGAACAAATTAAGAACCCCTGTGCAATGAGATAGCACAAATGCTCATTTTACTTATGTTAATATTTCCAGAAAGACTGAGCACTGTTTATGATCCTGGTAATGTAGATGGATATTGTTTTGCTATCATTGCATCAGCTGTGAAACTACAGAATTTTACCATCCTAATGGGGCTTATCTCAATAAAATTTAAGAAAATAACTTTGCTGTTATTTGGACATCCTATTATCATCTACTCAAAATTTGTCACTAGAAAAATGCTTTCTTTTTATTCATTTGCTTTAGGAAGAAATAGGAAATTTAGAACAGGTTTTCTAGTAAAACCTGTGATTGGCTAATTTTTTTTTTTTTATCAGATTATATTTTACTTGCTGCCCAGAGCTCATTTAAGTTATTCAGTTCAGTTCAGCCGCTCAGTCGTGTCCGACTCTTCGCGACCCCATGAATTGCAGCATGCTAGGTCTCCCTGTCCATCACCATCTCCTGGAGTTTACTCAGACTCACGTTCGTCGAGTCAGTGATGCCATCCAGCCATCTTATCCTCTGTCGTCCCCTTCTCCTCCCGCCCCAAATCCTTCCCAGCATCAGAGTCTTCTCCAATGAGTCAACTCTTCACATGAGGTGGCCAAAGTACTGGAGTTTCAGCTGTAGCAACATTCCTTCCAAAGAAATCCCAGGGCTGATCTCCTTCAGAATGGACTGGTTGGATCTCCTTGCAGTCCCAGGGACTCTCAAGAGTCTTCTCCAACACCACAGTTTAACAGCATCACTTCTTCGGCGCTTAGCTGTCTTCACAGTCCAACTCTCACATCCATACTAGCTACTATCTATAAAATGCTACATGATGAAAATGCTTTCCTCAATAAGTATATATTTCTTTTTTTTTAGATAGGCATATTTTTCCTAAATAATACAGGGAATAAATTGGTTCAAATAACTAGAAGTTCAGAGACAGAGCAGTCTTTAGGAGCAGTTGTGATCAGAAGCTCCAACTCCATATTTTCTGAATTCTTTTATCTCTACGCTCATCTGGGTGGTGCTGGCTACATTCTCAGGCTGATATTGAAATGGTTACAGCAGTTCTGGACCTTACAGCCAGTCAACTTAATGTTCAGAAGGAAAGTGGTACATCTAGTGTTTTTTTTTTGTTTGTTTGTTTGTTTGCTTATAAGGATATCTAAGGTGTTAGTTAAAAGACTTCTCATGACTGAATCAAAGATAGCAAGCAGGTGTTGATAAATAAAGTTTTTTATATGTGGAGGACCTGCCATTTACTATTGTCTCTACATAGAGGGACTGGATGACCCACTTTTGTATCCTGCTTAATATATATTTAATATAAGTAATTTCTTCTTTACATCTAAACACTGTCTCAATGCCTATGTTTTCCTCATCTACTTTTTTGACATAATGTTGATATCTCTGTTAGTAAATTATAACACTCTCAAAGAAAACATGATTGTTCATATGTGATGCTGAGCACTTGATTAAGAATGGAAGAAAACAATAGAAATTACATGTCTGATGCCATTTAAACAGATAATTTTCAAATTTTACATATTTATTTTCTTAGTGAAAAACTACAGTTCCTTTGTAGTTCTTCATAGCTTCCTTCCATGTATCCAAGCACAATACTTTTGTGTAGGTCAAAGACTCAGATATATGTTTTAGAATCTTTATGTTGCCACTTACTACCAATGTTATATTGAATGAATTACTTAAACTTTCTGAGCTTCAGTTTCCTTACCTATAAGATGAACATACAATGTTTTAGCTTGTAACATTTTTTGTCATTCATTAAATATTAGTTTCCTCCTCTTAACATTTTTCTTTACCCTTACCTTTATTTTCTTAACAAAAAGCCTTAAACATAATACCAGTTAACTGAAGTAATATCTGCAACAACCTAAGTACTTAAGACTGGTGTCACCAACCTTTCAAAGGTATCCCGAACCTTTCCCTTTTCTATTTCTGTTTAACTTAATCTGACATTAGAAGTCTATCTGCCAACCAAGTCCTTTAAATAAGGCATTGGAGATTTTCTAGGAGTTGTCTTTTCATTTGCTTTATATACTCGAAAAATATACTGTTCTTTTGCTTTCAGCTTGNTATTTCTCCTGGCAATCTTGATTCCAGCTTGTGCTTCTTCCAGCCCAGCATTTCTCATGATGTACTCTGCATATAAGTTAAATAAGCAGGGTGGCAATATACAGCTTTGATGTACTCCTTTTCCTCTTTGGAACCAGTCTGTTGTTCCATGTCCAGTTCTAACTGTTGCTTCCTGACCTGCATACAGATTTCTCAAGAGGCAGGTCAGGTGCTCTGGTATTCCCATCTCTTTCAGAATTTTCCACAGTTTATTGTGGTCCACACAGTCAAAGGCTTTCACACAGTCAATAAACCAGAAATAGATGTATTTCTGGAATTCTCTTGCTTTACTGATGATCCAGTGGATGTTGGCAATTTGGTCTCTGGTTCCTCTAACTTTTAGAAAACCAACTTGAACATCTGGAAGCTCACGGTTCACATATTGTTGAAGCCTGGCTTAGAGAATTTTGAGCAATGCCTTCTTAGCGTGTGAGATGAGTGCAGTTGTGTGGTAGTCTGAGCATTCTTTGGCATTGCCTTTATTTGGAATTGGAATGAAAACTGACCTTTTTCAGTCCTGTGGAAACTGTTAAGTTTTCCAAATTTGCTGGCATATTGAGTGCAGCACTTTCACAACATCATCTTTTAGGATTTGAAATAGCTCAACTGGAATTCCATCATCTCCATTAGCATCGTTTATTTTGATGCTTTCTAAGGCCCACTTGACTTAACATTCCAGGATGTCTGGCTCTAGCTGAGTGATCATACCATTGTGATTATCGAATCATGAATATCGTTTTTGCATGGTTCTTCTGTGTATTCTTGCCACCTCTTCTTAATATCTTCTGTTTCTGTTAAGTCCATACCATTTCTGTCCTTTATTGAGCCCATCTTTGCATGAAATGTTCCCTTGGTATCTCTAATTTTCTTGAAGAGATCTCTAGTCTTTCCCATTCTATTGTTTTCCTTTATTTTTTTTCCTTTCCATTTATTTCCTTTCCATATACATCCTTCTTAAACTGCTGTTCTTGACTTTTCTTTTCCTATGAATACTTGAGCCTCTTTCCCAGTTACTCAGGGCTTGAACACCCTAGACTACTTTCTTTCCCTGACGCTTTACATTTAGTCTCTTTCCAAGTGCTCTGGATTCTACTGCCTCAATATCTCTTGCATTTGTCTCCTCCTAGCTATTGTCTCTGCCAACATTCTGGTTAATGCTCTCATTGTTTTTCACTTGGGGCTACTCTAAAAACTTTCTAATTGATCTCTCACCACTTATTTCCTCTTCATGCCATTGAATACTACATATACTATTAGAAGGATTTTTTTTAAGACAACTCTGATGAATCACCACCATGCTCAAAAAATGTCAGAACCTTTCTATTGCCAGCCAACAAGGTATTAATCTCTGAGTCTGGCATTTAAAGTTATTTATGATATATGGCACCAAACTCCACATGCTATGCTTCCTCTATATTCAAATTATGTCCAACGAAACCAGAATTCTGACTTTTTGAAAATGACTTATGCTCTCCTTTCATGTGCCTTTGATCATGCTTATTTTTCTCTCCCTCTCTTCATGAGAAATATTAGTCAGTGCTGAGCTTTCTCTCCCTTGCTCCACAAAGAAATACTATTCATCCACCAAGATCCATCTCAAATTGACTTCTTCCCTACAGTTCTTGTGCCTGCCTTTTAAAGCCATTTCAATGGACTAAATTGGTAAATCTAAAGGGCTACTTTTAGCGGCAACCTGAAGAAAACCTTGATCAAAACTACAAAAGTGATACAGACCATACTAAAGTTCAGGAGACATAATCTTTGGGTGCCATGAAGAAAAATACTCTGCATGAATAATCATTCAGTGTCAAAGGATAACTCAACCAGGTTGAGCTATGTCAGGTACAGCCAATACCTGGGCAGGCATTCTACCTGTCCTTTTTTTAATGTCCGTAGTAGATACAAAACAATCTTTTGCTCTTGTGACTCTCGTCTGAGGGATAATTAATCCTGAAAATATTAAACCAAGAGAAACATTACCAGAGAAACATTGTTAAGAGAAACATTAAACCGAGTAGCTATTTCTGGGCTGGGTATTTCCTAATCCTTGCTTATCCATTTACCTATGAACTCCAGTTGCATTCAGGCCTTACTATGTTATAGAACACTTTTCTCTACTTTGCACTATGCATCATTTGCATTTCTCTTATTTTCCCCCACTGTTCTATAAGACCTTTGAAAAAAAACATTATGTCTCAGTCATTGAAACCCTAAAATTTCTATATAAGAAAGAGTTAAGGTGGCAAACTCCTCATAAGAATCAGGAGGGGAAAGGGCTGAGGCTAGGAAGCTGTAACTGCATATCATACATACTATTTTATTCAGACTATGTACATTTCTAGTGGCTTGGTGGGTGGGGTCTAGTGAAAGTCATGGAAGAGCACCAAAGCTCTCTCAGGGCTCTCTGTGTCAAATGAGCTTTATCTTATTTCCTATTAGTTCTACCTACACTCCAGCAGATATATCTGTAATTATCAATAATCAGTAACTATCAATGCAACTCTGTACATAGACCTGCTTAAATATGATTATCTCTACTACATTCCCAAATGGTAACCACTTGCTTTCCTCTGCTCCCCTCTTTCTTTGTTCCTTTCATCCTCTTTGCTTCATTTCTTCTTCTTCTTCTTTTTTTTGCTTCCTCCTTCTTTAGTTTCTTAACAGAAAAGAAAATGCATTCTTTGGAGTTTGGATAGCAACTGTGGTGCAGTAGTTTGGGGGTCAGACAAACTTGACTGAGTACTCCAGCTGTGTCATTAGCTGTGTGCCTTTATACAAAGGTCTCTGTTCATCAGTGTTTTAAACTACAACTTAAATAATAGCATTTCTGCTTTAACATGGAGAATAGAGAAGAAAAGATAGTATGCTAAAAGAATTAAGGCACCAAAGTACAAAGTGCACTTATATTTCTATTTGGGGTAAAATGGATCCCTTCAACAGTTCTTTGAATTTATACATTTGAATGAGATTGATTAAAACCAGGAATATATTCAGAATTTTAATAATCTCTGTATTTTTGTTGTAGTTTATGTACTTGTGCAATTTCAAAAATATGATTGGAAATTACTTTTTGTTCTTGAACAAATTAAGAACCCCTGTGCAATGAGATAGCACAAATGCTCATTTTACTTATGTTAATATTTCCAGAAAGACTGAGCACTGTTTATGATCCTGGTAATGTAGATGGATATTGTTTTGCTATCATTGCATCAGCTGTGAAACTACAGAATTTTACCATCCTAATGGGGCTTATCTCAATAAAATTTAAGAAAATAACTTTGCTGTTATTTGGACATCCTATTATCATCTACTCAAAATTTGTCACTAGAAAAATGCTTTCTTTTTATTCATTTGCTTTAGGAAGAAATAGGAAATTTAGAACAGGTTTTCTAGTAAAACCTGTGATTGGCTAATTTTTTTTTTTTTATCAGATTATATTTTACTTGCTGCCCAGAGCTCATTTAAGTTATTCAGTTCAGTTCAGCCGCTCAGTCGTGTCCGACTCTTCGCGACCCCATGAATTGCAGCATGCTAGGTCTCCCTGTCCATCACCATCTCCTGGAGTTTACTCAGACTCACGTTCGTCGAGTCAGTGATGCCATCCAGCCATCTTATCCTCTGTCGTCCCCTTCTCCTCCCGCCCCAAATCCTTCCCAGCATCAGAGTCTTCTCCAATGAGTCAACTCTTCACATGAGGTGGCCAAAGTACTGGAGTTTCAGCTGTAGCAACATTCCTTCCAAAGAAATCCCAGGGCTGATCTCCTTCAGAATGGACTGGTTGGATCTCCTTGCAGTCCCAGGGACTCTCAAGAGTCTTCTCCAACACCACAGTTTAACAGCATCACTTCTTCGGCGCTTAGCTGTCTTCACAGTCCAACTCTCACATCCATACTAGCTACTATCTATAAAATGCTACATGATGAAAATGCTTTCCTCAATAAGTATATATTTCTTTTTTTTTAGATAGGCATATTTTTCCTAAATAATACAGGGAATAAATTGGTTCAAATAACTAGAAGTTCAGAGACAGAGCAGTCTTTAGGAGCAGTTGTGATCAGAAGCTCCAACTCCATATTTTCTGAATTCTTTTATCTCTACGCTCATCTGGGTGGTGCTGGCTACATTCTCAGGCTGATATTGAAATGGTTACAGCAGTTCTGGACCTTACAGCCAGTCAACTTAATGTTCAGAAGGAAAGTGGTACATCTAGTGTTTTTTTTTTGTTTGTTTGTTTGTTTGCTTATAAGGATATCTAAGGTGTTAGTTAAAAGACTTCTCATGACTGAATCAAAGATAGCAAGCAGGTGTTGATAAATAAAGTTTTTTATATGTGGAGGACCTGCCATTTACTATTGTCTCTACATAGAGGGACTGGATGACCCACTTTTGTATCCTGCTTAATATATATTTAATATAAGTAATTTCTTCTTTACATCTAAACACTGTCTCAATGCCTATGTTTTCCTCATCTACTTTTTTGACATAATGTTGATATCTCTGTTAGTAAATTATAACACTCTCAAAGAAAACATGATTGTTCATATGTGATGCTGAGCACTTGATTAAGAATGGAAGAAAACAATAGAAATTACATGTCTGATGCCATTTAAACAGATAATTTTCAAATTTTACATATTTATTTTCTTAGTGAAAAACTACAGTTCCTTTGTAGTTCTTCATAGCTTCCTTCCATGTATCCAAGCACAATACTTTTGTGTAGGTCAAAGACTCAGATATATGTTTTAGAATCTTTATGTTGCCACTTACTACCAATGTTATATTGAATGAATTACTTAAACTTTCTGAGCTTCAGTTTCCTTACCTATAAGATGAACATACAATGTTTTAGCTTGTAACATTTTTTGTCATTCATTAAATATTAGTTTCCTCCTCTTAACATTTTTCTTTACCCTTACCTTTATTTTCTTAACAAAAAGCCTTAAACATAATACCAGTTAACTGAAGTAATATCTGCAACAACCTAAGTACTTAAGACTGGTGTCACCAACCTTTCAAAGGTATCCCGAACCTTTCCCTTTTCTATTTCTGTTTAACTTAATCTGACATTAGAAGTCTATCTGCCAACCAAGTCCTTTAAATAAGGCATTGGAGATTTTCTAGGAGTTGTCTTTTCATTTGCTTTATATACTCGAAAAATATACTGTTCTTTTGCTTTCAGCTTGATGCCAAATCCCTATCAATTTAGATTTTCAGGCTCATGTCAAAACAATTTGATATTTTTTTAAAAAACTACTTCACAATAACTTGGAAAATTTTTACTTTATCACTCTCATTTACTTTCTAGGCTTTGAGGAAACAATATGCCAGCATAACATTTTTGGTTTTTTATGATGGAGATAAAAGTTCCTGCCAGTAGATGAAAAAGAGTGAAATATTGCTATTACCAGAAACATGGATGGACCTAGAGAATATTATACTAAATGAAGTAAGTCAAGACAAATATCATATCACTTATGTTCAGAATCTTAAAAATGGTAGAAATGAATCTATTAAAAAAAAGAAAGAAAGAAAGAAAGAAACAGACTCATAGACATAGAAAGCAAACTTATTGTTACCAAAAGGGAAAGGGAGGAAGGGTAGGGACAAATCAGAAGTATGGGATTAACAGATACAAACTACTATACACAAATTAAGTAAGCAACAAGGATTTACTGTATAAAATAAGGAAATATATTTAATATCTTGTAATAACCTATAATGGAAAATAATCTGAAATATATATATTATCAATGCATTATTAATATATATTAACACACATATATATAATTGAATCACTTTGCTGTATGCTTGAAACTAACACAGTATTGTAAATTGACTATATTTCAATTTTAAAAAATCCTGCTGATACATCATAGTAATTACTCTCATCCAAGTCTCAAGCTAGAATTAGCCAGACAGACAACC
Organism: Raphicerus campestris; assembly: GCA_006410735.1. Classification (NCBI taxonomy): domain Eukaryota; kingdom Metazoa; phylum Chordata; class Mammalia; order Artiodactyla; family Bovidae; genus Raphicerus; species Raphicerus campestris. Next base: position 57,076 of record SJYW01024348.1, read on the forward strand.
AATAGATTGTATTGTTGTGTTGTAGAACATGTCCCTTCATTTCAAACTGATTCAACAGAAAAATATTTGAAATTAATTTTAAACAGATAAAGAAGTTGCAACATGGCAAAATTATAAATGTTAAGGTAACATTGATGTTAAGAAGTGCATATTTTTAAAGGACTAGAAGTGGCGGATTACAAATCATTGCAGGATTGCAGCAATGAGGCTTCACTGTATTTACTTATAAAAGTATTATAAGTATAGCAATTTTGCAAGGTTAATATTCTGCTAAATTGTCTCAAATGTTTCAGATAACTCTTCTAATTTTATGAGAAATTGTTACTAAAATAATGTTTCTTATGAAAAATACATATTGAAGTGCCAGACAAGATAAAAACATTTTAATAAATAAACATTATATTGCAAAGGAGTTATATCTTATTTGAGCCTGGTGTAATGAGTAATGGAGCATTTCAGCTTGATACAATGAGTAATGAAAACTTTCAATGACACTGATGATTCACCGTGTCATTAAAATATACTGAAATTTTAAAAGAGAGACATTAAAATCATCACAGACATCCTTTCAGAGTCTACAAGAATAAAGCCTAAATTATTTTCCATGCTCTGGCAGAGCAGGAGACAGAAACTGCTTGCACAAGTTGTTCAGTAGAATCCTAAAAGAAACAGAGAGTCTGAATAATTTATTTCTCCTGTAGTTGCCAAATACTGTACTACAAAATGGTATATCTGATGAAACTAACCCTTTGTAACTTGACATCTTAATGGTCTAGTGTTAATTTTGACTAGACTTTGTAACATCATTTATTTTTCATTATCTCTGAAGATTTGCACTGACTTTGTAAGATTGTTAACAACTGAATGTAAAATTGGAGTTATAAATCAAGGATGAAAATGGGAAAACCAACTTTACTATAAAATATTGTATCATTTTCATTTCAATAATAGGATCAAATAAGTAAAACTCTTTGCTATGATCAAAAAACATTTTAAATCATGATAACATTTTTTCTACTTTCAAGGATTATTTCTAATCTCCCCATGCTTTTTCTATATGGATTTTTAACTGCTAATTTTCCCTTAACATATATGTGGCAGCTAATTCAATGTTGCTCATGGCTGTATTTACACAGTGGATAATGTTAGATTGTAAAATTAGAGTGCTACTAATATTATAAATTTCTTTTTGAATCATCTTCTATAACCAGAGTTGAGCAAAATATATGACCTCCTCCAGGTCAGTGGGTTCAAGGAGAGTAAAAAGATATGTCTAAAGATGGCAAATGTTAATTGCCTAGGTCTTTTTTCCTTTTTTTTTTTTTTTTTTTTTTTTAGCTTTCTCAAGATTCAGGGAAAGGATGTTTCATCTTTCAGAGTTGATAAAAATTTTATCTGGAAAAGCTCTTTATAAGAAATCATTCCAAATATAAGTTGGTTATCAAAAACTAGCAGCTTTGGCACTGAAGGAACTTTAGCCCAGTCTAGCAAAGTCTCATTTCTGGAATTTCACAACTAATGTAATTGTGTCCATTTTGCTGTTGCCAATTCCACTCAGTGATTTCATCTGTCACTTGGAATCTGTCAGACTCTCATAGACATAACATTCAGCACCCAAACTGGAGGTTACTAAGCTGTGCAGTTGGAAAACAGTATGACTTTAACAGCATGGATGCAAATAGAGCAGTTGTCAAAAAGAGCCAATGGATTTCTCATAAGATTAAAAACATGAATTTAAGGTTAGAAAACATAATTGGGGCTTTCCTGATGGCTCAGATGGTATATAGCCTGCCTGTAATGTGAGAGACCCATCTGATACCTGGGTGTGAAGATCCCCTTGAGAAGGAAATGGCAACCCACTGCAGTATTCTTGCCTGGAGAATGCAATGGACAGAAGAGCCTGACGGGCTACAGTTCATGGGTCACAAAGAGTTGGACATTACTGACTGACAAAGACATCATCAACAACAACAACACATAATTATCGATCAAGATTGTGAGAGATAGTTGTCTTGAAGCACACTTAAGGGAATATTGCTATTAATGTTATTTTTAATTGATAGATTTTTGTTCTATATCATGTCTCCCAGTTTCTTACTTTTCATAGTTTTGGTCCTACTACATTTGAAGGAGATCAACCCAGGGGTTTCTTTGGAAGGAATGATGCTAAAGCTGAAACTCCAGTACTTTGGCCACCTCATGAGAAGAGTTGACTCATTGGAAAAGATTCTGATGCAGGCAGGGATTGTGGGCAGGAGGAGAAGGGGATGACCGAGGATGAGATGGCTGGATGGCATCACAGACTCGATGGACGTGAGTTTGAGTGAACTCCAGGAGATGGTGATGGACAGGGAGGCCTGGCATGCTGTGATTCATGGGGTCACAAAGAGTTGGACACGACTGAGCGACTGAACTGAACTGACATAATTATTCCTCTATGTTTGTTGATTCTGTAGCAATAACTTTAAAATATACTTTAAAATTTATTTGTGTTATTATTTTCAGACACCAAAATAGCATACTCACATTTCTCAGTGCAAGACATATCAATAATGACTAGTTGTTATATTGACTAGTATTTAGTGTGGTCAGTAATTCTTCCAAAAACCAATCAGCCTCACTAGCTTGAACCAATCACTTGTTCTTTCATAAAGATATTGTTATAAACCTACAAATAAGAATTGGAAATTCTTAATTCTTAATGTTTAGCTATCTATATTGGAGAAGGCGATGTCATCCCACTCCATTACTCTTTTCTGGAAACTCCCATGGATGGAGGAGCCTGGTAGGCTGCAGTCCATGGGGTCACTGAGACAGACACCACTGAGCGACTTCACTTTCACTTTTCACTTTCATGCATTGGAGAAGGAAATGACAATCCACTCCAGTATTCTTGCCTGAAGAATCCCAGGGATGGCGGAGCCCAATGGGCTGCTATCTGTGGGGTCACACAGAGTCAGACAAGACTGAAGCAACTTAGCAGCAGCAGCAGCAGCAGCTATCTATATGGGAATGATTTCTTGCAAGAGTTATTCAATTTCAAGTGACATTGCTTAGAATACTCAAGTAACATCTCATTTATGGATCCCTTTCAAACATGAACCAGAAGCTCAAAAGCTATGTCTTAAAAATAATACTCTCTTTAATGTGTTTCAATATTAGCCTAGGATCAAAAATTAGTAAATAAAAAAAAGGAAATTTGATTTTCACATTAACATATTTTGTGGCAATGTCCTTAAATACTTTTACCATTTTGTCAAATTGCTGCATCCTAATAGTGACTGGATTTGCTTTCTAGTGCTAAATTGTTGACATCACCACCATCCCTTACGCTTGTTCAAGCAACAGACAGAAAAATATATCTCTGTAGTTAAAGTATATTCGTTTTGTTTTCCCAGAATGAGTTTTATCATTCTCTTTTGTTTGACATTTATTAAGATCTATACTAACTGGTGGCTCTTGTGGTAAAAAAAAAAAAAAAAAAAACGCCAATGCAGGAGATGTAACAGACCTGGGTTCAATCCCTGGGTCAGGAAGATCCCCTGAGGGAAGGCATGGCAACCCACTCCACTATTCTTGCCTGGAGAATCCCACGGGCAGAGAAGCCTGGTCAGGTACAGTCCATGGTGTCACAAAGAGTTGGACACGATTGAAGTGACTTAGCATCACAAAACCTAAACCTTCCCTAGTGGTCTAGTGGTTAAGATTCAGCACTCTCACTGCTGTGGCCTGGGTTCATTTCCGGTCAGGCAATAGGTAACTTGGGCTTCCTTTGTGCCTCAGATGGTAAAGAATCTGCCTGAATTGGAAAAGACCTGGATTTGACCCCTGGGTCAGAAAGATCCCCTGGAGGAAGGCATTGCAACCCACTCCAGTATTCTTGCCTGGAGAATCCCATGGACATGGGGTTGTCCAGGTGGTTGCAAAAAGTCAGACGTGACTGAGTGGCTAATACAATTCACACTCATACTGATTAAATCAATATTAGTTACATCACAGAATACTGAGTGAGAACAATGAGCACAACTCCATGCCCACCAATAGCCAAGATCATAAACCTTAAGATACAGTGCAAACTACTATGTTGGACTTCAGTCAAAAATTGTCCTTTCTGACAATACTGACAATTACATAGTCAGTAATTACTCAACTTTAATGAAGCTGAAGGCTGAGTAGTCTCCCAGTTCATCCTCAAGCTTTTTCTTAATTCATATGTTATTGTATGCTAGATAACTGGCAACTAAGGGCCTAAAAGTGAAACTCTAGCAGATCAAATATCACTAGAAATGTTTCAGTTTAAGTCAACAATTGGTTGAGATAAAGCAAGGTGAAATACTAATGTAAAAAACTAATACACAGACACCTCAATTACATAGTCAAGAGATCAGAAGGTGGGGTGCTTATGCTTTGTGATGATAAAAGAGTCCAATAGTAATAAGAAAGACTCTTCATTTTTCTTGGCAGCACCCAGACAATGAAAACCATAGACTCTTTACTAAAGCCATCCCAACTTCCTTTTCCTCTATAAAAGCATTCTCCTTCCCTTGCTGTTTGGGGACTTACACGTGGCCTGCCATGTTTGTGTTATCCAAAAACTGAATCTACCTCTTAGTTGGTGTCAATACAAAAGAGACAATCAAGCTAAAGATCAGAAGAAAGAAGAATTATTATTTGCAGCAAGGAAGGAGAACACTGAGAATTTTTCTCAAAGCAGCATCTCTCCAAACAGCAATACTGAGAAAGTCTGAAGCAAGGGTACATGCATATTCATAAAGAGGCTGGGTGGTTGATGATCTAACCTTTAGTTGATTGAAGTCACAAGAGTCAGGAAAAGTCAACACCATCATCCCTTAGGTTCCTGTTGATCTAGTAGTTGAGCAGTTCAGGCTAACTGTTACTATTGAAACAGAACTGGAAATCTTTACAATTGATATATTATCTTTACTATTGTTACTTCTTTTGCCTGAAAGCAGTCATTCTTTCTGGGGATCCCCTATTTTATTTGCTTTCAGCTGTAGACTATGAATTACAATTCTTTGCCAATCTTGAGTAATCCCATTTTTGCTGGAGAAATAATTAACAATCTATTTATTTCAGGTCAGTACTTTGGTGGCTTATATAGGAATCAACAGAAGACTCCAACAAATCCAAAGCTGGTACTGTCTCTTATACACNTCTTTGCCAATCTTGAGTAATCCCATTTTTGCTGGAGAAATAATTAACAATCTATTTATTTCAGGTCAGTACTTTGGTGGCTTATATAGGAATCAACAGAAGACTCCAACAAATCCAAAGCTGGTAAGTGAACAGGTATGCTGTGCTCAGTCACTCAGTCGTGTCTGACTCTTCGTGACCCCATGAACTGTAGCCTGCCAGGCTACTCTGTCCATGAGAATTCTCCAGGAAAGAACTCTGGAGTGGGTTGTCATGCATTTGGAAAGCCATGGATTGAACCCAGCTCTCCCACATTACAGGTGGACTCTTTACCATCTGAGCCACCAGGGAAGCCCAAGTAAACATATGTAGTATCCACATTAAGCCTATTTTTCCTCATTGATTTTCTTGCCAACTCCAGAATTTGAAGATATGTCTTTCTCCTGGATCCAAGCTTCTTCCCTCTTTGCATTTTGAAGATCCCACATTCTATTCAAGATCTGTTTTAAGATTTCACCCTTTCTGTTTAAGGCCTTTTTCTATATGCAAATACTTATTTGGCACTTCAGTCTTATTTGAAATCAGACTGTTTCAATTGAAACTGTTTCAGTCTGCAGCCCATTCCTTTTGAAATAGGAACTGTTCCTCCAGGAATTGACTAGCCTTTGGCCCATGCCTTTGGGAGCAGAAGCTGATTCATTGGAACTATGCCAGTTCAGGCTTCAGCCCATTCTTTTAGAATAGTGGCTGTTCTATGGGAACTGAGCTGAAAATCCTTCAGCTTGGCTCCTCTGGGACCAAGCTGTTCTCTTAGAACTGGCTGTTATCAGGCCTGCAGGCTGTTTGAGAGATTTAAACTGTTTAAGATATTTGAACTGTAAGGTGTTAGAGATATTTGAGATGCTCAGGCTGAGTTGTTTGAGCTGGAAGCTGTTTGTGTTTAAGTTGTTTAAAAATTATTATTTTATTTTAAAGGAAAATATCTGAGAAATGGGATCCCAGTTATCTAAATATTTTGAGTCCCCCTATAGGGACTCTGAGTGATTTTGTGTTTAAATATCAGAGTCTTTTCTTATGCACATTTGTAACTAAATGGACTGACTTGACTAAAGGCAATTTAGAATATCAATCAGTGAAGAAAGTAGAGAAAACTGCTAGACCATTCAGGTTTGACCTAAATCAAATCCCTTACGATTATACAGTGAAAGTGAGAAATAGATTTAAGGGCCTAGACCTGATAGATAGAGTGCCTGATGAACTATGGAATGAGGTTCCTGACATTGTATGGGAGACAGGGATCAAGGCCATCCCCATGGAAAAGAAATGCAAAAAAGCAAAATGGCTCTCTGGGGAGGCATTACAAATAGCTGTGAAAAGAAGAGAGGTGAAAAGCAAGGAAGAAAAGAAAGGATATAAGCCTCTGAATGGAGAGTTCCAAGAAAGAGCAAGAAGAGATAAGAAAGCCTTCTTCAGTGATCAATGCAAAGAAATAGAGGAAAACAACAGAATGGGAAAGACTAGAGATCTCTTCAAGAAAATCAGAGACACCAAGAGAACATTTCATGCAAAGATGGGCTCGATAAAGGACAGAAATGGTATGGACCTAACAGAAGCAGAAGATATTAAGAAGAGGTGGCAAGACTACACAGAAGAACTGTGCAAAAAATCTTCAAACTACCGCACAATTCTCACATGTTAGTAAAGTAATGCTCAACATTCTCCAAGCCAGGCTTCAGCAATACGTGAACCGTGAACTCCCTGATGTTCAAGCTGGTTTTAGAAAAGGCAGAGGAACCAGAGATCCAATTGCCAACATCTGCTGGATCATGGAAAAAGCAAGAGAGTTCCAGAAAAAACATCTACTTCTGCTTTGTTGACTATGCCAAAGCCTTTGACTGTGTGGATCACAATAAACTGTGGAAAATTCTGAAAGAGATGGGAATACCAGACCACTTAACCTGCCTCTTGAGAAATCTGTATGCAGGTCAGGAAGTAACAGTTAGAACTGGACATGGAACAGCAGACTGGTTCCAAATAGGAAAAGGAGTACGTCAAGTCTGTATAATTGTCACCCTGCTTATTTAACTTCTATGCAGAGTTCATCATGAGAAATGCTGGACTGGAAAAAACACAAGCTGGAATCAAGATTGCTGGGAGAAATATCAATAACCTCAGATATGCAGATGACACAACCTTTATGGCAGAAAGTGAAGAGGAGCTAAAAAGCCTCTTGATGAAAGTGAAAGAGGAGAGTGAAAAAGTTGGCTCAAAGCCCAACATTC
>SJYW01024348.1:74528-92893 GCA_006410735.1 Raphicerus campestris
ACTGAAGAATTGATGCTTTTGAACTGTGGTGTTGGAGAAGACTCTTGAGAGTCCCTTGGACTGCAAGGAGATCCAACCAGTCCATTCTGAAGGAGATCAGCCCTGGGATTTCTTTGGAAGGAATGATGCTCAAGCTGAAACTCCAGTACTTTGACCACCTCATGTGAAGAGTTGACTCATTGGAAAAGACTCTGATGCTGGGAGGGATTGGGGACAGGAGGAGAAGGGGACGACAGAGAATGAAATGGTTGGATGGCATCACGAACTCAATGGACGTGAGTATGAGTGAACTCTGAGAGATGGTAATGAACAGGGAGGCCTTGCGTGCTACGGTTCATGGGGTTGCAAAGAGTCGCACATGACTGAGTGACTGAAATGAACTTTCCTTAAAACTGAATTGCATTACCATAATTCTAAAGTTTCTAGAACTGAATGAAATGTGTTTTTTGATTGAATTTGAGGCTTTCAAATGTTATCATTAGCCTAAAATTGCCTTTCTGTAAAATAAGATTTGAATATTTACTGAAAAAATCAAAGATAAAACAGCTTTAAAAGACTCCTTCTCCTCTTCCTTGGTTTCTTTGTCTCAGGCCCTGTTTCCAGTGCCATCTCTTCTCTCTCCTTCAGTTTCTCATGCTCAGGCCTCACTTCCAGGAACACTATCCTCCCTTCCCTTCTATACTACCTACATCTCCAAACCTTCAGTTCCACAGTACTGATTATCTTGCAGAATTTCCCTTTTCTTATGAACTTATCAGAACATGTCCCTTTAAAATTAAGCCTTCTGAGGATCCAGAAACTAAACTCTTAACTTCTTATATTCCCTGAAGTAAAACTGAACTGTGAGCCACAGTCAGATTTACCTAAGTAGCCAAAGATCCTCACAGATTTGCCGGGTAATATAATATAGTCATTTAGCCTTAATATGGTTTCTTTGACTTTTAGCTAGTTCATATGCTTGTTTGTGAAGGCCAGGCCTAGTGGTGGATGAAAATTGCTGGTAAGGAATATCCTGAAAGGTCTCTAGAGTTATAACCAGAAGACTAGACTGCTAACTTATATGATTATACTCAGCCAATCTCTAGATGACTTAACTGGGCAATTTTTAAAGCTTTTACAGTCTGTGGATTGGGACACAGTTTAGACTGGCATACAAAAATCTGATCAGCCTGTTCATGACTATTACAATTCAGTTCAGTTCAGTCGCTCATTCATTTCCAACTCTTTGCGACCCCATGAATCGCAGCATGCCAGGCCTCCCCATCCATCATCAACTCCCAGAGTCCACCCACACTCATGTCCATTGAGGCAATGATATCATCCAGCCATCTCATCCTCTGTCGTCCCCTTCTCCTCCTGCCCCAATCCCTCCCAGCATCCGGGTCTTTTCCAATGAGTCAACTCTTCGCATGAGGTGGCCAAAGTATTGGAGTTTCAGCTTCAGCATCGGTCCTTCCAATGAACACCCAGGACTGATCTCCTTTAGGATGGACTGGTTGGATCTCCTTGCAGTCCAAGGGACTCTTGAGAGTCTTCTCCAACACCACAGTTCAAAAGCATCAATTCTTTGGTGCTCTGCTTTCTTCACAATCCAACTCTCACATCCATACATGACTACTGGAAAAACCATAGCCTTGACTAGACGGACCTAATCAGCCTCACATTATTTTTAAAGAAAATTCTAGTCTTTCTTAAGATTTTCATTCTGCCAAGGGTAGCTTTTCATTCTATATTAATGAGCTAAACTGTACAAGGATAGAATGGGAAACTAGTGAAAAGGACAAGGATAGAATGGGAAACTATGTCCACTCCAATTTTGTTATACTGATAAACCAGCTCTCTCATACTCTGGATGAGTCACTTAAAAGGAAGACCATTGACATTCAATGACCACTAAAATTTATTGAAGTTCATGAAATTAAAAGACACTTCCTCCTTAGAAAAAAAAGCTATGACTAACCTAGATAGCATATTAAAAAGCAGAGGCATGACTTTACCAACAAAGATCTGTCTATTCAAAGCTAAATTTTTCCCAGTAGACATGTATGGATGTGAGAGCTGGAGTATAATGAAAGCTGAATGCCAAAGAATTGATGTTTTGAACTGTGGTGTTGGAGAAGATTCTTGAGAGTCCCTTGGCAGGCAAGGAGATCAAACCAGTCAATCCTAAAGGAAATCAATCCTGAATATTCACTGGAAGAACTGATGCTGAAGCTGAAACTCCAATACTTTGGCCACCTAACGTGAAAAACTGACTCATTGAATAAGACCCTGATGCTGGGAAAGATTGAAAGCAGGAAGAGAAGGGGATGACAGAGGACAAGATGGTTGGATGGTATCACTGACTCAATGGACATGAGTTTGAGCAAGCTCCGGGGGTTGGTGATGGATAGGGAAGCTTGGTGTGCTGCTGTCCACGGAGTCATAAAGAATCGGTCATGATTGAGCAACTGAATTGAACTATTTGAAATTCGTATTCTTCAACTGTGGTAAATGAAAGCCCCTAAATGAAATGAAAACCCTCTGTCTGTCATTATTGCGAAACAAACTTCAGCCCTGGGATTACTTTGTAAGGAATGATGCTAAAGCTGAAACTCCAGTACTTTGGCCACCTCATGAGAAGAGTTGACTCATTGGAAAAGACTCTGATGCTGGGAAGGATTGGGGGCAGGAGGAGAAGGGGACGACAGAGGATGAGATGGCTGGATGACATCACAACTCAATGAACGTGAGTCTGAGGGAACTCCGGGAGATGGTGATGGACAGGGAGGCCTGGCATGCTGCGATTCATGGAGTCACAAAGAGTCTGACACGACTGATCGACTGAACTGAACTGAAAAAAAAAAAAAAAACAACAACCCAAGACATGGAAAAAAAAATTTGTTTTAAACAAATTTAATCACTTCAGACTCCTTCAATTCTCAGACCTGCCTTTCCAATGTCCTCCCAATTCTTAGCTATGGAGCTCTAAGAAACTACAGGAGGTCTTCCCAACCTTCCCTCCTAATTGGCTTGGATAAACATTTCTTCAGTTTAGAGATGAATCTCTTCCTGCTCTAGCTGACATTAGAGCCATACTCCTGGTGCTCAACTCTAGTCGTATAAGATAGCCCTTGCCTTGGAGTATTAAGACAGTTCAAATAGTAGGGGTCCCTAATGAACCTAAAGATGTTCCTTTTTCTGAATTCACCCCCCTTCATTTGAGCTTTTTGAAACATATACATTCTTTTCTACTTTTTTCTTCTATCCCTACTCGTTTATTATGCTGAGATTTCTTAGAGTAGCATCATGCTGACTGCTTCTCCACAAAAGTGGAAATAGTTCTAGAATATGACAATAGTCCACAAAGAAACCATAAAAAATGAATTAAATGACCCTTTGATATATGTGATTCTTTTATCTTTGACAGTACTAGAGCTGATCCTGGAGTCACTGATCACTTGCATCTACTGAATCAGCTACTGTAAACCTTATGTGCAAAATATCCAACTGATATTGGTAAAATTCACAGTCTATCTCCCATCAAGATTCAAATAGATCCTTCAAAACCTTTTCCCAGAATTAATCAATATCCTAAAAAAAAAAAAAAAAAAAAAAAACNACTGAATCAGCTACTGTAAACCTTATGTGCAAAATATCCAACTGATATTGGTAAAATTCACAGTCTATCTCCCATCAAGATTCAAATAGATCCTTCAAAACCTTTTCCCAGAATTAATCAATATCCTAAAAAAAAAAAAAAAACCTGTATGGTATAAAGTCTGTAACAGAGGATTATAAGACTCAAGACGTCATTATTCCTTGTACTAGTCCATGTAAAACTTCTACTTAATGGTGAGAAAAGCTTAAAAGCCAAGGATGGAGGTTTATCCAGGACCTCCAAGGCAATAAAAAACACTGTTATTCTTCCACATCTGTTGTCCTCAACTCTCATATGTTACCAACATTCTCTTCTTCTGGAAGCAAATCCTTTACTGTAATTGATTCATGTTGTGTGTTCTTTAGCATTCTAATTGATGAAGCTAATCACATTTTGGCCTTCACCTAGGGAGCAAAAAATATTCACCTGCATAGTAATGCCTCAGAATTCTAATGAATAGTCTTTCTTATTTCTCCCAAATCTTGACATCTAATCTAGATAATATAAATCTTCCTATGTGTCTACTTTGCTGCAATATGTGTATGATTTTCTTCTTTGCTCTCTCTCTCTAAACTTTCTTCACAGGATGACAGAATCCACATGCTAAGGCTTTTAACCCTAAAGGGATATAACGTCACCAACGAAAAATTGCAATTTTCCCCAACCCGGGTTTAATATGTAGGGCATTTGATATCAGAACAAAGACTATACCCAGACCTAAATGGACTTTGTGGTGCCCTAAGTTTCCTGAAATTCTAAGCACCAACTGTGAAGCTTTTTCAGACTAGTTGGTTTCTGCCGAAATTGGATTCCAAATTTTTTCTTATCAGTAAACAATTATATGTTTTACTAAAGAGTAACAACTCCAACCCAATTATATTTGTACAGCCAGGCACAATTGTCTTTAAACATTGGAAGAGAGTTTGAGGAGCCCATCTGCCCTCAGGAATCCCAATTTTCAGATTTCTTTTTTTCCTTTTTATATATGAAAAGAAAGGGAAGTCCTTAGGATACTCATCCAAAAACGTGTGGACCATTGATCCATGATGTATTATGGCCAGCAACTGGACCCTGTGGCATGAGAATAACTTCGCAGCTTTAGAACAATTATCGCCACTGCCTTTTCTGTTAAGGTCACCAATAAAATTGTTGTGGGATCTCCTTTAACCATTTATTTATTTATCTTATGCAGTAGAAGCCTTCCTGAATTCCCATCACATTCATAATTTCTCAATCAGCCACCTCATCTCCTCTAAAGTTCTTTTTTAACTACTCCTCAGATAACTCTTTTATTTTGAAATAACCTTAACCTGGCATTCTTCTCTCCTTCATCACCGACAAGATCTTTCATGAATTCTTAATGCTGACAAATCACCTCTTGACCCCTCATGATGATCTGCAGGAAATTCCCTTGGGTATTGCTGACTTCTAACAGTTCACTGATAGTTTGGATTTAAAAGGTGACAATGCAAATATTAAGCTGGGTTTGCTATTGTAACGCCTTTCCATGTTGTTGAGGCAAAACCTTTACCTATGGCTGCTTCAATCCAATAGGCTGAGTTATGTGCACTTATATGAGCTTCCCTGGTGGCTCAGTGGTAAAAAAAATCCACCTGCAATGCAGGAGACACCAGCTCAATCCCGAGGTGGGGAAGAGCCCCTGGAGAAGAAATAGCAACCCTCTCCAGTATCCTTACCTGGGAAATGCCATGAACAGAGTAGCCTGGTGAGCTACACTCCATGAAGTGGGAGTCAGATACAACTTAGCGACTAAACAACACACCAAATTTCACTTTAGCCAATGGCAAAACTGTCAATATTTATACTAACAGTAGATATACTTTTGGAGTAGCTCATGATTTGGCAATGCTGTGCAAACAGCATGGTTTCTTTAATTCCAGAAGGAATAAAATTTAAAATGTATCCCAAGTTTAGAATTACTGAATATAAAACCTTTACCTGCCACTTCAGGTATTATTAAAATTCTGGGGCATTTTAAACTTAACCCTCTAGAAGCTAAGGAAAATCACCTTGTTGATATTTCTGCAAGGACTGCTGCCCTTACAGGAATCAACAGTAACCAAATCTTTGTAACAGTCCAAAGGAATATTTCCCCCAAATGATAGCTTAGACAAACAGGCTGAAAAGGCCCAAAAATTTGCCTCAGAAAAAGAGAAACAAGATTGGAAATTTGGCAACCCACTCTAGTATTCTTGCCTGAAAATCAATGGACAGAGGAGCCTGGTGGGCTACAGTCCATAGGGTCTAAAGAGTTGGACACAACTGAGCAACTGAACATGCATGAGCATGCTTGTCTCACTTGTCCAAAGTACAACCCATGGAAGCCTACTTGTACTGCTCCCAAACATTTTAAACTGCTTAATGGACCATTCAAGGTCTGGCAAATAGATTTCATACAATCTCCTCCATCTCATAGATACAGATGTGTTTCAGTCATGGTGTATATGTTTCCACACTGGACTGCAGCCTTTCTGTTTAGACAGGCTATGATATCTTCTGTGGCTAAAGTCCTTTGGAGAAAGATTATTCATATCTAGGAAGATCCTCTTTAACTTTATAATGATAGAGGAACCCATCTTACTAGTCAGGTACTTCTGCAAATCTACTCTATTTGGCTGATTTTGCAGCTTTTTTACCACATTTACTATCCTCGTTACTCTAGGATAGTAAAATCCACTACTAGCATTATTCAAATTCTATTGAAAAAATTTGTAGTGATCCTCCAAGGACCTTGGCCAAAAACATTACTGTTGGTCCTTCTAAATCTCAGATGTACCCCTTTTGAAATTCATTAATTCCCACCTTTTTTAGATAGTCACAAATGCCCAATACACTTGGCTCCAGTCTCTTTTGGTCCACAACTGATAAAAAGGGAGATATTCCAATACCGCAAAAAGTTTAATTGCTTCTACTTAAAATAACCGTGTTTGGTAGAATAATCTTTTTACAAGGTTCTCTCAGTAGACAAAGACCTTAAGCATCACACCTTACAACCTGGAGATTTTAGACACCTCCGGAAAGATTCTCTTTAAGCTTGTTGGAAAGGCTCTTATCAGGTACTGAAAACCAAACCGTGTGCTGCCAAACTCTTGGGAATAAGCTCTTGGATTTACATGACACAAATAAAGAAAGGGTAAAACCTTGCCTGGACCCACACATCATCTGGTGACCTGAAAATAAAAGTTTCTNCTGAAAACCAAACCGTGTGCTGCCAAACTCTTGGGAATAAGCTCTTGGATTTACATGACACAAATAAAGAAAGGGTAAAACCTTGCCTGGACCCACACATCATCTGGTGACCTGAAAATAAAAGTTTCTTGAAGTTGAAGTAGCCAGCATCTGATGAGATGGCTTTCCCAAGATATCCAGACCAGGCCTTGAGGAAATCTGTCATTATACCTTTGAAGATGGCATAATGCTTCATATGATCTTCAGTGCCTGTGATCTTAATAACATATGAACTTTAGATAAAAAGGGCCTGAGAGCTCTCTCTCTTATCTCTCTTTGTAATTTGAATGTGATCTCAATAAATTTTCAGTTTGTGTAGTTTCCTTCTGATGTGAGACACTAGGAAAGATCCTTTCTGGAACTGAAAGACAAAAAGGTACTGAAACTGGAAAACCTGACTCTTGATCAATAATTCTTTTAGAGAAAGATCTTGATCAAAAGGGGGAAATGTAAAAAAATAAAATAAAACAAAATAAACAAAAGCCTCAGTTAAATGTGGTCAAGAAACAAGAAAGAAGAGCACTCGTGTCTTGCAATGATAACAGAACCCAAGAAGAAGAAAGACTCCTTTTTCTTTCCTGACAACAACTCACCCAGTGAAAAACCACAAACTCTTTTATTTATACAAGGACATTTATGCCCTTGTTTGTAGCNAGATCTTTTTTGTACAGTTCTTCCATGTATTCTTGCCACCTCTTCTTAATATCTTCTGCTTCTGTTAGGTTCAGACCATATCTGTCCCTTATTGAGCTCATCTTTGCATGAAATGTTCCCTTGGTATCTCTAATTTTCTTGAAAAGATCTCTAGTCCTTCCCATTCTGTTGTTTTCCTCTTTATCTTTGCATACACAAAAATAAACACAAAATGGATTAAAGGTCTAAGTAAAAGACCAGAAACTATAAAACTCCTAGAGGAAAATATAGGCAAAACGCTCTCAGAAGCAAATCACAGCAGGATTCTCTATGACCCACCTCCGAGAGTACTGGAAATAAAAGCAAAAATAAACAAATAGGACCTAATTAAACTTAAAGGCTTTTCCACAATGAAGGAAATTATAAGCAAGGTGAAAAGACCACCTCCAGAATGGGAGAAAATTATAGCAAATGAAGCAACTGACAAAGAATTAATCTCAAAGTTATACAAGGAGCTCATGCAGCTCAGTTTCAGAAAAATAAACAACCCAATCAAAAAATGGGCCAAACAACTAAGCAGACATTTCTCTAAGGAAGGCATACAGATGGCTAACAAACACATGAAAAGATGTCCCACATCACTCATTATCAGAGAAATGCAAATCGAAACCACAATGAGGTATCATTTCATGCCAGTCAGAATGACTGTTGTCCAAAAGTCTACAAAGAATAACTGCTAGAGATGGTGTTTAGAAAAGGGAATCTTCTTATACTGTAGGTGGGAATGCAAACTACTACAGCCACTATGGAGAACAGTGTGGAGATTCCTTAAAAAACTGGAAATACAACACAGCAATCCCACTGCTAGGCATACTCACAGAGGAAACCAGAATTGAAAGAGATACGTGTACACCAATGTTCACTGCAGCACTGTTTATAATAGTGAGGACATAGAAACAACCTATGTGCCCATTAGCAGATGAATGGATAAGAAAGCTGTGGTACATATACCCAGTGGAATATTACTCAGCTATTAAAAAGAATACATTTGAATCAGTTCTAATGAGGTGGATGAAACCAGAGCCTATTATACAGAGTGAAGTAAGCCAGAAAGAAAAACAGTATACTAATGGATATATATTCAATTTCGAAAGATAGTAATGATAACTGTATATGCAAGACAGCAAAAAAGACACAGATGTATAGAACAGTCTTTTGGACTCTGTGCGAGAGGGTGAGGGTGGGATGATTTGGGAGAATGGCATTGAAACATGTATATTATTCTANACTACTACAGCCACTATGGAGAACAGTGTGGAGATTCCTTAAAAAACTGGAAATACAACACAGCAATCCCACTGCTAGGCATACTCACAGAGGAAACCAGAATTGAAAGAGATACGTGTACACCAATGTTCACTGCAGCACTGTTTATAATAGTGAGGACATAGAAACAACCTATGTGCCCATTAGCAGATGAATGGATAAGAAAGCTGTGGTACATATACCCAGTGGAATATTACTCAGCTATTAAAAAGAATACATTTGAATCAGTTCTAATGAGGTGGATGAAACCAGAGCCTATTATACAGAGTGAAGTAAGCCAGAAAGAAAAACAGTATACTAATGGATATATATTCAATTTCGAAAGATAGTAATGATAACTGTATATGCAAGACAGCAAAAAAGACACAGATGTATAGAACAGTCTTTTGGACTCTGTGCGAGAGGGTGAGGGTGGGATGATTTGGGAGAATGGCATTGAAACATGTATATTATTCTATGTGAAACAGATTGCCAGTCTAGGTTCGATGCACATGACAGGGTGCTTGGGGCTGGTGCACTGAGATGACCCAGAGGGATAGGATGGGGAGTGTTGATGTCAACAACGAATTGACAGGGGAGGGATGTAGGAGGGGCATTCAGGATGGGGAACACATGTACACCCGTGGTGGATTCATGTCAATGTATGGCAAAATCACTATAACATTGTAATGTAATTAGCCTTTTATTAAAATGAATGAATTTATTAAAAAATAAAAAATAAATTGAAAAAAAATAAAGAGAGAAGGCAAAATCCACAGTGTCTTTTATAATTTAGCCTTGAAGGCCATATAGTAACAGTTCTACCTATGCCAATTTCTCCTGATCACACAGACCAACCCTGATCCAGAGTGGGAGAGATCTACACAAAGGCTGAGTAAATACCAGAAGGTAAAGCTCACTGGGAGCCATCTTGGGAGACTGGCTCCATGAATGGCTTATTATAGTGTTTACATACTGGGAAATTTTGTTGTAACAGTCATAGATGATCAGTATATGAGACTACACAGAATTTGGGAAAATTCAAAATTCAAAAAACAATGGAAGTTTTTTTATTCTCAAATAAAAGAGGTGTATTCTCTAAAAAAATATAATAAAGATAGTAATGGCTGTTTAATAGGGTTATTGTAAAGATCAAATGAAATGAAGACTAAGAAGTATTTGTGTGATTCCTGGCATATAATAAGCACTGAATTAATTAATAATAGTAACAGGAAGCATTTAATCAACAAGAAACTTCTGTGGACTCTAAATAATCAATATTATTGTGTCATACCAGATTCTCACTGACAGGGAAGGTAAAAAGAGACTAATAGTTGCTACACACTATAGGTGTTAACATAAGAGAAAAGCCAAAAGAAAGGCATATATTCCATGTTGCTGTGGATTGAAGATCTTTACTTAGGTACTTAGTAGTGGGACATCATCACTATTAGAGACTCTGTTGCCAAAGTTACTCTGGTTCAAATTTATTGTGCATTATAGCAACACAAGAAACACAGCAATAACCTGGGAACCAGTTAAGGCAGTAGCATTGAAAGGCTCAATGTAATTTGGTAAGATGTTAGGAGTTTGAACTAGAAGTCTATAAGTCTTATTCTAAGCAATATCCAATAAAAGAAAAGCATGTTTAAGGATGGTAATGCATACTGAGGATGAGATGGCTGGATGGCATCATGGACTCAATGGATGTGAGTCTGAGTGAACTCCAAGAGATGGTAATGAACAGGGAGGCCTGGCGTACTGAGATTCATGGGGTCGCAAAGAGTCAGACACGACTGAGCAACTGAACTGAACTGAACTGAACAAAGGAAATGATAAAAGCAAACTCCATGTTTTTTGATGATTCCTTAAATAGATAAGCAACCTGAATAAGGAGATAAGAAATCTTNAGATGGTAATGAACAGGGAGGCCTGGCGTACTGAGATTCATGGGGTCGCAAAGAGTTGGACATGACTGAGTGACTGAACTGAACTGAACTGAACTGAAGGCATATTGACATAAAGAATGTTATTGGGGGGATGAAAATATTCCAAAATTAATTTTAGATCATAAATTACAATCATGATGATTGTGTCACTTGGTAAAGTTTGTAAAAATCATTGAACTATATACCTGAAATTGATGGTTTTCATGACATTAAAATATATATCAATAAAGTTGTTAAAGATATGTAAAATTAGTTGTTGGAATCAACACCTGTTCCTGATATCATGTCTAGAGGCAGGAGAATAGAGAACTGAAATTTATAAAGCATTTAAGATATGCCAATCACTCTGAAAAATGCCTTAGGTTAAGATGCCTCACTTTTTACTCATAAGATCCTACACAGTAAGTATCATTACTTCCATTTTGCAGCCTCTCCATGAAACATGGAGAAAGTTGAGTTACCTTGTATCCTGCCTAATGCTACTGTCCATGGAATGCTCCAGGAAAAAGTACTGGAATGGGCTACCTTTTCCTTTTCCTTATCCAATATAAACAGTAAGAGTGACAAATCTTGTTCTTCCAAAAACAATATAGTGATAAGAACAAACTGAGTAAATGTAAATTTTGTCAATATAGAGTTGTCTTTTAAAATTCTACTGACAATTTTATAAGGAATACTTGGACATCAAGCTTCTAAGACTACAAGACACTGAATAACAATATCTGGCAATATCTGATGAAGCACAAAGATGAGTGTTGTAGTCTATCATTACTGAAGATGGAGAAATAGTTAAGAGGATGGAGAAATCAATTTAAGTTATAATAATTGGGAAAGTTGTGGGGAGGAGAGTAGAAACACACTAGAAGACATTCCACCTGAAAGACACTAAAAGGACAATGGCATTGGAATTAAAGTTGTTATGATGTGGTCTAAATATCAAGTCATTACTGTGAACGTACACCATCTGAAACAGCTACACAGAATCATTTTAGAAAACAAAGTGGTTTGACTTTCACTCCTATTCTTTGCTTTCACTCATCAGTCTATATTCACATTGGTATTGTTGACCCTTCTTCTCTTGGTTCATTCCTTGATAAACTGTTTTTAAATTTTTTTTATGAAAAATTTCAAACATAAAAACAAAAGCATTGTATAGTGACTGTTTTCACACTCAACAATATTTGTCAAACCTGTTTTATCTATTACCTTTTACTTTATGTAATAAATAATTTTTAAAGTTTATTGATAGTATAAGATTAGAATGCAATTAATATTATTAATTGTAGCCCAAATGTCTTTTATTTTATATACAGTCTGTGTTTGTAACATATCATATTATAGTTTATTCTAAACAATTGCCTTCTCATTCAAGAAATAAGTCAGGTAAAATATGCCTCAAAACCCAAATGTTCATTCATCAAACATTCATTTTGGGGGTCACAATTCAATTTGTGGTATTCTTCTCACCACATCTTCATCTGAGCATGCTCTATACTTACTCTGCATTCTCAGCTCTCTCATGGAGTCTCTCCATCACACAGAGCATAACCTGACACCTCTGTAAAATCTTTAATGATGATCCTCTACCAATTTTTCCTCCAAATCCATTCTTCCTTTACTTTACGGATACATAGCCACCAAACTTAAGAAGATATTTCCCACTTTTCTTTACCTGGAGGTAAAGAATTAAGTTTGGGCCAATAATATGGGAAAGGAAGTAGATGGATACAAAAGCTGGACCATATCCACTTGAAAGCCAAGTTACTTCCTTTATATTTTTAATATTTTATTTTTTGCTTCTTTCTGTATGATGTAATGGGCTTCCCAGGTGGTGCTAGTGGTAAAGAATCTGCATGCCAATGCAGGCGACATGAGAAGTGTGTTCAGTTCCTGGGTCATGAAGATACCCTGGAGGAGAATATGGCAACTCACTCCAGTACTCTTGCTTGGAGAATCCTCATGGACAGAGGAAACTGGCAGGCTACAGTCCATAAGGTTGCAAATAGAGATGACTGAAACAACTTGGCACACATGCAGATTATGATGGATTATGATCATGGAAGCAACCCAACTTTGATGATACAGATGAGAACAACACCCTAAATGATGGATGAGTAGAGAGAAGGAATTTGTGACCATGAATGATTCAGTGGAACAGAGTTGAAAATCTAGCAGAGAACTTCAAGACTATTATGGGAGAGAAAAGTAAACTTATTTAATAAACAAATAAATATCTTATATGTGCCACTGTTTTGGGGGTCTCCCTGTTACAGCAGTTTAACCTATATCCTAATTATTGTAGTAGTGTAACATGCTTTAAGTGTAGAGAAAATAATGACTTTGCAGATCAGTCAGACCTTGAAATTCTAGTTCTATCACTTGTATGTGACATTGGCAAGTTATTTCAGCAGTATGAATTCATTTCCCCACCTGAGAAATATCTACTCACAGTGTTGCTGTGAGGATTCAGTGAAACAATAATGGATGTAGATCATCTTGAATGTTCCTGAAATGCAAAGCAGTGCTTAAGTGTTCTTTCATCCTTTTTTGTGGCCATACTCATTAGAGAAAGTGTTTTCTACTTTATTATTGAACTTAAAATTTTCATTCAGTATTTTCACTGACATCAATGTTTCCTATTTATACAAATTAATTAATCCAATCAACATTCAGTGTTGCAATTTTTTTTCCTTTTAAAATAGAGTTTGACATACGCAAAGTCACTTTAAGAATACAGACAGTTGGCAAAAGAAAATCATTTTAACAGACTCTGATTTTTTGCAGATCTACATGTCAAGGCTATGATGGCTCAGTGAACAAACAAATATGTTTCATGTCTTTTGGGATAAAACGACTGGTCAGAGAAGCTTTTGTATTAATGCAAGCTTTAAATCACAAGTCCTCACAGCATTCTGGTGTTAAAACAGGAAATGTGGTTAATCCCTGAAGTCTTTGCAGGATTTCATCATTGTGATTTAGTGTCTGGACTCAAATGATGAAACTGACACAGGAATGCAATGATTCCTTAAAAATCACATAGCTTATTGGAATAGTCTAGAAGGAGGGATTGGAAACAGAATAGTTGGAGGCCACAAACAATGCTTTCTTTAGTAAATTATTTAGTCTACATGTAAGAAAGTCAGCCATGAGAAACATTATTACATTATTTTCAAAGGATAAGTAGCTGTGAAGTGATAGCACAGAGCAGTTGGTAGAAATTATAACTGTGAAGTTGGTAGCCAGAAGTATACCTCAAAAATATATTATATTACATATGAGATTTCCTCCATGAGCCTTGAAAATCAATAATGTGTGCCCTCAAGCTCAGATGAGTCACATGGTGATATGTTGGTGACAAAATATACCCTTGGACAATTTTCTCCTAGTTCATAGGTATCTATTTTGGAGATGGAACATGGATTAGTAGCACACAAATATTATTTGTTGCTAATAAAAATGTGAAAGGTTATAATTCTGGTGCTTGAAACTCCTTTCAATCAACTGATCAAATAGAATAATGAGATGGAGGACAATTGGTTCCTACATCTTGCAATCAACAATGCTCACTACCTGTAGCAACTTTTCTCCCCAGATACCTAAAGGAATTGCATTATGAGTTATTTTCTATCAAATAGGATTAACTCTGTTCTAGATGAAACACTCTTGATTTTCTCTGCCAAGGAGCTCAGCAGTTTGGTGTGTCATGCATTACTGCTTACTACAGATCATCAAACTCATTTCATTTGTGATAGGAGCTGGGATTAAACCTTGTTCTCCAGAGATGGGATGCCCATGTATTAATGTGATCTGTGCTTCCTTCCAAGCCACCTTGTATATTGTTAAAAGAGTTTCTCTTTTTGCTTTGAAATCCACCTTATCTATTTGTTTGTTTGCTTGTTTTGTTAGGAAGTAAAGATAAAAGTATTTCTGTTTGCTGTATGTATAGAAAGACATTTTGTTGCCTCTGGCATGGGGTCAACCTTTTACTGGGCTCCACCAGGCACAGGCAGGCTGCTTCATCATATCTCCCTTATTTACTACCTGCTTCTCTGGCTTTGTCTCCTTCACCTCTGATTTAGCAGCTGTCTCTAATGCTGCAAAACATCATGAAGCTTCAATATTCAAGAAGATTCAAACTCTCTTACCTGTGTCAAAGACTTGTCCTTTTTCTACACCATCTGAGATTGCAAATCATTCTCTATATATAGTTTAAGATGACCAAGAGAAACCAAATCATGTAGTACTATGTTATGAGACAGGGTGGATGAGTCTTGATTATTGCCAATAAAGGATGATGGCTAAATGGCTGAGTTCCATTTTTAAACTTATATATATATGGACTAGCATTAATATACGTGTAAATGTGTATAAAGTTTTTTCCTCTAAGAGAGCATATTTTTAAAATATTGGCCAAAAAAAAACACCAAACAACTATGTTTTTCATTTTGCTCAGATAGCAATTTTCAGCTGTAAAGACCAAGGTCATTTATATTTGTGTTAATTGATCTTAAACTTGAGTGAACACAGAGATTAAAATAAGATACAAATGTGTCATTTGCTATCATAATTAAATAAAAAGTAATGCATGACCTCTGGAAGTGTGTATTAGTTTAAATTTTGGTCAATCAAATTGAAAGCAATGCCTACTTATTTGAATAGCACAATTTTGATGAAGACTTTGAATATTATTATTTTAGAAACTGATTTTTCAAACTAAGAAATATAATTGGACTTAATGCAGTATTAATGGTCACACTGTGGTCTCCCTGAGATTTTAAAACACTCTTATGCTAATAGAAATGTCAGTTCATGTTATCTCTCAAATACTAAATGACTCTTGATTGGTTGTTTTGAAGTCACTTTTTTTTCCCCCTAAGCATAATGCCTCAGCATGAAAGTGTGTTGAAAGGTATACTTATTGAAAGGAATTTCAGATATATGCTGGGATTGCCATCAGTCACCTTGTTAAGTTTGGTTTAAATTACAAACCCCATGTCAGAACATCTGTGCACTTCAACTGTCTTTCTAATAGAACCTGGGGCCTAGGGCTGTTAGAGGGATATGATAATCAGATTTTATTCATAAGGTTTTTCTCTAATTTTTCCCATTGTACCAGGTTAGTTATGAACCAATTAAGGCAATGATTTTATTGGGTCAGTTGCTAAACTAAACACTCAAATTAGGAGAATTTAAAATATGCTGACAATAGAAGTATTTTGATAAGTTTTATTCTCAGAATTTCTGAACTTACACTGAAATTGCATTCAAATGATACATTTTATTTATGTGACACCTTTCTAAAGATCTTAGACTACACTATGAATTCAGACTGTGAAGCAGAATATATTTTTCCCCATTTTCTCTCAAAGCTGGAAATTAGTGTTAAACATATACAATTTCTTCAAGGTCACCGTGCCAGAGGGAGAGTGTAGTTGAGAGTGTGCATGATTTTCACTTTGTCATACAGTGTTTTTCCAGGCCAAAGGATAACTACCATTCCTCCTATCTCAAAATCATAAGGAAGCCTCCAAGGTCTTCATTTATTCATCGCAGGCCCTGAGCAGGTCACTTCACCACAGAGGATTATAGAATCCTTGCTTACTGTCCTTTAGGTGAAGAGGAAATATCTTGTGTCTATGTATCTTAATTTATCTCTTCCCTATGGTAACAAGCCACATACATGCATATCTGAAAGAGAAAATAAAAAGATGAATAATATCCACTGTTGACCATGGTAGGAGACAGTGATTGCTCTCATTCATTGTCACTGAGAGTATAAATCAATTAAAAATTTTTGTAAGGCAATTGGTAATATGGAACAAAATTTAAAGGCACATTTCTTTTATTTTCCTGTATAAATTTGATTTTAAAGAAGCTATCAGATGTCATTGCTTCTAGCAATATGGCAAATTAAATTATTTGAGAGAGTGCTCTTAATTCAGAAGAAAAATAAGATTCTACATTAAGTATAACATTTGTTGTATCATACACATAGAATAAGGAAATTGCCAACAGATTGAGAAAAAGCAGGCTGTAAACAGAGTGAGCAGAAAATGCATGAAAATAACCTGAGAGCCCTAATGATAAATGCTGAAAACTACACTGAAAATAGGAAAAGGTATATTTGAACATGAGGATCCTGAGTGAAGATCCTTTGGGTGGATGATAAAAATGAAAATGTTTCAAGTCAGTAGCACCCCATGGCCCTCAGAAGAATTAAACACAATTCTGCTTTGGCATTCAGCATATACTAAGAAAAAATAATAATTCTAAGCTCATAATGAAGATCACAAAATCAAAATTAAATGAACCGTGATGAGTTAAGAGTTTTGTTGTTATTATTCAGTGGTTCAGACGTATTTGACTCTATGTGGCCCCGTGACTGCAGCATGCCAGGCTTCCCTGTCCTTCACTATCTCCTGAAATTTGCTCAAACTCATGTCCATTGAGTTGATGATCCCATCCATCCAATCATCTCATCCTCTATTTTTCCTTTCTTTTCCTGCCCACAATCTTTACAAGCATCAGGGTCTTTTCCAATGAGTTGACTTTTTACACCAGGTGGCCAAAGTATTGAAGCTTCAGCTTCATCATCAGTCCTTCCAACAAATATTCAGGATTGATTTCCTTTAGGATTGACTGGTTTGATCTCCTTGCTGGCCAAGGGACTCTCAAGAGTCTTCTCTAGCACCACAGTTCAAAAACGTCAATTCTTCAGCATTTAGCCTTCTTCATGGTCCAACTCTCACATCCATACATGACTACTGGAAAAAACCATAGCTTTGACTATATGGATATTTGTCAAGTTAGAGTTAGCAGGGATAATCAACAACAAAATACAAACAAATTTAGTCCCATAGGAGTTCCAGAATCTAAATTTTTCAAATACAGAATATATGAAGACAACAATGAAATAGAAAATCACAAAGAATAAAGGATAGAAGTATAAGATGAGTAATCCACAAGAAATTACAAAATGTGAGTGGATAAATTTGGAAAAAAAATGGAACAAAACAAGAAAATAAAAATAAATGATAAATTTAATTGTCATCTTAAGTAGTGACAAATAGACACAAGGAATAAAAAGAGAACTCAAAAAGAAATCTATTTTGTGTGTGGAGTGTGATACACAATCAAGGTAGCTAGGAAGACTATTTATTTTGAAAAAATATAACATGTATGTGACTGGTGACCCAGAAGGAATAGAGAGAGAAAATGGGGAAGAAGTAACATTTGAAGAGATGATAACCAAAAAATTTTTAAAACAAGTTTACAATAGTTGCTCACTGCCGGGAGCCAGTGTGAGGAATCCCACCCGTGACAGGGTCACATGGAAGGAAGTTGGCATATGCAGGGCGTGGTCAAACTTCAGGGGTTCCCCACAGCATTTTCTGAGCATCCACTCCCCCCCCAAAAAAATAAGAATCTGCCAGCTTCTGCACTCTGCTTTTCCACTCTTCCTATATTCTACGGGAAAAAGTCAACTCAGGGCTTTAGCCTTCTGCATTTGAAAGGGTTTTTTCAGTTAAACCCCCTCTGATAGCTCTTTAGCTTGCCTAACTGGTTCCCTTTTCCGCCCCACCCTCCAC
>SJYW01024348.1:110141-130506 GCA_006410735.1 Raphicerus campestris
TGTAAACCAAGGAATATCAGCCTCTTCTCTCCACTAATTTTCCTACTACACTATTCTTTCGTAATCTCTCTTTATATTTCTAACAAAATAGTCCTTTCCTAGACTCCGACTCTGTCCCCACTTTGAATTCCCTGGATCTACTGGGGCTGGACTCCGGCAGAAAAACAACTGTATTAAGACTTTTGATTGCAAATTACAGAGACCCATCTGAAATTGGCTTGAATGTTTGAATGATGATGGATTGTGATGAAGATAATTATGTTAAAGCATTTTGACTCACAGAACTAAAATATCCAAGAAAATCAAGCAGGTCTAAATCCAGGAGCTTAAACCTTTTAATCAAAACTTGATCTCCCTGCTTCTGGTCCTGCTTTTATCTGTGCTTGCTTTATGTACTTTTTCCGTTGGAGACTTTTCTCTATGCAGGCAGTCTATCCCTAGGTCATGGCAACAACCCCAGGGTTACTTCTACATGCAAGCAACCTTAACATAAAGAAGTAAGCCAACAAAAAGTCTCAGAGTTCACTTTTATTTGACTTCATCCTGTTGATGTGGATAAATAATAATCTGTGATATTAACCAAGCTTGTGTCATGCTCCTACTTCTGAGACCAAGAACTTTACTCAAACCCCATGCATTGGGAATACTGGATGACAGTTGGTTACTCATAGGAAAATGAGAGTAATGTTAAAAGGAAGATTCATGAATTATGATGATGTACTGGCAAAAAAAAAAAAAGATGTTTACTTCAGCAATATTCTATATACACATTGCTAGTTTTTTATACACATATAAAGTGTTATTGATAAAAAGTTAATCAGTTGATCTAAGAAAGATTTTATTTGAGCCAAATTGATGCTTAAAATTTGGGAAGAGCATCTCAGAAAGCTCCAAGAACTTTTCTGCCCGTTAGAAGTCAAAACACAGTTATGTAAGTTTTTTGAGAGAAGTCTATACATTAAATGATGTATTATTTATTGACAATAAATCTAGATCTACAAGTGCAAAACGGTGGGTTATCATAACACCTTACAAGATCAAGAAGGAAGATTATCTTCTAAAGAGTTATCCTGTTGCTGCTAGGAGAATGCTGCTCTTTATGGTTGAGCAGTCATTTCTGCGAATTGCAGAGGTCTGGCCTATGCATAATGCACACAATGCACAGTGAAGGGAGAGAGGAGACCAAAGGGCAGAGAAAATTTTTTTGTGTGTTTAAATATTTCTTGTCTTGCCCTAACATATAAATTTTATTTCATAGTGTCTATAATGCAAATATAATAACCTTAAATATTCATCAATAAGTGCAATATGTCAAGCAAAGTGTTTGACCCACTTTCTTTCCCCAAACTTTAAGGGATGGGAAAGGAAGCTGGGTCTCTCCTGAGTCTTCTCTCTTGAAGCCAGGGATCCTTGACACTGTGAACACTGTGGAAGAGAGAACTTGCAAAGCTTCCTGAGGTAAAAGTACAAAAATGGAACAGGCAAAGACATGCGAGGGACCTCAAGACAGTTCAGGTAATGTTAAATTACCTTTTCTACATGGGGCCTCCCTGGTGGCTCAGATGGTAAAAAAATCTTCCTGCAATACAAGACACTCAGGTTTGATCCCTGGGTCAGCAAAATCCCCTGGAGAAGGGAATGGCTACCTGTCAGGGAACAGGATGTTACAGATGGCTGTTCTATACATAGACAAAGTGATAAATACAGAAAATATAGAAAAGGTTTATGGCAAGTAGAAGAGAGTTTTACTCATGATACAAGTTTCTTGGGACATTCATTAATAATTGCTCTACTTATAGGCCCCCACATCTTTGACCCATTATACAAAATATCAATCCTCAAAGATTACAACCCCCCAATGAAGTATGACAAGTAAATGTAACTCATTGCCCTAAACTTTCTTCCTCTTCCTTCTTACATATCTTGAGCGATACAAATTATTCTTTTATATGGGCCACACCTCTCCGAAGTGAAGCTACACGGCATGTATAACCCACCTGTTAGCTTGCTTTACAATAATGGAAACATCTAATTCTATAAAAACAGACAATGGCCCTGCCTATATTTCTACGCAGTTCAAACAATTTTTACATTCATTCTCTGTTAAACAGATTACAGACATTCCTTATAATCCACAAACACAAGACATAATTAAACAAACACATCACACACTGAAACAACAAATAAAAAAAATTTAAAAAGGGCAATACACAGGAACACTTCTATCTTCTTTATCCAGAGCAGACTTTACTAGATTTCAATGCAATATATCCTTTAAGCCTATAACTATTGTTAATACAGCTTTATTTGTTTTAATTTTTTTTAATTACCACAAGGAGATACTTTGACAAAAACAGAAAAACATTTTGAGACATTGAAGGACACCCCCCCTTCCTCTGCCCATTTGGTATCAAGACGGGTTGACTAAACAATAGAAATCTGGAAAATTAATATAACAGGGAAAACAGTATGCTTGTATTTCTCCACACAGATCCAACAAAATCAGTTGGCTCCCTCTCCAGAAAATCTGCCCCAGGGGAGCCACCAGCATTCAAGATAGAGAAGAAATGGCTAAATCCTCAAGAGGAAAAATTTCCAGTACAAGCCATGGTGGCTTTAAAAATTTCCAAGAAACACTATACTTGATGTTATTGACCTTATGATCTCCTTACTTGAAGACAGATAAAAACCCTTACTAATCAAGCTGAAAATCTGCTTTCTCAACAGGGAATATCTCAGAATCTTGAAAATATTTTTGTCTCTATGCTTGCTTTGTTTGCCTTTGCTCCCTCCTCTCAGGCTGACCTGATTGATCACACTTATTTGGCTTATATACCTAACCCTCCTTTATTGTAAGTTGTAAAATGGACAGACATAGGACCAATCATATCCATTAATGACCCAACACATATGCCCCTTCCTTGGTGCTTTGAGGGGCCTTCTCATATTGAGTAAGAAAGAAAACTAATTAACATTTCTCTAGGCCATGAAATCCTTCCTTTATTTATGGGCCCACAAAATCATGTATTAATATTAGTCAACAAATGTGAGCTTCCGTCTTGCCTCCAGAAAAGAACTTCCACACATTGCTTGAACTGTTTACTGCCCTGTCCTTTTATGAAAACCCTGTCAATACTACCAAAACTAGAAAAAGGACAAAAGTTAAAATGTAAAGGGGTTACTTATAAAAACTTTAAATATACTCCTGTTTATTGGGATAGATGTCAAGCTAAATCAGAGAAATTAATGTTTGTGGCCAATTACACCATTGTTGATTGGGGACCCCATGGTATATGGCTATCTAACTGCTCAGATGATATTAATATTACTATACGTGACTATGTTACTCAAGTAACATAAAAGATTACCAACAGTTCAATGAAACACTTCCATGAAAAGGACTCCTTGGCTGGCTTGATGGCAAAATGACACCTTCTTACTCTCAAATTGTCCTCAATAAACGAATTGGGCCTGAACAGTAAGAAATCTGGAAACTTGCTGAGTGCACCAAAAAAACTTGGAACTTGGACTGGACATTTCACAAGGACCAGTCGTAGTCATAGTAACTATTTCTTTCATTATAATCAATCATATTTTGTATAAGCTTGTGTTCCCCTTCCTTTTGTTATAGCTATAGGAAACTTACAATTCAATAAGATTTAACGTTCTATAACTTGTATAAATTGCAAATTATATACTTGTCTTAACTCTTCAGTTTCCTTAAGAAATGAATCCCTTTTGATTCTTCAGTCTCTACATAGTCTGTGGTTCCCAATAAATCTCCAATGGCCCTGGGAAGAAGGTCCCATGGCTGGACTTGCTTCCTGGTTACTCATTAAACTGCTCCTGTAATCTAAACGGTTCATTGGATGGCTGATTCTTGGCATTTTGGGATTAATATCTATTTGCACCACTGCTACCGTCACTGGCATTGCTTTACAAACCTCAATCCAAGCACATGTCTTTATCCAAAATTGGACTAAAAATGCTCATATTATGTGGGCCACTCAGGCTCAGACAGATGAGGATATTCAAGATGAAATATAGGAACTAAAAACAGTCATCAAATGGGTTGGAGATCAATTAACAGATGTACAAAATCAAGTGATACTAAAATGTGATTGGAATTCCACTCAATTTTACATTACTCCTTTTCAATTCAATCAGAGTGCCTACAACTGAGAACAAATCAAATTTCATTTACAAAATATACATAATGCCTCTCTGAATGTACAACTATTACAAAAAGAAATCTTTGAAACCTTTTCTAAAAGTTTGCCCTCTTCCACTAATTTGGAAACTTTAGCTGAACAAGTAGCTGATAAATTATCTGGGCTAGAACCACGCAGATGGTTTCAGAACATTACTCATAGCATTGGGGCTGGAACTATGACTTTGGTGATTGTCTTGACAATAATATTTGTTGTTTACTGTTGCCTTCATGCAAAAATTGTTAAAGCTGAACAAACTTAAATGGTCAGGACCCTTTTTACAAATATAATAAATAAGGGAACATTTAACAGGAGGATTCCTGTGTGCTGTTTTCTGTCTCTCATAAGCCCTCTGTTCCTTATCAGTTCCTGATAACATGAATGAATGGAGTGGCACACTGATCCCATGACTGAGGTCATGAGATAAAACACATGTGTGGATTTCCTTCAGTAAACATTCTCCTCATTACAAAACTGCTTAGTCATGACCCTCTTTCTTGAGATATGTATTGTCTTCTGACCTTATGACCATTGCTAATTCCTTGTTTCCTTTATAATGGTTGCTGTACATTTTGGTTTTCTGATCTTAATCATTGTCAAAAGAAATTCCTTATATAACAGCCTATATATACTCACAGAAAGATCATTAAACACCCTTGCTCCACCAGAGGCTTGGGTCTCCGTGTCTTTCTCTCTCTCTCTCTCTCTCTCTCTCCCTCCCTCCCTCTCTCTCTCCCTCTCTCCAGCTGATTCTCTGGATCCTGAAAACCCCGCCAAGCTTTCAAGATCTCCTCGAGAGGGTGCCCTGTGCCTTCATGAGCGGTGCAAACCCTGTTCTAGGGTTTTATTGGTTCTCTGCGTAAACCAGGGAATATTAGCTTCTTTCTCTCTTTCACTTTCTTATTGTTGATTCTGGACCACCAGGTTCTAGTCCATTAAAAGACCACTACAGCTACCCACTCCAGTATTCTTGCCTGGAGAATCCCATGGAGAGAAAAGCCTAGTGGGCTACNAGGGAATATTAGCTTCTTTCTCTCTTTCACTTTCTTATTGTTGATTCTGGACCACCAGGTTCTAGTCCATTAAAAGACCACTACAGCTACCCACTCCAGTATTCTTGCCTGGAGAATCCCATGGAGAGAAAAGCCTAGTGGGCTACAGTCCATCAGGTCACAAGGAGTTAGACACGACTCAGCAACTAACACATTCTTTCATACTTTCTTTCTATGCATTGTCTGTAATCTATGCAACAAGTCAAGATAGATTGCATGAAGTTCATTTTGCAGGTGGAAAAACTGTTTATAAGTTTCAAGAGAGGCTAAATGGCTTGCCTGCAAAGACATAACTTGTTAGAGTCTAAGCTGGGATTTGAACTCAGATCTGTATAGCCCCAAATCCTGTGCTCTTTCCACTATATTATTCAGTACTCACGTCTATATACTCAATTTTATATAAATGGATAAAATATTGTACTTTGATACTAAGAATGGCTCGAATGCAAATCTGGGTAGGAAGTGCTGACACATGAAGTCTGACAATAGCAGAAACTATATTTTATGTTGAAAGTAAAACAGAGTGGATTTTCTCTCTCTTTTCACAAGACTGTTGACAGCACCAACCACATTAACATCACAGAACATCCTTGATCTCACCATTCCACTCTTTTGGTTTCAAGATAACTGTACCCTGGAAATTAAATATCACTCTCATCATTGATGCTGCCTATAATGTGAGTAGAAAGCATTACATTAGCTTTGAAAACTATTTTTAGTAATGTTCTTGTATCATAGAAGTTAATGTTTAAATATATTTCATTGGAGAACAAATCACAATCAAACACAGAAATATTGAACAGGCCCAATGCAACCAGTCAACTCCATCAAGTAGAAAAGCATACATTATTTATAAAATAAAATCTGGGAATTATTCCAGAAAACACACCAAAAACTAGAGACAGGGCTTTTCCAATATTTTGATCTTGAAATGGCCCCTCTAATACATTAACAATTTATGCACTAACAACATTCGTAGTGCACACAGTAGCTTTTTTGCATATCAAGTGAATCTTTCATTACAATCATTTATATTATGAAATTAGTCTTTCCATAGTTGAAGGTTTACTTTTTAGCAGGTGGCATTGGGCAGCTTTCTGTGATTCAACTTTGTCAGCATTTTCATTACCAGCATTTCTGTTTTCCCTTTGAGCCATTTCACAATCACTCTAAATTGTATCTGGCTAAAACTTGGCATCTAAATTGCCACCTTAGAATTCTGTCTCAAGGAAANCTTTCTGTGATTCAACTTTGTCAGCATTTTCATTACCAGCATTTCTGTTTTCCCTTTGAGCCATTTCACAATCACTCTAAATTGTATCTGGCTAAAACTTGGCATCTAAATTGCCACCTTAGAATTCTGTCTCAAGGAAAATCCCAGTGTCAGTGTAATGAGCTGAATTGTATATATAGCACAGTCAGTTTTAGGCAGTTCCAATCTCTATTTTTAAACTCAGTTATAACTAAAACATTGAGATAATTATGATACACAAGCCATTGTTGATGAGAAGAACTTTCGCTCATTACTTTTTATAATTAGTTCTCTCAAGTAAGGCTAGGAATCTTGGAATCTTTGTTTTCATCCTAAGAGGGAAGTGATTCATTTCAGCGAAGTTTCAGTGAAAGTATTTTTCTTTCTGGTTGTTATTTGGCATAACTCACCTAGTTCAATGTTTTCTAAAGTGTTACATCTTATCTTAAAACTTTTTCTTTGAGCATTGACTCAGGCTGTCTTCCCATAGATAAAATGGGACAGAATCGATGCATTGCAGACTTCCTTTGCTGCTCTGTGTGATAAACATTGTCTAACAAGTCAGAAAAAATCCACTTTGATGCTACTTCTCCAATTAGACCTGTTAAACAGTCTTTGAATGACTGAATTTGGTTTGAGTTTTACACACAGATACATTAAGCTAATGTTTTTAAAGTAAACTATAACACCATTAATATTAATTTCTAAGAAGTTCTTCTTTATTTTAATCAAATCTCTAACTATAAGCAAGTGAAGCTGTAATTGTTTTGTTGAGATTCAGTGTAACTTGATTACTCTCTAACTACTCAGTAATTTTTGGAAATCCTGTTCATTCAGTTTGAACAGTTGCGGATGACTTGTATGTGTATAAGAAAACTGTCTTGAGTGTATGTCCTGAGAATGAGGTCCTTCCAGTATGTGCAAAGATCAGGAAGCTTGGAGAAACAAACAAACAAACCAACTGCTGCTTTCTTTCAAAAACTATTTACTGAAGCTCTGTTACCTTGTACAAGATGCAAAAAGTCCTTTGAGGAATGTGAAGTGTAAACCAGCACACACCTTCAAGGAACTTGTTATCTTCCATGAGAAATAACAGCTACATAAAAATCAGATGGAAAGAGACTGCAATACCTGAGCAAAGCTCAGTTCTTTAATTATTATTATTATTATTTTTTCCGTAAAAGAAATGTTGCAAATATATTATCCTTTCCCGGGTTCGATCCCTGGGTCAGGACGATCCGCTGGAGAAGGAAATGGCAATCCATTCCAGTACTATTGCCTGGAAAATCCCATGGACAGAGGAGCCTGGTAGGCTACAGTCCATGGGGCCGCAAAGAGTCGGACACGACTGAGCGACGTTCCTTCCTGTTCCTTCACTACAATAATCCAAATTCTCTCTTTTTTTATATACTATTTGATGAACCCTGGTAAAATCAGGTCACTGTATGATGACACATAATTTAGTAGGTCAAACAAAACTGCTTCACAAACCTGGCAATGATTTGCCAAAACCTGGCAAAGTCCTTCCGCAGGCTTGGTCTGTAAACTTTTAGAGCATTGTAATTTTTAAATAGCCAGATCAAACCAAGGCCACCTCTAAACTGTTAAAACTACTGCCACTGCAACTTTATTATTGTTAATATCTGCATTTCCAAAATGACAATTATATTTAAAACTGAGTTAGTGCTTCTTTCAGCCCAGGATCATTGTGAATGTTACTCTACATAAGAAGTATGGGTAATCTACTTAGGTGAGATAGAGAGAAACTGGATGGCTGAAAACTGTGAAGTATGAAACTGAAGAGCTTTAAGTTAATCCTTACATCAAACACCATAAAATAATGTTGAAATTAAAAAGATTTTTCAAATCTAGACTCTCTCCCACTGGAAAAGTTAATGTTTTCAAATGACGATCCCTCCAGATGTAATCTTGTATCCCAGCTAATGCCATCTGTTCCTATTGACTAGTCACTACTAATTNAAGAAGTTCTTCTTTATTTTAATCAAATCTCTAACTATAAGCAAGTGAAGCTGTAATTGTTTTGTTGAGATTCAGTGTAACTTGATTACTCTCTAACTACTCAGTAATTTTTGGAAATCCTGTTCATTCAGTTTGAACAGTTGCGGATGACTTGTATGTGTATAAGAAAACTGTCTTGAGTGTATGTCCTGAGAATGAGGTCCTTCCAGTATGTGCAAAGATCAGGAAGCTTGGAGAAACAAACAAACAAACCAACTGCTGCTTTCTTTCAAAAACTATTTACTGAAGCTCTGTTACCTTGTACAAGATGCAAAAAGTCCTTTGAGGAATGTGAAGTGTAAACCAGCACACACCTTCAAGGAACTTGTTATCTTCCATGAGAAATAACAGCTACATAAAAATCAGATGGAAAGAGACTGCAATACCTGAGCAAAGCTCAGTTCTTTAATTATTATTATTATTATTTTTTCCGTAAAAGAAATGTTGCAAATATATTATCCTTTCCCGGGTTCGATCCCTGGGTCAGGACGATCCGCTGGAGAAGGAAATGGCAATCCATTCCAGTACTATTGCCTGGAAAATCCCATGGACAGAGGAGCCTGGTAGGCTACAGTCCATGGGGCCGCAAAGAGTCGGACACGACTGAGCGACGTTCCTTCCTGTTCCTTCACTACAATAATCCAAATTCTCTCTTTTTTTATATACTATTTGATGAACCCTGGTAAAATCAGGTCACTGTATGATGACACATAATTTAGTAGGTCAAACAAAACTGCTTCACAAACCTGGCAATGATTTGCCAAAACCTGGCAAAGTCCTTCCGCAGGCTTGGTCTGTAAACTTTTAGAGCATTGTAATTTTTAAATAGCCAGATCAAACCAAGGCCACCTCTAAACTGTTAAAACTACTGCCACTGCAACTTTATTATTGTTAATATCTGCATTTCCAAAATGACAATTATATTTAAAACTGAGTTAGTGCTTCTTTCAGCCCAGGATCATTGTGAATGTTACTCTACATAAGAAGTATGGGTAATCTACTTAGGTGAGATAGAGAGAAACTGGATGGCTGAAAACTGTGAAGTATGAAACTGAAGAGCTTTAAGTTAATCCTTACATCAAACACCATAAAATAATGTTGAAATTAAAAAGATTTTTCAAATCTAGACTCTCTCCCACTGGAAAAGTTAATGTTTTCAAATGACGATCCCTCCAGATGTAATCTTGTATCCCAGCTAATGCCATCTGTTCCTATTGACTAGTCACTACTAATTCATAAACTACTACATAATTTCTGAGATAGGAACACCTTAATCGATGGTCACACATAATAAAATAAATGTGATGACACTATCTCTTTGAGCTCAAGAAATGTTATGAAATTTTAATTGATTATCTTCAAAGAATTATGTGATTCCTGAAAATAAAGAATCAGAATGTAAAAGCTTACAATCTTGACTACTTATGGAAACTATTTGAAGGTGAGAACAGAATTAAATACATTTGTTTTACTTTCTTTTCCTGGGCAGGTTAAAATGGAGATAGTCTTTGTTCTTTCAGATTCTCTTGCTATACAACATTCAGTATTGTCTCCTAACACCTTACTCTAATCAATATTAAATGATTTTGTCCTGTTTTACAATCATTGATCTTTTGCCAAACTTGTTTTTGAAAGGGGGGTACTAAGAAGTTATTGCTTATGATTTAGCTAACAAAGGACCTATTCTAAATGAGGAGTAACAAATCATTTTTGATAGCACACTGAGCTAGTGTAATCCTTACCAATATCATTTAGCAAATTTCTCAGAAGCACTTTATGTTTGCTTTCCAAACTGGGGTACACAGTGATATACAGAGAGAAAGGTACTTGTAGCTTTAGACACTTTATCTGAAGATAGAGTATCTTTTGGAAGAGTCAGTTTTACTCAGTGATAAAACATTTTAAAAATATTATGACAGGAATATATTTTACATGTATAACAAGCATGATGTACTGTGGAGTGAAATGCAAACTTTGTATAATTGGATAAAATATATGACTTAAAGAAATCCTCACCCTGAAGCAGCACCTAACCCACCCCACTGCATTCTTACCCTCTCCTTGCTGTATGTATCATCTTCTGCTTTTTAGAAATGTGTGTGTTCAATCACTCAGCCATGTCCAGCTCTTTGCGACCCCATGTACTGTAGCTTGCCAGCCTCTTCTGCCCATGAAATTAGCTTGCCTGCCTCCTCTGTCCATGAAATTCTTCAGGCAAAAATACTGGAGTGAGTTGCCATTTCTTACTCCAGGGAATCTTCCCAACCAGGAATTGAACCTGGATCTCTGGGGTCTCTTACATTGGCAAGAGGATTCTTCTTTACCAACTGCACCACCTGGGAAGCCCAGGAATACTGTGAATTTTAGGAATACTGAGAAGTAGCAAAAATTATAATTTGGGGGATAGAAAAATAACTTGAATTCATAGTGTAGCACTAACTCTCTGATGTGGTCAGCCCCAGAAATAGAGTATTTTTCTATTGTAAAAAATATCTAAAGGTGGTCACTGTGTAGACCTGGATGAATGATCATAGCATCTCTTGTGAAAGCTATTTGCAGCAGGTTCAGAAACAGAAAGCCTGCTGTCTACACAGGAGACCACGAAGGAAAAAGGTTAGTGTACCTCTTCCTTGTCCACAGTGATCAAGTAAGGAGTTAGAGGAACTGGAGACAGAAGCAGGAGCCGGGTTTCTGGCTGAAGGAGATTCATAGTGCAGTTTGTTCCAAAGCTGTCAGAATCCCAAACTGAATATAAATACTGACTGAGCTTGCTTTTGCCTCCAGGCTGGAAGATATTCCAAATTTAAACCTGTGACTAAACAGGCATATATTATCTCTTGTAACTGTTACAAAGATCTTACACATGTATCATCACATACATTTTACAGATGAGGAAAGTTTTTTAAGTAACCTGGTCATGATCACACTTTGTTTTCTTTGATTTTTCATTGATGTTTGAGATTATTTCCTTTCATTATAGGCTATCACACTTCTCCACTTGGTATATGAGGAATTTAAACCGAGAGACTATTTTTAGATTTCTTGTTTTAAACACAAGAACTTTTTATCCATTCTCTTATGGGGGCTAAGTCATTTCTCTTTGAATTAAAAAGTTGTTAGGAATTTGAACTCATGCCTACTAGATCTTGGAATGGAACCATCAACTTAGTCTGATGTTAATTTGAATATTTCAATGTTTTTGGAGTGTCACAAAAATGAATATTGCATTTGGGAAAAGTATAGCAGTAAAATTAATTATGATTTAAGTATTAGAGCTGTTGTTTTTCTACATGAATTTTTTTACTGCTTGATTGCACACCTACCTGGTGAGAAAATGAAAGTGTGCCTACTAATCTCTAATGTAGATGTGTTTCCAAGTTTTCAAAATGAAAAGTCTCCAGTGTTTAGGATAAGATTCAATGAATGCATATAATAATTGCAGTAGAATGTCTATTAAATATTAATTTTGGTGGATATGACACTAGTTTACTCTTTTCCATAGGAACTGAATATTTTTGAAAAGATTAATTATTCTCCAGTAGCCTGATTTATTTTCTTTTAGTTGTTCAAATTTATTCCTGTCATCTGATACTGTCATAAAAATCAAATCATACCAAATATGTGTCCATACATTGCTGTCAACTGCTTTACATTCAGCATGACTCTCTGTATGCTGGTTGTAAATGACTGGGCAGTAGTAAAATAATGATTCTNTCCCTGGAGCTGTCTCTTATACACATCTTAAAAATCAAATCATACCAAATATGTGTCCATACATTGCTGTCAACTGCTTTACATTCAGCATGACTCTCTGTATGCTGGTTGTAAATGACTGGGCAGTAGTAAAATAATGATTCTACTTACCAGGGATATTATAGGTACATGAATTGCAATAATAATTTACATTAAAGAAGAAATTAATGATACAATGTTAGAGTGTAAACAGAGGTAGATCTTATAATGCCCAATGATCTGGCCCATGATTTGCTGCACACTCCCCAAGATTAGTTTGATGAATGGCAGTGTAAAAGCATTTGGAAAACTTTCTTTTTTTTCTACTAGTTCTATTTGCTTTTTCTTTGCTCAGGAAAACATAATCACCTAAATATATAAAAAAATAAAGACAACTCTCAATAAAATAAATTGATTCCAGTTAAATTTTTAAAAATTTTTGAAGTTTTGAAAATCTTTCTTTGCTTTATTTTTTTAAAAATTGTGATATTGAATTGGCAAATTAAATTGATAGGAGAAGAGGAAACTATTTGGGAATACTTGCCCTAAAAAACTCACATTTTAGGCTAAAAATTTGTTACTGTGTATTGGTATATTTTCTTTTTAAATGTTAATTTTTATTGTAAAAAAGAAATTAGCAAAAAAAGGCAAGAAATGATGCATTAACATTTGAATCTATAGATAGGATGTTTTTAGCATTTTTCTCATAAGTGAGGTCATATTTTTATATTGTCTTATTTACTTTGTTCACATTGCAATTAATCATGAAGTTCCTTTGTGCATACTCAGTCATTTCAGTCATGTCTGACTCGCTGTGACGCTATGGACTATAGTCCACCAGGCTCCTCCATCCATGGGATTCTCCAGGCAAGAATACTGGAGTGGGTTGCCATATCATCCTCCAGAGTATCTTCTCAACCCAGGGATCAAACCTGTGTCTCCTGAGTCTCCTGTATTGCAGGAGGATACTCTACTGCTGAGCCACTGGGGAAGTCCAAAGACTTTATGTCATTAAATAATTTTTCAACTAAATCACTTTTAATAACTGCATAGTATTTCATTTCATTTTTTTCTATGTCCTCATATGTATCTAACCAAATCCTTGTTTGGTACATTGAGGATATTTCTATTTTTTCACTCTTATAAATAATACTGCCATATATATTCTAGAACATACATTTTTGCATACTTATCAATTTATTTTTAAGATAAGTTTCTATAAGTGAATGTTCTGAGTTAAGAATATGAGTGTTCTTAAGAATTGTGGCATATTTCCAGACTTCCCACTAGAAAGGCTCTTACTAGCAACATATGGGAGCATTATTTCATTCTATGCTCAAGAACATGGGAATGCTACTTTCAAACTGTTAAGTATTAATTTATTAGTAATTTTCACATTAATTTATGAGCAGTCAACCATGTGATATGCATTCCAATAACAAGCCATTATCCAAGCAAATATTTGAAATGAAGAGAAAAGCAACATGAAGCAGCATCTAGAAAGTTGTAAGAAGTAGTTCAACTTGCCCTTAAGTTGATTCAATTTTATTGACACTTCATGAATCAAAGTAGGAATCATATGGTTTATAATTGGGTCATTTACTGGGCAATTCAGTGTCACTCATGCATGAATTAATTATGCATTCCAGAATGAATTGTGCTCACTCACCCAGTTGTGTCTGATTCTTTGTGATCCTTTGAATCATAGCCCTCNGCAGACATTAGAGTGATGTGTCTACAAGTCAAGAAACGTCAAGGCTTATCAACAAATATCAGAAGCTAGGAGACAGGCATAGATGATTTATCTCTCAGAGGCTTCAAAAGGAACCAATCCTGCCAACACCCTAATTTTGAACTTCTGGCTTCCTGAACCATGAGACACTAAATTTATATTGTTTTAAGCCACCTAATCTGTGATACTCTGTTATAGAAGCCCTAGGAATTTAATATCTTTAGAAAGTTCCTTGGGGCTCCAAAGGTTGCTCTAGTGGTAAAGAACCTCCCTTCCAATACTGGAGATATAAGGGCACAGGTTCGATCCCTGGGTTAAGAAGATCTCCTGGAGGAGGGCATGGCAGCCCACTTCAGCATTCTTGCCTGGAGAATCCCATGGGCAGAGGAACCTGATGGACCACAGTCCATAGAGTAGGAAAAAGTCAGACATGACTGAAGCAAATTAGTATGCACACAGGCATAAAGTTCCTTAATTCAATTCTTTCAGTAATCCCCTTTGGTCATACTTCTCTTCCCCTACAAAATTTGAGAACACTCTGCATTGACTAGCAGTAGATGCTAATGACAACTTACTACTCTCTGAGGCTAGTGGAACTATGCAAATTGGAACTGTTTCAGCTTTCATACTGATTGCCAAAGAAAAAATACTTCCCTTAAAATCAATTCATAATCCATTGCATATCTGAGCATATCTTCTAATAGCTTTGAAGTATGTTTCACAAAACACAAAATAATGAAAAAAATCAGGGCATTTCTCACAGTGAATTTAGAAAAAAGATGTTTTCCCTCCCAATTTTTACATATTTATGAACTGAACTCTTTCTTATTGTTCTTCCTTTCAATTTCACTAAATTTTGTATGGGAAAACAAAAGCATAATAGTATCCTATAGGAGACAGGAAGAATAAAAGAAAAGCAGGCCCCGGCAAAGACCACAAAATAAATTTATAATTATTGATAAACTGGATGCTATAAGGCA
The DNA here is from genome assembly GCA_006410735.1 of Raphicerus campestris. NCBI lineage: Eukaryota > Metazoa > Chordata > Mammalia > Artiodactyla > Bovidae > Raphicerus > Raphicerus campestris. Next base: position 125,120 of record SJYW01024348.1, read on the forward strand.
TGAGATGCTTGGAACAAGTCCAGAGGAAACATTTCATAGTCTTGAAAACAAGATATGATCCTGGGATTGGAAAACTGACCCCAGATTTTTTCTTAACTGGCATCTCAGAGTCACATGTTTTACGTATCTGGTGGAAAATCTATAGATAAGAATATTAGTCTTAGTTATTGATCTGTTATTGATTACTGTTTCTTAGTTATTTAATGGTTGATGATCATTTTGTTCTTTGGCCCTAAAGGCCACATGAGTTATAGCTTAACTCCTTGCATATTCTTTCATTCATGGGCTGAAAGTATAATAAAGCTAGCTTGGATTCAGTTTCGGCACCTTCACCTTGGAGTCATGTTTGTCCCTTGATCCTTGCTTTTCACTGAATTCTTGTGTCTTGTTTCTCATTTTCTCGCCTTATCATGTTTTCATCGAGCTGGTCTCAACAGTACCCCCAGTGTTTGCTTGGCTTCAGATATGAAGCTCAGCTCTGGTGTGATTAGTTAGATATATATGGTAATACTTAATGTTGAGAAGCATTTTTCAGTGGAGGATCTGAAGGAAAATTTTGTCTTAATGCCTTGGTCCAGCAAGACCATAGTGATATTTTCTCTTACTTTCACACTTACCTTACAGCAAATCATTATAATCATCATATTTGCAGCTAAAACTTCTCTGTAATACAAGCTCCATGTGGGTTAATGCTTAGATCCTATTAATACTATGAAGTGATAGTAGAATGCAACTTTTAAAAGAAACTCTTCATTGTCCTTGGTGTGTAAATTACCTTCTTAAGTTAACAGTAGAATTTTTAAAGCATTTTGTTTTATCCCTTTTCATTTATACTACTAATAAAAAAATCCTTAATCAAAATGAACAAAAGAATCATAAATGATGTTACTATGATGCCTCAGTTATCTATTGCAACCTAGCAAATAACCCCAATATATAATGGTTTAAAACAACCAATGTTTATTATCTCCATTTTCTATGGGTCAGCATGTGCCTCATTGAAGTGTCTCTGACTCAGAGTCTCACAAGGCTGCAGTAAGGTTATCTATAGCATCTGAAGTCACCTCAAGTTGTTACTATTGAAGGGGCCACTTCAAAATGTACTCACATAGTTCTTGGAAGGCTAAAAGTTAGCAGTTAGATGGTGACATCAGTTAATTGCAATGTGGTACTCTTCATAAGACAGCTTAAAATATGACAACTCAGAGTGAGTGAACAAGTAGGAGAGCAAAAGCAGATAGCCATGAATGCAATCTCTTGGCAACCTATTCTCCTACATAATATCCCTTCACTTTTTACTTTATGCTATTATTTAAAAGGGACTTATGGGTCATCTGGTCCACACTTAATGGGAGAATGGAACCAGGGCATGAATATCCAGGGGCAGGATTCATTGGGGGCTGACTACCACATATGACCAAAATGCTGTTACAAGATGTAAGAGCTGAGGACCCTTTCTAAAGCCATTAGATTGCTATATGTAAATTTGCAAATATGTTATGGGGTTTTCTTATCATTACTAAAAACATTGTGATTTGGTTAATTTTAGTATTCTGATACAAAGTGTATATATTTCTAATCTTTGTTCTCCCAATACAGAGCAGTTTAAGTTGTCTTTCTGGGATTTTTAAATAAGTAAAGCCTGAGTTTTCGAGTGTTGCTGATTCCCAGATATTTCATTATAAATTAAAAAAAAAAAAAAAAGAACTCCTGTAAGGACATCACTTTCTGGAGAGAATTCTTTCAGGCTTGGAAGATACCAGTGAGGTCAATCAAAGGCATGAGCAAATAATATTGAGTTAAAATTCTAATTAGTAAAGAAAAGCAAAGTTAAGGAATTCATTATCTCATTTTTGTCCCAAACCTTAATATTCATGACAACAAATCATCAACTTAGTTCCTTGAGTTTTGAAAATTTTGTATACCCTTTTTAGTCAGAAGCTTATCCAACATGGCAGGTCACAAAATTGACATAAAATTTTTAAAATGCATTTTATGTTATTTGTTTCATGCAAAAGTTGATGCATACACAGCTTTCCCTTAACTCTTATTACAGTAATATCAACTCTGAACATACAATTCATATAAATACACTCTGGAGTCCAAATGAGGATTACTTTGCATCCTATAGTGTCGTACTGAGGCCAAAGACATTCAGTTATATCAGTCTTGCATAGCTGATATCTTATATAGCATTTCAGATAAATAATTTCAAACCTAGTTATATGAATATATTTTCTTTGCAATTTTTTTTAGTTTAAATTTATTTTTTTAATTGGAGGCTAATTATTTTAAAATATTGTATTGGTTTTGCCATACATCAACATGAATCTGCCACAGGTGTATACGTGTTCACCATCCTGAGCCCCCCTCCCACCTCCCTCTCTGTACCATCCCTCTGGGTCATCCCAGTGCACTAGCCCCAAGCATCCTGTATCCTGCATTGAACCCGGACTAGTGATTCATTTCTTATATGATATTATACATGTTTCAGTACTTATCTTATGCTAGTCCTAGGTTTAAAGTGGGTGGCTTATAATGGTATGGACCTAATAGAAGCAGAAGATGTTAAGAAGAGGTGGCAAGAATACACAGAAAAACTGTGCAAAAAAGATCTTCATGACCCGGATAATCACAATGGTGTGATCGCTCAAATCACCTAGAGCCAGACATCCTGGAAAGTGAAGTCAAGTGGGCCTTAAGAAGCATCACTAAGAACAAAGCCAGTGGAAATGATGGCATTCCAACAGAGCTATTTCAAATCTTGAAAGATGATGCTGTTGAAGTGCTGCACTCAATATGTCAGCAAATTTGGAAAACTCAGCAGTGGCCACAGGACTGGAAAAGGTCAGTTTTGATTACAATCTCAAACAAAGGCAGTGCCAAAGACTGTTCAAACTACTGCACAATTGCACTCATCTCACACGCAGGTAAAATAATGCTCAAAATTCTTCAAGCCAGGCTTCAACAATACGTGAACCATGAACTTCCAATGTTAAAGCTGGTTTTAGAAAAGGCAGAGGAGCCAGATATCAAACTGCCAACATCTGCTGGATCATTGCAAAAGCAAGAGAGTTCCAGAAAAACACTGATTTCTGCTTTACTGACTATACTAAAGCTTTTGACTGTGTGGATCACAATAAACTGTGGAAAATTCTGAAAGAGATGGGAATACCAGACCACCTGACCTACCTCTTGAGAAACCTGTATGCAGGTCAGAAGCAACAGTTAGAACTGAACATGGAACAACAGGCTGGTTCCAAATAGGAAAAGGGGTACATCAAGGCTGTAAATTGTCACCCTGCTTATTTAACTTATATACAGAGTACATCATGAGAAATGCTGGGCTGAAGGAAGCACAAGCTGGAATCAAGATTGCCAGGAGAAATATCAAAAACTTCAGATATGAAGATGACACCACCTTTATGGCATAAAGTGAAGAACTAAAGAGCCTCTTGATGAAAGTGAAAGAGGAGAGTGAAAAAGTTGGCTTAAAGTTCAACACTCAGAAAACTAAGATCACGGCATCCGGTCCAATTACTTCATGACAAATAGATGGGGAAACTGTGGAAACAGTGGCTGACTTTATTTTGGGGGGGGCTCCAAACTCATTGCAGATGGTGACTACAGTCATGAAGTTAAAAGATGCTTACTCCTTGGAAGAAAATTTACGACTAACCTAGACAGCAGATTAAAAAGCAGAGACATTACTTTGTCAACAAAGGTCCGTCTAGTCAAGGCTATGGTTTTTCCAGTGGTCATGTATGGATGTGAGGTTTGGACCATAAAGAAAGCTGAGCACCAAAGAACTGATGCTTTTGAACTGTGGTGTTGGAGAAGACTCTTGAGAGTCCCTTGGACTTCAAGGAGATCCAACCAGTCCATCCTCAAAGAGATCAGTCCTGGGTGTTCATTGGAGGACTGATGTTGAAGTTGAAACTCCAATAATTTGGCCATCTGATGCGAAGAGCTGATTCATTTGAAAAGACCCTGATGCTAGGAAAGAGCATGATGCAGCATGAGATGGTTGAATGCCATCACCAACTTAATGGACATAGGTTTGGGTAGACTCCAGCAGTTGGTGATGGATAGAGAGGCCTGGTGTGCTGCAGTTCATGGGGTCGCGAAGAGTCAGACATGAATGAGCTACTGAACTGAACTGAACTGAACTATAATTGCTTAATTTTTCTTGCAGAAAAGTAGTCAGTGCTCCTATATTAGCACTTATGTCCAAAATCTTTTCTTTTTGTTTGGTCAAGCCTCNATGGGGTCGCGAAGAGTCAGACATGAATGAGCTACTGAACTGAACTGAACTGAACTATAATTGCTTAATTTTTCTTGCAGAAAAGTAGTCAGTGCTCCTATATTAGCACTTATGCCCCAAATCTTTTCTTTTTGTTTGGTCAAGCTTCTTTTGTTGCCGATTAAACATACTGCTAATATTTCCAATAACATGTATCCTTGGGTATGTGTGTTAGTTTAGTGAATATTTATTAGCTTATCTGATCTATTCTCATAATATTTAAAGATTTGTTAAGAAAAATTATGTTGGCTGAGAACGTTGTGACAAATATGAATGTCAATGGTAGAAAGGACGAAAACATTTACCTTTCAAATGACAAACCTTGATAAATATGAAAATCAGACCTGGTGATGCGGTTTATGAAAGGTAAAAGAAAAACTCATAGGAGGAATAAAGGACAACAAACCTAACTATGCCACAAAGCTTAAAGCTTATGGTGTCAAGTCAGTAATAAGCAAGGCACATAAAAAAAAAATAGCCTACTGCATGAGAATTGATCAAGATTGATGAAGAAACTCACCAAGTAATTAAAACAAAATGGCAATGCTTTAGAATTAAAACATTACCCAGAAAATAGAATGAAATGGTGGGAAATTGCTATATTAAGTCAAAGGAGAAATTTTAAAAATCCGAATCATGATAAATAAAAATGAATTGGTAAGAATTAACAGTAAACAAGTTAGTAGAAGAAAGTGATGATCAATAAGTTGTTTAAACTCATAAAATAGTATTTAGCTAAAAGCTTAGTATCATAATATATACTCTAGTTTATTATTATTACTATTATTATTATTTTGGCCATGCCACACAACATATGGGATCTTAGTTCCCTGACCAAGGATAGAAACTGTATCCCCTGCATTGGAAGTACAGAGTCTTAACCACTGGATTGCCAGGGCAGCCCCTGCAGCATCACAATATAAAAGAGCAAAAGAGAATTCTAGTGTCATATAATGCTGATGCTGCATACAATTCCTTAGTATTTGTATACACTAGTTTAAAAAAAGATAAAAGTATTATTTTAGAGATTCCTGTGAAGGAACACAAACTATTTAAAAGAAGGCAATTATATTCATGTCACGAC
>SJYW01024348.1:130710-143254 GCA_006410735.1 Raphicerus campestris
TAAATACTGGTAAAGTTCATTACTTAAAGGAATAAGTTCTAACTCAGTGAAGTTATGAGTCCAAAGTGGCAAGCCCTTAAAGGAAAGAGCTGGCTTTAGAAAATGGCATGCAAAAAAAAGAAAGAAAGAAAGAAAGAAAATGGCATGCATTGGTCAGGATTGGAGCATTACATCTTGATAGTAAATGAAGGATTTCACATTGTTCTGTGACTAAGCAGATTTTCATTCATGACTATCAAATAGAGCCTCTTCAACTAAAATTATACCTATTATATTTAAAAAGTCAAGATATAACTGTATTCTGTATCTGTATAGTAATTGCTTGAGATTTCCCACTATGACTCAAGATATTTAGAATCTTGGAGAAGGCCAGATACAAGTTTATGACTGAGAGTACAGTTTCTGGAATCAGAAAAAATAGCTTTAAATCCTATCTCCACCACAGAGGAGCTGTGCTTCCTTGGGAAAAGTATTCAACCTCTCCAAACCCCTGTGTTCTGACCTAAAAATGAAAGTAAATGATAGTAGCCAACTCCTAGGATCGTTGGCAGGATAAATAAGAGAATATAAGTAAAACATTTACCAAGTGCCTAGTACACAATAATGGTACTAAACTAAGGTGGTTCTGGAAAGAATTACAAAAACAATGCAAGTTAGACCCCACAGTATACAAGTCAATGTTTAATGTTCAATATTTGTTAATTATAATAAGTCTATGCTGTACTTAGTCATGTCTGACCCTTTGTGACCCCATGACTGTAGCCCGCCAGGCTCCTATGTCCATGGAAATTCTCCAGGCAAGAATACTGGAGTAGGTAGCCATGTCCCCCTTCAGGGGATCTTCCCAACCCAGAGATCGAACCCAGGTTTCCTGCTTTGCAGGCAGGTTATTTATCAGCAGTGCCACCAGGGAAGCTCAAGAATACTGGAGTGGGTGGCCTATCTTTTCTCCAGTGGATCTTCTGACCCAGGAATCAAACCAGGGTCTCCAGCATTGCAGGCGGATTCTTTGCCAGCTGAACTACCAGGGAGTCTATTGGAATTTAAGCTACAATTACAGAAAATGATTTGGAATGAGGGCAAAAAATACTAAGCACAAAACAGTCTGCAAATACAAAGTTAAAATTTTAGATGACACAAGTAATGAATGAATAAAGAAAAATGTAATATATAGAAAAGTTTGGGTTAAAGACAATGTGAAAAAAAATGTTAACTTATCCACTATCTTACAGTGTCCCCAAAAGTTAAAAGAAAAAAAAAAGCCTTGAATGTGAGACATAAGATCATATAACTCCTGGTGGGGTGTGTGTGTGGGGGGGGGGGGGAAGCAATATAGGCAGTAAGCCTCTAGACATAAATTTTGGTGATGATTTTTTAAAAATCTAACATGAGAAGTAAAAGTAACAAAAGTAAAAATAATCAGATAGAATTATATCAGTCTAAAGTGCTTCTGCTGTATAGCAATGGAAACCAGAACAAACTGAGAAGCCAACTTACTGAACTGGAGAATAACTATTCAAATCATATATCTAAAGGGATTAAAACCCCAAATATATAAACTCATAAAAATCAATATCAAAAAAACAAATTAAAAATTGTTAGAGTTTCTGAATAGACATTTTTTTTTTTCTGAAGAAGACATATAGATGGCCACAGACACATGAAAGATGCTTCAGTTCAGTTCAGTTGCTCAGTCGTGTCCAGCATTTTGTGGCCAGGCTCCCCTGTCCATCACTAATCCCCGGAGTTTACACAAACTCATGTCCATTACGTAGGTGATGCCATTCAATCATCTCATCCTCTGCCGTGCCCTTATCTTCCTGCCTTCAGGAAGATATCTTTCCGACCATCAGGGTCTTTTCAAATCAGTCGATTTTTCACATCAGGTGGCCAAATTATTGGAGTTTCAGCTTTAGCATCAGTCCTTCCAGGGAACATTCAGGACTTTAGGATTGACTGGCTGGATCTCCTTGCAATCCAGGGGACTCTCAAGAGTCTTCTCCAACACCACAGTTCAGGAGCATCAATTCATTGTTAGCAATGTGATGTCTCTGCTATTTTATATGCTGTCTAGGTTAGTCCTAGCTTTTTTTCCAAGGAGTAAGCGTCTTTTAATTTCATGGTTGCATTCACCATCTGCAGTGATTTCAGAGCCCCCCTTAAATAAAGTCTCTCACTGTTTAAACTGTTTCCCCACCTATTTTCCATGAAGTGATTGGACTGTGTGCTGTAATCTTAGTTTTCTGAATGTTGAGCTTTAAACCAACCTTTTCACTCTCCTCTTTCACTTTCATCAAGAAGGTCTTTAGTTCTTCTTCACTTTCTGCCATAAGGGTGGTGTCATCTGCATATCTGAGGTTATTGATATTTCTCCCGGCAATCTTGATTCCAACTTGTGCTTCATCCATCCTGGCATTTTGCATGATGTACTCTACATATATGTTAAATAAGCAGGGAGACAACACATAGCCTTGACATACTCCTTTCCCAATTTAGAACCAGTCTGTTGTTCCATGCCCAGTTTTAACTGTTGCTTCTTGACTTGCATACAGATTTCTCAAGAGGCATGTCAGGTGGTCTGCTATGCCCATCTCTTGAAGAATTTTCCACAGTTTGCTGTGATCCACACAGTCAAAAGCTTTGGCATAGTCAATAAAACAAAAGTAGGTGTTTTTCTGGAACTCTCATGCTTTTTTCCATGATACAGTAAATGTTGGCAATTTGATCTCTGGTTCCTCTGCCTTTTCTAAAATCAGCTTGAACATCTGGAAGTTCATGGTTCCCCTACTGTTGCAGCCTGACTTGAAGAACTTGAGCATTACTTTGCTAGAGTGTGAGATGAGTGCAATTGTGTGGTAGTTTGAACATTCTTTGGCATTGCCTTTCTTTGGGAGTGGAATAAAAACTGATCTTTTCCAGTCCTGTGGCCACTACTGAGTATTCCAGATTTGCAGGCCTATTGAGTACAGCACTTTCACAGCATCATCTTTTAGGATTTGAAATAGCTCAACTGGAATACCTTCACCTCCACTAGCTTTGTTTGTAGTGATGCTTCCTAAGGCCCACTTGACTTCACATTCTAGGATGTCTGGCTCTAGGTGAGTGATCAAACCATCACGGTTATCTGGGTCATGAAGTTCTTTTTTGTACAGTTCTTCTGTGTAGTCTTGCCACCTCTTCTCAATATCTGATGCTTCTATTAGGTCCATGCAATGTTGGTCCTTTATTGAGCCCATCTGTGCATGAAATATTCCCTTGGAATCTCTAATTTTCTCGAAGGTATTTCTAGTCTTTCCCATTCTATTGTCTTCCTCTATTTCTTTGCATTGATTGCTGAGGAAGGCTTTCTCATCTCTCTTTGCTATTCTTTCGAACTCTTCATTCAGATGGGTATATCTTTCCTTTTCTCTGTTGCCTTTCACTTCTCTTCTATTCTCAGCTGTTTTTAAGGCCTCCTCAGACAACCATTTTGCCTTTTTGCATTTCTTTTTCTTCAGGATGATCTCGATCCCTGTCTCCTCTGCAATGTTATGAATCTCCATCCATAATTCTTCAGGCACTCTGTCTATCAGATCTAATCCCTTGAATCTATTTGTCAGTTCCACCTATAATTTTAAGGGATTTGATTTAGGTCATACCTGAATGGTCTAGTAGTTTTCCTTACTTTCTTCAATTTATGTCTGAATTTTGCAATAAGGAGTTTATGATCTGAGCCACAGTCAGCTCCTGGTCTTGTTTTTGCTGGTTGTATAGAGTTTCTCCATTTTTGGCTGCAAAAAATATAATCAGTCTGATTTTGGTATTGACCATCTGGTGATGTCCATATGTAGAGTTTTCTCTTGTGTTGTTGGAAGAGGATGTTTGTTATGACTAATGCATTCTCTTGACAAAACTTTGTTAGGCTTTGACCTGCTTCGTTTTGTACTCCAAGGCCAAATTTGCCTGTTACTCTGAAGGAGAAATGGAACAGGTGAGCTGACTTCATCTTGAAAAAGACAGAAACTCCATCTTTGGACTATATGCCTGGTAGCCATGGAGATCACATACTACAGCCAAACATGCATCCTGGACTGATAGACACCTGATTCCATACCAAGATTTCCCTTCACCAGAAAGAATGTAATAACCCCGTATGTAGTCAGTCACCTCTGTAATCTTTATGGCACCCATTGGTGTAGGTTACAGTGTATAAACCACCTGATACTTCTGATTATCAATTATGGCTTTAACCTGATTGTATCTCCCTTTAACACTTTCCAGTCCAGGTTTAAGGAATTCAGAGATGTGAGCTTGAGCAGTACACTGAAAGTATATAAGGTTTTCACAAAAGTTGGTCGAGGTCCCTGCATAAAGAGGATACTCTGCCTTGGACCCGCCAGTGTAATAAACTTCATTCCACTATCCATGCTCTCCTTCTGAGTGAGTTTGTTTTCTGGAGTATTTGGCTGTAACAACTCCAGGTAGCTCTTGACTTCCTACTTTTGCATCCCAGTCCCCTATAATGAAGAGGACATCTTTTTTGAGTGTTAGTCCTAGAAGGTCTTGTAGGTCATAGAACCATTCAACTTCAGCTTCTTTAGCATTGCTGGTTGGAGCATAGACTTGGATTACTGTAATATTGAACGGTTTGCTTTGGAAATGAACAGAGATCATTCTGTCATTTTTGAGATTGCATCCAAGTACTGCATTTTGGACTCTTTTTTTTTTTACTGTGATGGCTACTCCATTTCTTCTAAGGGATTCTTGCCCACAGAAGGAAATACAAATCAAATCCATAATGAGATATCACTTCACACCTGTCAGAATGACTATTATTAAAAAGACAACATATTGGCAAGAATGTGGAGAAAGGAAATCCTTGGTTCACTGTTGGTGGGAACATAAATTGGTACAGCAACTATGGAAACCAGTATAGAATTTACTCAAAAAATTAAAAAAATAAGACCTGCCATATGACCCAGAAATTCCATTTCTGTTTATTTATCNAAATCCTTGGTTCACTGTTGGTGGGAACATAAATTGGTACAGCAACTATGGAAACCAGTATAGAATTTACTCAAAAAATTAAAAAAATAAGACCTGCCATATGACCCAGAAATTCCATTTCTGTTTATTTATCTGAAAAAATAAAACAATAACTAGAAAAGATAGATGCAACCCTATGTTCATTGCAGCACTATTTATTATAGCTAAGATATAAAAGACTTCCGTGGTGACACATACAGTAAATAATTCAGCCGCAATGCAGATGTGGCTTCAATTCCTGGGTAGGGGAAGAGTCCCTGGAGAAAGGAATAGTTATCCACTCCAGTATTCTTGTCTGGAGAATCCCATAGACAGAGGAGCCTGGCAGGCTATGGTCCATGGGTTCACAAAAAATCAGACACGACTGAGCAACTAAGCACACAAATGAGGTCACAGAAGATATGAAAACAACCAAAACATCCTTCTATGGTTGAATGGATACTGTCAACTAAAAAATATAGTCACAGCCTGAAAGTATAGAGTTATTTTACTTTGTGGGTATGTTTAGTACTCTGAGCCCAGGAGACAGCATCTCAGTAGCTCTGAGAAAACTACTCTAAGAAATTTAGCAGTCTATGTATTGGAAGGTGTAAGCCTCTTGGCTCACTGTATTCATTCCTTTCACATGCACCTCAACTGCTGCTAAGTCGCTTTAGTCGTGTCCGACTTTGCGCGACCCCATAGACAGCAGCCCACCAGGCTCCTGCATCCATGGGATTTTCCAGGCAAGAGTACTGGAGTGGGGTGCCATTGCCTTCTCTGATACACCTCAACTATCTGAGGACAATCTTGTTTCCTTGTTCACCTTGCTTCTTGCATTCCCCCAGCTTCTCAGCAATTACCATGGGGGTGTGGCAGCATTCTCTGGATTTCAATTTGGGGAGCTCCCATCCACATTTGGAGGCCAGAAATTGCTGCTGGTGTGACATTTCTTGTTTATTAATATGGCAGGAGACATTTTCATTTCACAATATAAAAATTGTGTTACATATATGTACAAAGTAATGTTACTCAGTTATTGAAAAGAATGACATCTTACCATTTGCGGCAAAATGCATGGACATTGAGGGCATTACGCTAAGCAAAATGAGTCATTCAGAAAAAGATAAATGCCATAAAAACTCTCTTATATGTGGAATCTAAAAACAGAAACACAACAACTCATAGATAAAAAGAACTGAATGATGGTTGCCAGAGGCAAAGAATGGTGGATGGGAAAAATGAATTAAGGAGATGAAAAGGTGAAAAAAAATTAAAAATGTAGCAAAACTGGCACAACTCTATAATGTTATGACCAAAAAATTCCACTTTAAATTAAAATGTGTANCAACGAGATAGTCCTATCGTGAGTGTCTAAGTATCTGTTGAACAGATGCTTGTTTTAGTTCCTGGTTCCTAGTTTCAATGATAACAAAGTCAAAAGCCGTGATGATTTTGTAGACGATTTCTACTCTTTTTTCTACATCTGTTGTGTCGTAAGTCTCTCTAGAAGCCATTCAGAAATACCGCCAGAAATCTATCAGTGAGCAGTATTAATTTAAGAAATGTATAGTAAAAAAGTCCTTAAAAAGTTAAGGTCTGAAAAAAACACATATATCAACTATAATCCAATGAAATTAAAAATACAATTAAAATTAAGAAAATTAAATCAACATGGATAGGTAGAATCAGTTATTTTCATTGGTCAAGTCAGCTCTACCATGTTGTACAGTGAGAGAGATCCTAAGATAATTTCCAATTTTACCTATTATCAAAATTCTTTCATAAATGAAAGTTGAGAGGTTTTAATAAGTAATGTGGATCAAGCAACTACATCTGTTTATTACCACATCCTTGCATGTTTTCACTACACATCAAACTGAGGCAAAATGTGACAGATTGGTGAGGATAGACAAGGTCAGGTGAAAATGGACTTAGGGTGTATATAACTGAGAGGAAAATCATTTGAGTTTCTCACATCAACAGTGCAATAAATAATGAAGGAAAATCCAAAAAGACTGTGAGTTAGTTTCTCCTTTGTCTCTCTAAAAAGTTGAAAAATTAAATATTTTCTTTCCAGTTCATTTGGATTTTCTTATACTTTGAGAAAATATGCAAGTTCTCCTAGCAGAGACAGTCGTATGACCCATTTTCCATTATGTGGATTCCACATTCCCAATCTTCCATTAGGTATTAACGGAAGGAGTTTAGCCTTAGTTATAAGTGATAATGAATAGAATCACTACTGTTAATTGTTACACATTAGACAACACCCACTTGCTTTCTCAGATGAGTAGAGGTAGGTTTTGAGCTTCCTGGCTTTCTAAATGCTCATTCTCTCTCCAACACTTAGTTGGGTATACTTCCTGACTTTCTTGACTCATCTTCTAAATCTCATACCTAGTAAAAATGTAAGCAAGAAATTCCTTCCCCTCAGGGCTTATCCAAGAGTACTGTTGCTATTGAGTGGCACCTGAAGCAGAGTATAAGTTGTGGCAGACAAATTCTAAAAGGCCCTTTCTATGATCCCTACCTCTGTGTAATCCCTTTTCCTTGAATGAGGTTGAGATTTCCTTCCAAGACATTGAATGTGCCAAAGGTAGTGGATGTCATTCCCACGAATAAGTCACATTATTCAAGATTCCGCCTTGCTGACAGACTTGCTCTCTCTTACTCGCTAACTTTGAAGAACTAAGCATCAGTGAAGTAAGTGGCCACGCTGGAAATGCCCTTGTGGCAAAGAACAGTAAGTAGTTTCTCGGGGAAGAAAGCCTCCAGTGAGAAACGGAAATCTGTTCTGAAGCAGCAAGAATATGAATTCTGTCAGCAACCAGAATGAGTTTGGAAGCAATCTTTCTCTACTGAGACTGCGGACCCAGTTGACACCTGTATTGCCGCCTGGTGAAACTCTGAAGCAGAGAACCCAGCTGAAGCTATGGCCAGAATTCAACCTACAAGTGCTGGGAGATAATAAATGCATATTCTTTCAAGCCACTAAGTGTGGTGATTTGGTTCATGGCAATTGAAAACTAATAACCAAAGTTTTCGGAAAGATATTAAAATACACGAGTAGTTTATGACTCCATTATATAATATTGTGGTAGCATCAGCAACTCCTTGTAACTAAATGACTTTTTTGAACACTCTGAGACTGATCAACCCCACCCCTGGGCTAGCACACTAGGGAGACTTCCATTCAAAGATGAGTTCGTTAGTAAAATAGTCAGTGCTTCATGGAGAATTGGGTGGAGGAGTGTAAAAACATAGGCAGCACTTTGATTCTTTGGTGATGTTCTTCTGCTTCTGCTTCTGCTTCTATCATCATCTCCAACTCTGCCTTTTGATTTAAATGATTCCCAAAGTAGGAAGGTATTGAAATGGATATAGCCAGAGTCTGAAGTCAATGAAAGAGATAAAATAACATAACTTTGTCTGCTTCTAGCCATTTAACTGACTCAACATGAAACATTTGCAGTTTCATAAGTGAGATGCCTGATCTTTCTAAGGGGGCTTTTTTTTTTTTTTTTCCCCAGATAGTACAGCACGTACTGAAAAAAAAAAAAAAAAAAGTTGATGAGTCTCTGATTCAGCACAAATTAATAGGAAAAACTGAATGAGTGAAAGTGTTTTAGAACCTGAGGCTTATTGTTACATCAATCATGTGACTAAAGGCAGTTACAAAAATGGTGAACTAACAAGAGTCCCAGAAAAAGTGAAAACTGAGATGGAATTACATTTCTTTATAAGAGACTTAACCAGCTTTTAAAATACAGGAAAAAGTAACAAAATCCTTTTGGTGGCATTATATTACGTAACATAAGATATATGTAAATCTGCTCTCTTGAGACATTTTCAGTATTTTGTGGGATCAATTTAAAAAGTTTTCAAGTACCTTTTTGAGAGGACTCTAAGAGAGAACTTCTGAGAATTAGGCCAGTCCAATACAAAGGAGTAACTTGGAAGATTAAATTAAATTGAATAGAAAAATCCCAATTGAGACCTCAAAATACCAATTTTGTCTTTATTTCCAGCCCCCCAAAATCAATCTCATTTCCTCACACATACACAAAAGATTTACATCAACTTTTATTTGGAAATTTTACAAACTCATATGCATCTTTTATAAAAAAAAATTCCATGAGACTTTAATTTTTCAAATGCATGAATTGGAGTTTCAGACATTCCTGTGTAGTATTCCATTTCTTACCTCCATTCCCTCTAAAGCACCAGATATATCAAGGGAATAACCAAATGCACACTGAATAGAAAATAGAATAATCTAGCTAGGTTAGGTTGCACAGTGGTAAAAAATATCTGCCTGCCAATGCAGGAGACTTGCTCTCAAGAGATGTGGGTTCAATCCCTGGAGCGGGAAGATCCCCTGGAGTAGGAAATGGCAACCCACTCCAATATTCCTGCCTGAAAAACTCCATGGGCAGAGGGGTCTGGTGGGCTGCAGTTCATGGCGTTACAAAGAATCAGCCATAACTGAGCACACATACACACAACACACAACACACAACACACACATGTTCCCTAAACTATACTTCTTGGATACTAGTGTCTGTGATATACTAAGATGTATAATTTGAAATAAAATTTCTTAGTAAAATTATGCAGTCATTTTGGGGGAAAAAAATTGGCATTTCCTTAAAAACTTAAACATAGAATTACCACATGAGCCAGAAATAAATGAAAACATATGTTCACACAAGTATTTGTACATGGATGTTTATATTGGCATTATTCAAAGTAAGCAAAATATAAAAATAATACTTATATCCATCTACTGATAAATGGATAAACAATATCTGGTATGTCCATGCAATAGAATATTATTTGGTAATAACAAAGAATGAGATATTGATACATTCCACAATATGGATGTGCCTTGAAACATTATTCCAAGTAAAAGAAACCAGACACAAAACACCACATATTGAATGACTTCATTTATATGAAATTCATAGAATGGGCAGATTCATAGAGAAAGAAAGTAGATTAGTGGTTACCTAAAGTTGGGCAATTGAGAGAACATAAAGTAACTGCTAATGAGTAGGATGCTTCCTATTTTGGTGATGGATAGGTCTAGAATTAGTGGTGAGGATTTCAGAACTTTATGAATATATTAAAAAAAAAAACACTGGATTGTACACTTTAAATAAGTTAATTTTACAACCTGTAGCTATCAATAAAACTGTTATTAAAACTTCAACTTTTCATAATGAAACAAAAATCTTTACTTTTACTTAACTGCTAATAGTAGTAATAAATAGACAATAATATGATCTTGAGGGACAATAAGGCATAACAGAATTGTAGAATGTCTTATGAATATGAAAACAGGAAGCTTGAAAATCATGCTGATTACCTAGACTTGCCTAATAAGTTCAACGTATTAATAAATTATTAATATACACTTTTAAATTGATGTGTTGTTATTGTTATTTAGGCCCTAAGTATTGTCCCACTCTTTGTGACCTCATAGACTGCAACATGCCAGACTCCACACTGCTCTTCACTTTTTCCCAGAGTTTACTCAAACTTAGGTCCATTGAGTCACTGATGCCATACAACCATATTGTTCTCTGTCCCCCTCTTCTCCTCCTGTCCTCAATATTTCCTAGCATTGCAATCTTTTTTTAATGAGTCAACTCTTCATGTGAGGTGGACAAAATATTGAAGCTTCAACTTCAGCATCAATCCTTCCAATGAATATTCAAGGTTGATTCTTAAGGACTGAATGATTTGATCTCCTTGCAGTCCAAGGGACTCTCAACAGTTTTCTCCAGCACCACAATTTGAAAGCATTGATTCTTTGATGGTCAGCCTTATTTATGCTCCAACTATCACACCTGTACATGACTACTGGAAAAACCATAGCTTTGACTATATGGATCTGTCAGCAAAGTATTGTCTCTGTTTTTTAATATGCTGTCTAGGTTTGTCATAGCTTTTCTTCCAAAAAGCAAGCATCTTTTAATTTCGTGGCTGCAGTCATCGTCCACAGTGATTTTGGACCTCAAGAAAGTAAAATCTTTCACTCTTTCCAAATTTTTTCCCATCTATTTTCCATGAAGTTGTTGGACTAGATGCCATGACCTTAGTTTTTTGAATGTTGAGCCAGCTTTTTCACTCTCTCATCTCACCCTCATCAAGAGACTCATTAGTTTCTTTTAGTTTTCTGCCATTAGAGTAGTACTATCTGCATAGCTGAGGTTGTTGATATTTCTTTCCACAATTTTGATTCCAACTTGTGATTCATCCAGTCTAGCATTTTGCATGGTGTATTCTGCATATAATTTAAATAAGCAAGGTGACAGTATACAGCCTTGATGTACTCCTTTCCCAATTTGGAGCCAATCCATTATTCCATGTCCAGTTCTAACTTTTGCTTCCTGACCTGAATACAGGTTTCTCAGGAGGCAGGTAAAGAGGTCTGGTATTCCCAAGTCTTTAAGAATTTCCCACAGTTTGTTGTGATCCACACAAAGTCTTTAGCATACACAATAATGCAGAAGCAGATTTATTTATTTTGGAATTTCTTTGCTTTTTCTATGATGTTGGCATTTTGATCTCTGATTCCTCTGCCTTTTCTAAATCCAGCTTGTATATCTGGAAGCTCTTGGATCACATCCTGCAGAAGACTAGCTTGAAGGATTTTGAGCATTATCTTGCTAGCATGTGAACTGAGTGCAATTGTGCGGTAGTTTGAACATTCTTTAGGATTTCCCTTCTTTGAGACTGGAATGAAAACTGACCTTTACCAGTCATGTGGCCTTTGCCGAGTTTTTTAAATTTACTGTCATTTTATTTTTAAAAAATATTTTATTTTTACTCTATTCTACTTTACAATACTGTATTGGTTTTGCCATAATTTGACATGAATCAGCCACAGGTGTACATGAGCTCCCAATCCTGAAACACCCTCCCACCTCTCACCCCATATCATCTCTCTGGATCATCCCCGTGCACCAGCCTCAAGCATCCAGTATCCTGTATCAAACATAAACTGGTGCTTCGTTTCTTACATGATAGTATACATGTTTCAATGCCATTCTCCCAAATCATCCCACCCTTTCCCTCTCCCTCAGAGGCCAAAAGTCTGTTCTATACATCTGTGTCTCTTTTGTTGTCTCACATACAGGGTCATCATTACTATCTTTCTAAATTCCATATATATGTGTCAGTATACTGTATTGGTGTTTTTCTTTCTGGCTTACTTCACTCTGTATAATTGGCTCCAGTTTCATCCATCTCATTAGAACTGATTCAAATTTATTCTTTTTACGGGATGAGTAATATTCCATTGTGTATATGTACCACTGCTTTCTTATCCATTCATCTGCTGATGGACATGTGGGTTGTTTCCATGTCCTGGCTATTATAAACAATGCTGCAATGAACATTGGGGTACATGTGTCTCTTTCAATTCTGGTTTCCTCGGTGTGTATGCCCAGTAGTGGGATTGCTGGGTCATAAGGCAATTCTATTTTCAATTTTTTAAGGAATCTCCACACTGTTTTCCATAGTGGCTGTA
>SJYW01024348.1:183750-209941 GCA_006410735.1 Raphicerus campestris
TGAGATGCATCGAGAAGCTTGGGATCACCGGTTTCTGCTCACTATAAGTGGTTTGGGAGAGTTAATACTTGCAGATGCTATAATAAATGAAAATATTTGTTTTGTTTCTTCTATTAGGTTATGATTCTAAACCCTATAAACCTTAGAGTTATAGGTTACTGTCTTTTGTCCTTCTTCTAAGAAGCATTGAAATAATTTAAAAATAAAGTATTTTTGTATTTTGTGCTTTGCCGAGTTAAGCTTTATAGTTAAAACCTACATAATTTAATTTTTATGTTACTCAAATTATATTTATATACTGGATATATATAATTAATTGACTATAATTTATTGTTAAATAAGGTCAACAGCAAAAATGGTGTTTCTTTTTCACTTTATTGCAAGTTGAAACTAAAAGCCGAGCTTCATTTTAATCCCTTAATACTTTAACCCAATTCCGTGCAGATTGGAATTTCACATTTGTGCTATGAGTGATGTTAGATGCCAATCAAGTTAAGTGCTACTATGTCACTATACAGGATGTCAGAACAGAAAAAAACTACTCTTTATTAATATAAATTTATTTATTTTAATTGGAGGCTAATTACTTTACAAAATTGTATTAGTTTTACCATATATCAATATTAATATGCCACGGGTGTATGTGTGTTCCCCATCCTGAACCCTGCTTCCACCTCCTTCTTCATACCATCCCTCTGGGTCATCCCAGTGCACCACCCCCGAGCATCCTGTATCATTCAATGAGCCTGTTCTGGCGATTCATTAAGATTTTCATATATGCTGCTATATTTCTTTATAATAATTCAATAGTGTTTGATTGATATAGTGGTTTTTACTCTGCTACAGATGGACTTAACAGATATAGGAAGAAACTGTGTCTTTTGGTGTATATCAGGGAAAAATATTAACAGAGAGTATATTTGAAAAGAGATAATTGGGGGACCACTGGGACGAGTAATAACAGTTCAGAATAAGTAGATTACTTTATTCTCTGAGAGAAAATTCTTTGAAAGTTTAGGGAGGGTGACAAGGTATGAAAGCCAAGGGTACTTTTTAATTATATAAGATAGATCTGAATGATCCTGTAGGTAATAAAACTAATATTTCAAATTAATGGTACAAAAGCTTCAGAATATGTTATAGCTATGTCAGTTCAATTCAGTTGCTCACTCATGATACCGATTAGTAAATTTCTGGATAAAGAGACCTTAGAGGATTAATCAATAAATTCATTAGATACTGCCTCTATATAAACCATTTATAAGATATATAAATCTATTTGACTGATTTAGACAAGCATATATTAGTTAATTATGGGTTTCCCAGGTAGTGTAGTGGTAAAGAATCCACCTGCCAAGACAGGAGGCACAAGAGACTCAGGTTTGATCCCTGGGTCAAGAAGATGCCCTGGAGAAGAAAATGGCAAGCCATTTCAGCATTCTTGCCAGGAGAATCTCATGGACAGAGGAACCTGACCATGGGGTCCAAAAGAGTCAGACATGACTGAGTGACTGAGCACAGGCACACATATTAATTAATTATAAGTAAATGAAAGCCGTAACCAAATAATTTTACTTAGCATTAGAATGATCATTAAAGGACAGAAATCAAAGAGGCCCTCATGAACCAAACTTAAAAGTCTCTTAAACAGGCTTCTCCCTCAACTACCTGTATAACTGTGAGATCTGGACAGTGTGCAATTTCCTTAACATGCCCTTTAAGCCATAATAAACATTATATATAGTGCCAGTTAGGTCCTAGATCACAAGCATTCTAATACATAAGCTATGTTTATTAGATGCAATTCAACTCAAATGTATCAGTTAATTGTTTAGAGGAATTGGTAACTGAACTAACAAAAAAAAAATTGTTATGGTGAGCTGAAGAGGAGGTAATTAAAAGCAGGGAGGATCAGGAGCAACACTGAAGTCACTCAGTGAAATACAACCTTGAGCAATAAGATATAACTGAAACTGACTAAAACTCTACTACAATTAACAAATCAGCTTTTCTATAATTCTGAGTTTGCTGTTTCTGAGCAAATCCCAAGTATGCATCCCAGAAGCAGAGACAATATTGCCCTATTCTTTGTAACAGTTGATAAAGTTGCTAATTTAGCATACTCAGTGTAAATCATGCCAGTTGACCAAACACAAGGCCTCAGATTCAAGTTTAGTTGTGAAAAGTATTGTTAAGTACCTCCTTGTCTTTCTGGGTACCATATATTGATGGCAAATCTTGTCAATAGTTTCTTCTTCAAAGAAAAAAAACAATGCAACTATCTTTTTAAAAGTCCCTTATGACTTATGTATCAGTTGAAACAAAACAACAAAATTCTTGCTTTATAGAAGAAAGAGATATAGAATTTGTGGGGAACATATGGGGATGGGGGAGAGCCATCATCTCCACAGTCATTCAACTGATGATGTATTTGGTTCTTGGCTGTTTCTGATGGGCTCCCCTATAATTTCAGCCCAGGTCAAGCTCTGGGCCAACCTAACGGCATTTCTAATTCTTACAGCAGCAATAAAAATAGTTTAATTCTTCCTTCAAGGTCTTAGAGAGTCTGGGATCACCAGATTCACTCCAGGCTTACTATAACATGAAACTTCTCTTTTACAGGAGACTCAAAGTAGTTTCCTTTTTCCAGATTTCAGCATTAGTTCAAGTGTTANAAAAATAGTTTAATTCTTCCTTCAAGGTCTTAGAGAGTCTGGGATCACCAGATTCACTCCAGGCTTACTATAACATGAAACTTCTCTTTTACAGGAGACTCAAAGTAGTTTCCTTTTTCCAGATTTCAGCATTAGTTCAAGTGTTAGATATGATTTTTTTCATTTAAAATCTAATTTGATTTATTAAAAAAAAAAAAAAAGACTAGCTAATTTAACATCCACGCAGAATATAGACAAACTGACTGTAATAAAGGACTTAAAAGAAAAAAAAAAAAAAAACTTGGTTTCAGGTTGAGCCAAAGAACACAAGGAATGAATCACAAATTAAGTAGAATAATATGNATACAAAGATCTGAGTTACAGTTTCAGTACTACAATTAATTATCTGTTTAACATGAGCAATGGGATCACTACTGCAACCCTTAAAAATAGTAGTATATATTTGTTAAACTGCAGTTCAAACTTCATTAGTCCTACTTTTTCAAAAAATACATTGTTGAAATATGATTGATATTTTTTTAAATTGTATTTAATGTATACAACTTGATGAGCTTAGAGTTAAGAACATACCCACGAAACTACCACCACAATCAACGGGATAAACATATTACCTCCGAAAGTTTCACCCTGCCTTCTATGTCTTTTGTGATAATAGCCCATAACATAAGATCTACTATTTTAGTAAAATGTAAGCATACATAACAGTTTAATTAACTATAGATCGGATGCAGTAGAGTAGATATCTAGGGTTTGCACTACTGAAACTTTATACTTTTTAACNTGCCTTCTATGTCTTTTGTGATAATAGCCCATAACATAAGATCTACTATTTTAGTAAAATGTAAGCATACATAACAGTTTAATTAACTATAGATCGGATGCAGTAGAGTAGATATCTAGGGTTTGCACTACTGAAACTTTATACTTTTTAACCAATACCTCCCCATTTCCTCTTACACTCAGCCCCTAATAACCAGAATTCTACTCTGCTTCTGTTAATTTGATTATTTTAGTCTTTATATAACTGAGATCATGTAGTATTTGTCCTTCTGTGCCTGACTTATTTCACTTAACATTATGTCCTCAAGGTTTATCTATGTTGTCACAAATAATAAGATTTCTTTCTTTTTTATGGTTGAATTTTATCTTATTGCATGGAAGCTTTGTTTACCCATTCATCCACTGATGGACATTTTGGTTGCTTTTATGTCTTGGCTATTGTGAATAATGGTTCAGTGAACATGAGTGTACAGATATCTCTTTGAGATCCTGATTTCAATTCCTTTGTATATAGCCAGAAGTGAAATTGCTAGATCATATCGTAATTCTAGTTTTAATTTTGTAAGAACCGTCCATACTGTTTTTCACAGCGGCTGTACCAATTTATATTCCTACCAACAGTATACTGAGAAGGCATACCATGGAATGGGAGATTTTTGCAAATCACATATCTGATAAAAGATTAATATTCAAAATGCATAAGGGCAAAATATTGGAGTGGATTGCCATTTCCTTCTCCAGCGAATTTTTCCAAACTAGGAGTTGAACCCAGGTCTCATGCACTGCAGACAGATTATTTACCAACTGACCAACAGGGAATCCCATTAATTATCAGGGTAATGAAAATTAAAACCACAATAAAATATCACTTCACACCTGTTACAGTGGCTATTATCCAAAAAGCAAAACACCAAGTGTTGATGAAAATGTGCAGAAAAAGGAATGCTTGTAATATTTTTAGCAGTAACCAAGACATTAAAAATATGGTTTTAGAAAAGAGATATCACAGGGCCATAGAATTTAAATATCTCATTACTCTCATTTCTTTTTCAAAACACATAAATTTTAGAGAAATTATTTTTTAAATGTCAATTTCATCATCTCTTATTTAGCTACTTCATAAAAGATAATCTGCTACAATTTGTGTGATTGAGACATAGTACTCAACTGCTCTAAACTTAAAGCCCTTCCTTTGTAAAAACAGGAATGAGGACTAAATACATTTATATATATAAAACATCTAACACAAGGCTTGGTACATAGTAATGAGAGAGTCATTTCCTAGGCAGGTTGATAAGAAGTCTAGAGGTCCCCAAGGAGAGAGGGATCTGGAATTCTCAAGGAGGAAGAAAGGACAAACTTATTTCTCTACATTCCTTAGGATTATATAACAACAATGTATTCTGCCTGAGGACAGTTTCTGTATTAAACCTTCTGGCTAATTCTGTTATCTTAAAATGTGAATTATGGGAGTAGGTCTGGTGAGGTCTTTACAACCTCCAGACCTTCTTTGGATTAGTTGGAGAGTATATAAACTCATTGTTAAAACTAACAAGCAGGTACTCTTTCTGCCCCCTTCTGATGCCTATGTCAGAAGCTTTCTCTATCTCCTTCATACTTTAATAAAACTTTGTTACACAAAATCTCTGAGCAATCAAGCCTCGTCTCTGGCCCCGGATTGAATTCTTCTCTTCTGGGGGCCAAGAATCCCGGCGTCGTGATTCAACAACAATCTTTCAGTAAGTGCTCAAAATAAACTCTGGAAACACTAGAATATTAAGACTAAAGCCACTAGAAAGCAATCTAATTTATCATCACATCAAAAAGAATAAAATAAATCTAACTAAGGAGGTATAAGATCTGTACTAAGAAAACTATAAGACAATGATGAAAGAAATGGAAAATGACATAAACAGATAGAAAGTTAGAGCACATTTATAGATTGGAAGAATTAATACTGTTAAAATAATCGCACTACTCAAGGCAGTCTTCTGATTGACATATTTTTACAGAACTAAAGGACATACTTTTAAAATGTGTATGGAAACACAAGAGACTCTGAGTAGCCAAAAATATCTTGATAAAGAAGAATAAAGCTGGAGGTATCACAGTCCTTGACTTCAGAGTACACTTCAAAGCTATAGTAATCAAAACAATATGATACTGGCACAAAAACAAACATATAGATCAATGGAACAGAATAGAGAGCCCCCAAACAATCCTACCCTAACATGGGCAAATAATATACAACAAAGGAAGCAAAAATATACAGTGGGGAAAGGCGGCCTCTCCAGTAAATGGTGTTGGGAAAACTGGACAAGTACAGTTTAAACTAGACTACTCTTTCATATTATGAACAAAAATGAACTAAAAATAGATTGAAAGCTTAAACATAAGACCTGAAATCATAAAACTTCTAGAAGTTTTACATAGGCAATAAGTTCTTTGAGATTGGTCTTGGTAAAGTTTTTTTGGCTATGTTCCCTCAGGCAAGGGAAACAAAAGCAAAAATAAATGGGACTAGAACAAACAAAGTCCTTTTGTACAGTGAAGAAACCTATCAACAAAATGAAAAGGCCACCTACTGAATGGGAGGAGATATCTGCAAATGATATATCAGTAAAGGATTAATATCCAAAATATACAAAGAACTTACACTATTCATCATATAAAACTCAAACATTCCAAATTAAAAATGGACAAAAGTCTTAAATAGACATTTTCTGAAGAAAATATACAGATACTCATTATCACTAATCATCAGGAAAATGCAGATCACAACCACAGTGAGATATCACACCACACAATGCAGAAAGACTATTATTAAAAAAAAAACAACAAATAGCAAGTGTTGGAAAGGATGTGGAAAAAAGGAAGGCCCCATGCATTGTTGGTGGTGTGGCCACTACAGAAAACGGTATGCAGATTCCTCATAACATTAAAAATAGAACTATCACATGCTTCAGAAATTCCATCCTGGGTATTTATCTGAAGAAAACAAAAACACTTATTAGAAAAGATATATGTACCCTTATGTCCACTGCAGTATTATGTACAATAGCCAAGATATGGTAACATCCATAGATGAATGGATGGATAAGGAAGAGGTGGTGTGTGTGTGTATGTGTGTGTGTGATGGAATATTGAAAGTGAAAGTGAAAGTGCCTGTTAATTGTGTTCAACTCTTTGCAACTGCATGGACTATAGCTCTCCAGTCTCCTCTGTCCATGGAATTCTCTAGGCAAGAATATTGGAGTGGGTAGCCATTCCTTTCTATAGGGGATCTTCCTGATCCAGGGATCAAACTCAGGTCTCCTGCATTGCAGGCAAAGTCTTTACCATCTGAGCCACCAGGGAATCCCAATGGAATATTACTCAGACATAAAAATAATGAAATCTTGCATTTGTAATAACATGAATGAACCTAGAGGATGTTATGATAAAATGAAATAAGTCAGAGAGAGAAAGACAAATACTGTATGATTTCACTTCCATGTGGAATCTAAAAAAACAAAACAAAAGAACAAACATAACAAAATAGAAACAGCCATAGAAATAGATAACAAATAAGTGGCTGTCAGAGGGGAGGGTTTGGAGAGAAGAAAGAAATAAGTGAGGGAGGTATAAACTTCCATTTGCAAAATAAATGAGTCACAAGTATGAAATATGCAGCGTGGGGAGTAGAGTCAACAACTATGTAATATATTTGTATGATGATGCATTATAACTAGGCATCATGGTGATCATTTTGAATTGTACAGAAATATTGAATCACTCTATTGTGTAACAGAAACAAACATGGTGCTATAGTAAATTGCACTTAAAAAAGTCTCATAGAAAGAGATCAGATTTGTGGTTACTGGAGGTAGGGGGTAAAGGGAGGGGGAATTGGATGAAGGCTATCAAAATATATAAACTTCCAGTTATAAGATAAATAAATATAGGATTTTAACATATCAGAAGAAGAAGAAGGAAGAGGAGGAGGACAGGGGAAGGAGAGGGCTAAGGAAAGCAGAAGAAGAAGGCCACTAGAGTCAAACTATTTGGGTTCAAATTCTAGATTTCCTATTTATTCACTGTATGACCTTGGACAACTTATTTAACCTTCCTAAACTAAATTTTCTCTTCTGCAAAATAGAAATAATGGTATCTACTTCATAGGATTTTTATGAATACTAAACACAATGAGATATATAGAACAAGTCCTGGCACATAAATCTCAATAAATGTAATTCATTCACTCGACGCATGTTTATGGAACATTTCCCATATGCCTGTCACTGTTCTGTTGTGTAAAACAATGGAGAGCCAAGGCAGAAAATAATCCTCGCTTTCATGGATGTCCTATTCTGATTGAGAAAGTAAACAATATATAAACAAACACATAATATCAAATATAAGTACCATGTGGAAACTAAAGCAGAATAAGGGACAAGGGAGAGGAGGCAGGAAGCATTCTATTTTTACTTAGAGTTGTTTCAAAAGGCTTCTTCTCTGAGGATATAGCAGTTAATCAGAGACCTAGAAGATGTCAAAGTCGACAGCCATGTACACATGAAGAGGGAGAACATTTCACATAGAGATAGCATTTGGCGTAATGCTCCTAAGAAGGCAAAAATAATCTTAGTGTTATCTAGGAAGAATAAAGACATTGATGTGCATGGGAAATAGTGAGTGAGAAGGGAAAGAGAAGGAGGAAATGGGATTAGATCAGAGAGGTAGGCAAGGGTCAGATCATGTTGCACGTGCATGCTAAATTGCTTCTGTCATGTCTGACTCTTTGTGATGCTATGGACTCTAGCCCGTCAGGCTCCTCTGTCCATGGGGTTTCCCAGGCAAGAATACTGGGAGTGGGTTGCCATGCCTTACTCCAGGGGATCTTCCCGATCCAGGGACTGAATCATTTCTTATGCCTTCTGCATTGGCAGGTGGGTTCTTTACCACTAGCGACACCTGAAAAGCCCAGATCACGTTGGATTGTGTCAAATGCCAGCTATCATCATTGTTATCATTGTTAATCTCAAGGGGTCTTGATTATTGAAGTAATGTTTTTATTCCATTAATAAATCCTCATAATTATGAAGCAGAAACTTCTTGTGAAAAATAATAATTGTAATAGTGGCTGACTTTATGATTTGACCTTTTACAAAGTGATTTTCACATACATGTTTTTATTTACTGTTTACAACAACCCTGTATGTTGTTATTAGTAACTGTAAGATAATTACTAATATCTTTCATTTGAGGAGACAAAGGTAAAGTACTTGTGCAGTCACATGGGAAAGTAGGTGGGAGATATGGGCCTCTAGGTCATTGCTTTATTTATAGCAAGTCTCTTAGTTTTGTTGATCAAGTTAAAAAAAATTAATGGACAAAGGAAGATCTGAATTAGGAACTAACAAGGGCTTCCCCTCTGGTTCAGTGATTAAAGAATCTGCCTGCAGTGCAGGAGATGCAGGTTTGATCCTTGGGTCAGGAAAATCCCCTGGAGGAGGAAATGGCAACCCACTCCAGTATCCTTGCCTGAAAAACCCCATAGACTGAAGAGCCTGGTGGGCTACAGTCCAAAAGGTCGAAATGAGTCAGACACAACTGAGTGCCTAAGGCACACAGCTCATAGAGGCCTGTTTCACAGGTACAATTAGAACTGAGAATCCTGATTTCATTCCCTCAGTATAACCAATATCTGGATTCAGGGCACCTACTTGCTATTGGAGAAGGCAATGGCACCCCACTCCAGTATTCTTGCCTGGAGAATCCCATAGATAGAGGAGCTTGGTGGGCTACAGTCCATGGGTTGAAAAGAGTCGGACACGACTGAGCGACTTCACTTTCTTTTCACTTTCACTTGTTATTGAAGGAAAATCTATTTGTTTCTAGTACTTTCTAATTTCATGAATAGTACAATAAAATTCTGAAAGAAGTGACTGTTGCTTACTCTCACCCTCTCATGTTTTCCGTTAGTTCAAGGATAAAGTAGACTTATGAGGGACAACATCTGAATTTGATTGAGCAAAAAGATAATCTCATTTAGGAAGAATGATACATTTCAAACACAGAGATGCTGGAGCTTGGCACCAATCCATTCTACATATAACATTTATTAAGATATATTAAATGCTGACCAAGTTAACTGTGAAACAGAAGACGGGGAATCAGACTGTTACTTTGTCTTTTGCTTTACATACTTTTGAGGTTGCTTCATAGGGCAAAAAAGTCAAATGATACACAGTGATTTGTAAAACAGAGCAAAATTAAAAATAAAAGCCATATGTGCTACTCGAGGATCAATTTTTCTTTTAGTCATTTATTTTCTTTTGTGTATCTTTTTCTCCCTGATATTCCAGGAGCCAGTTTTGTAATGGTTGCTTTTGTCTGCTCTGTGCCCTCAGGTAAGACAATACAGCTGGCAATCTTAATCATATTAATACTCTACTGATATTATCCAAAGAGACTTAGTTGGCTATTGGGAGACATACTCCACTAAACTTATTAGCTTGTTGACATACCTGTTGATAAGTCTGGCCAATAACATTATGTATGATAGGAAATACAAAAAAAGTCATACATGATTTTTGTCTTCAAAGTGTATGCAATCCAAATAGGGAGCCAAACATGTATAAATAAAAGTTGACTGAAGTATAAGAAATTATTATTTAATATATATTCCAGTTTCTTTTCTTTTCTTCTTTTTTTTTTTTTTTTTGCTTTTAGTTTTCCAGAAATCCTTATTACAAAAAATCCGTGTCTTAAAATGCTTTTCAAATGACTTATAATAATGCAAGTTGATGCTGAACGTTCTCTAGCTTTCTAACCTGGATGAAATATCTTGTCTTTTCAATACTGACCTGAGCTTGAATGGTGATTGACTTAAATGATTTTTCTTATATGTGAAAATGTATAACACTAGTAAGTTATTATTGCCTATTCAACAATACAGAAAGGATATCAGGACATTATTTGGGGGTGGGGGATTTCCCTGGTAGCTCAGCTAGTAAAGAATCTGCCTGCAATGCAAGACATCCCAGTTCAATTTCTGGTTTAGGAAGATTCCCTGAAGAAAGGATAAGATTCAGTATTCTTGGGCTTCCCTGGTGGCTCAGAAGGTAAAGAATCTACTGCAGTGCAGGAGACCTGGGTTCAATCCCTGGGTTGTGAAGATCCCCTGGAGGAGGGCATGACAACCCACTCCAGTAATCTTGCCTGGAGACTCCCTATGGACGGAGGAACCTGATGGGCTACTGTCCATGGGGTCAAAAATAGTCGGACAGGACTGAGCAAGTAAGCACAGCACAGCACACAGTTAAATATTACTGAAATATTACTATAGCCAGGTCCATTTGTAGGTAAATAAGCCTCTGCAGTCTGGTCTGAGGACTTAACCATTATTTAAGTATTGTTTCTCAAAGCATCGTCTGTGGATCACTATCAAAATTACATGCAGTATTTGTTAAATTACAAAATTTTTAGCTTCAGTTCACATCTACTATATCTAAATATCTGTAGGTAAGGTTCATGAATTTCTATTTGTAACAAACTCTCTAAGTATACACCAGGTACACACCATATATTTGGAGCCAAGTTTAATAGCATAACCATAGGTTTCATAGAGTAATGCATTTTATTTTTTAAAAATCTGACAATTTCAAATATATTGTTATTAATAATTGAGGGAAGCTTATTCCTTTCCTGAGATAACTAGTAATGTTTTCCCATTGCTTTCTTTTTCCTTACACTTGGTTTCATTTTATTGTGGTACTATATATATAAAACATTAAATTTGTCATTTAAACCATTTTCTGGTGTATGAATCAGTGGCATGAAATATGTTCACAAGGTTTTGCAACCATCACCATGATATTTTTCTAAAATTTTTCAGCACCTCAAATAGCAACTCCTTACATATTAATGAATAACTACACATTCCTTTCCACCAAGCTCTCATAAACTCTAATCTGCTTCCAGTCTCTATGCAATTGCCTATCCTAGATATTTCACATAAGAGAACTCATACAATATTTGTCCTTTCATGGCTGGCTTATTCCTTAAAGCAAGTCCATCTTAAAGGAAATCAGTCCTGAATATTCATTGGAAGGACTGA
Organism: Raphicerus campestris; assembly: GCA_006410735.1. Classification (NCBI taxonomy): domain Eukaryota; kingdom Metazoa; phylum Chordata; class Mammalia; order Artiodactyla; family Bovidae; genus Raphicerus; species Raphicerus campestris. Next base: position 195,307 of record SJYW01024348.1, read on the forward strand.
AGCTGAAGCTTCAATACTTTGGCCACCTGATGCAAAGAACTGACTCATTAGAAAAGATCCTGGTGCTAGGAAAGATTGAAGGCAGGAAGAGAAGAGGAAGACAGAAGATGAGATGGCTGGATGGCATCATTATGAACATGAGTTTGAGAAAGCTCCAGGTGTTGCTGATGGACAGGGAAGCCTGGAGTGCTGCAGTCCATGGGGTTACAAAGAGTCAGACATGAATGAGGAACTGAACTGAACTGAATGTTTTCAAGGTTCATCCATAAAATAGCATATATATGAACTTTATTTTTTGTATCATGGTTAGATAACATATTTTAATTATCCATTTGCTTGTTGATGAACACTTAGGTTGTTTCTATGCTTTTGTTATTGTGAATAAAGCTACTATGAACTTTGGCATACAAGTATCTGTAGAATTTTCCATTCTCAGTTTTCTGGGGTGTATATGTAGGAGTGGAATTGCTGAGTCAAAGGTTGACTCTACATTAAACTTTATGAGGAAATGCCAAATTGTTCTGCATAGTGGCTGTTCCATTTTATATTTCCATCAGCAATGTATGAGAGTTTCAATTTTTCCACATCCTCATCCACACAAGTTATTTCACGTGTTTTGAATGATAGCCCTCCAACTATGTTGAAGTGGTATTTATTTAAATTTTGATTCCCATATTTCCCTTAGAAGAAATGAAGTAGCCATCATAGTCAACAAGAGTCCAAAATGCAGTACTTGGATGCAATCTCAAAAATGACAGAATGAACTCTGTTAATTTCCAAGGCAAACCATTCAATATCAAAGTCTATGCCCCGACCAGTAATGCTGAAGAAGCTGAAGTTGAATGGTTCTATGAAGACCTATGAGACCTTCTAGAACTAACACCCAAAAAAGATGCCCTTTTCATTATAGGGGATGGGAATGCAAAAGTAGGAAGTCAAGAAACACCTGTAGTAACAGGCAAATTTGGCCTTGGAGTACAGAATGAAGCAGGGCAAAGGCTAATAGAGTTTTGCCAAGACAACACACTGGTCATAGCAAACATCCTCTTCCAACAACACAGCAGAAGACTCTACACAAGGATATCACCTGATGGTAAATGCCAAAATCAGATTGATTATATTCTTTGCAGCCAAAGGTGAAGAAATATATACGGCCCCCCAAAACTAGATCAGGAGCTGACTGTGGCCCAGAACATGAACTCCGTATTGCAAAATTGATACTTAAATTGAAGAAAGTAGGGGAAACCAATAGACCATTCAGGTATAACCTAAATCATATCCCTTACAATTATACAGTCGAAATGAGAAACAGACTCAAGGCACTAGATCTGATAGACAGAGTGCCTGAAGAACCATGGAAGGAGGTTTGTGACATTGTACAGAAGGCAGGAGTCAAAACCATCCCCAAGAAAAAGAAATGCAAAAAGGAAAAATGGTTGTCTGAAGAGGCCTAACAAATAGATGTGAATAGAAGGGAAGCTAAAGGCAAAGGAGAAAAGGAAAGATATATCCATTTAAATGCAGAGTTCCAAATAATTAAAAGGAGAAATAAGAAAGCTTTCCTCAGTGATCAGTGCAAAGAAATAGAGGAAAACAATAGAACAGAAAAGACTAGAGATCTCTTCAAGAAAATTAGAGATGCCAAGGGAATATTTCATGCAAAGATGGCACAATAAAGGACAGAAATGGTATAAGCCTAACAGAAGCAGAAGATATTAAGAAGAGGTGGCAAGAATACACAGAAGAACTATACAAAAAAGATCTTCACGACCCAGATAATCATGATGGTGTGATCACTCACCTAGAGCCAGACATCCTGGAATGCAAAGTCAAGTGGGCCTTAGGAAGCATCACTCCAAGAAAAGCTAGTGAAGGTGATGGAAACCCAGTTGAGTTATTTCAAATACTAAAAAGATGATACTGTTAAAGTGCTTCACTCAATATGCCAGAAAATTTGGAAAACTCAGTAGTGTCTACAGGACTGGAAAACATCAGGTTTAATTCCAATCCCTGCTGGGGGCCAGCGTGAAGAACTCCGCCCATGGCAAAGGTCATGAGGAAGGAAGCTTGGCATATGCAAAGGCGTGATCAAGCCTCAGGAAACCCCCTGTTCCCGAGCATCTACCCCCAAAACCAGAGTACTTTACTGGTGACTTTCCCCCATAACCATTTCTCTCAGAGAAGGAGTTAACTTGCAGCTCCAAGTTAATAAAAATTCCTGGGCGTGACAAGAGTGTTTCAACTTATGAACTCTGAAGGTTATCTAGCCTGCCTGTATAGATTTGTCTGGCCACATGTGTGATTGTTTACAACCCCCCAACTGTGAGAGGCATGAGATGTTTTAGACTTATTAAAGGCAAATTATTTTGGGAAGTTAGAAATTATTAGTATAGTGGGTTGGTTAGGGATGATATTGGTGAAGGGTTTTTCATTTGTTGTGTCAATAATTGCTGCTAATTCCCTGCCCTGGGTGAGACAAGGGTGTGTCAGGTCAAACCACTCTGCTGACAGACTAGCTTGTGTGACAACCTCTCAACCATAACTAGAGATTAAATTGCCAAGATCGGTTGGATCATTGAAAAAGCAAGAGATTTCCAGAAAAAAAAAATCTACTTCTGCTTTATTGACTATGCCAAATCCTTTGACTGTGTGGATCACAACAAACTGTGGAAAATTGTTAAAGTGATGAGAATACCTGTCCACCTGATCTGCCTCTTGAGAAAAGTGTATTCAGGTCAGGAAACAACAGTTAGAACTAGACATGGAACAACAGACTGGTTCCAAATCAGGAAAGGAGTACGTCAAGACTGTATATTGTCACCTTACTTATTTAATGTATATGCAGAGTACATCATGAGAAATGGTGGGATGGAAGAAGCACAAGCTGGAATCAAGATTGCCATAAGAAATATCAATAAACTCAGCTGTGTAGATGACAACACAATTATGGCAGAAAGAGAAGAAGAACTAAAGACCCTCTTGATGAAGGTGAAAGAGGAGAGTGAAAATGTTGTCTTAAAGTTCAACATTCAGAAAACTAGGATCATGGCATCTGGTCCCATCACTTCACGGCAAATAGATGGGGAAACAACGGAAACAGTGACAGGCTTTATTTCTTTGGGCTCCAAAATCACTGCAGATGGTGACTGCAGCCATGAAATTAAAAGATGCTTACTACTTGGAAGAAAAGCTAGGATCAACCTAGACAGCATATTCAAAAGCAGAGGCATTAATTTGCCAACAAACGTCCACCTAGTCAAAGCTATGGTTTTTCCAGTAGCTATGTATGGATGTGAGAGTTGGACTATAAAGAAAGCTGAGTGCCATAGAACTGATGCTTTTGAACTGTGGTATTGGAGAAGACTCTTGAGAGTCTTTTGGACTACAAGGAGATCCAATCAGTCCATCCTAAAGGAAAACAGTCTTGCATATTCATTGGAAGCACTGATGCTGAAGCTGAAACTTCAATACTTTGGCCACCTGATGTGAAGAACTGACATTTGAAAAGACCCTGATGCTGGAAAAGTTTGAAGGTCAGAGAAGGGGACGACAGAGGATGAGATGGTTGGAATGGCATCACCGACTCCAGGAGTTGGTGATGGGCAGAAAGGCCTGGTGTGCAGCAGTCTATGGGGTCACAAAGAATCGGACATGACTGAGTCACTGAACTGAACTGAAGTGACTGATGATATAGCCATCTTTTCCATGTTCCTACTGCAAAATCACTGCAGATGATGACTGCAGCCATGAAATCAAAAGACGCTTACTCCTTGGAAGGAAAATTATGACCAACCTAGAGAACACATTCAAAAGCAGAGACATTACTTTGCCGACTAAAGTCCATCTAGTCAAGGCTATGGTTTTTNGTTCAGTCACTCAGTCGTGTCTGACTCTTTGTGACCCCATGAATCACAGCACGCCAGGCCTCCCTGTCCATCACCAACTGTTGTTCAGTCAAATGCTGGTCTAGATGTCATCATGAAAGTATTCTGTAGATGTGCTAAATATACACGATCAGTTGACTTTAGGTAAAATACATTCCCCTCAATAATGTGGAAGAGTATTATCCAGTCAGGAGAAGGTGATGGCACCCCACTCCAGTACTCTTACCTAGAAAATCCCATGGATGGAGGAGCCATGTAGGCTGCAGTCTATGGGGTTGCGAAGAGTCAGACATGACTGAGCCACTTTCACTTTTCATTTTCATGCATTGGAGAAGGAAATGGCAACCCACTCCAGTATTCTTGCCTGGAGAATCCCAGGGANGGAGCCATGTAGGCTGCAGTCTATGGGGTTGCGAAGAGTCAGACATGACTGAGCCACTTTCACTTTTCATTTTCATGCATTGGAGAAGGAAATGGCAACCCACTCCAGTATTCTTGCCTGGAGAATCCCAGGGACGGGGAACCTGGTGGGCTGCCATCTATGGTGTTGCACAGAGTCAGACACGACTGAAGCGACTGAGCAAGCAAGCAAGCAATCATCCAATCAGCTGAACACTTAAGAGTAAAAACTGAAGTTTCCTGGAGACTAGAAGCTTTTTTACTCAAGTCTGTAACACAGAAATTCTACTTGAGTTTCCAACTGGTTGCTTGCCCTAAGGATTTCAGGCTCAAAATTACAACATCAATTCTTATCTGAACTTGCAGCCGGCTGGCTTACCCTACAGGAATCAGACTTGCCAGGCCCACAATCACACGAGGGAGTCTTTCTGAACAACCACAAGCATTCTACTGGTTCTGTTTCTCTGGAAAGCACTGCACAGTACAGAGCAAATACTTTTATTTTGTGTCACAGAGCTCTAAGATGGCTTTTAGTTAGAATGCCTTTGTGTGTGTGTCATATCCCTCTTTACCAGGCTCCGCTGTCCATGGGATTTTCCAGGCAAGATTACTGGAGTGGGTTTCCATTCTTTCTCCAAGAGATCTTCCTGACCCAATGATCAAACCCAGGTCTTCTGAATTGCAGGTGGATACCTTACCATCTGAGGCACAAAGGAAGCCCAGAATGTCTTTAGACAAATCATAAATCCTCTAGTTCCCCTAGGTACTCATCATTCCTTGTTGTCTTACTCTGTTTTGCCCTTCAAAATATCTGAGTATGACATTCCTCTCCTAAGCTACCCCCTTAGATTTTAGATGAAGAAGCTGAAACTCACAGTTTCAAAAGATCTTATCCAGATACTTAAGCATTTTAAAGAGCTAAGATTAAGGCTCAGATAACCCTGCTTCTAGAACACCATACTTCCCATGACCCATTTCTGACTCCCAGTCCCTTCCTTTTGTGGTCCTGTCATGAGCTCATCTTTGGCTTAGTTCCCAGCGGTCATCCAAAAATAAGCAACCCCAAAGTCAACCCTGTTGAACCTTCTCTGATAAGGCACTTACTGCAGGCCTACTAGTGCTTGCTTCTGCATTTCTTCTCCAGCCAGCATAGGTAAAAACTTTGAGGATGGCCTGCATAAGAGAAGGAGAGAACTTTTTTTCTCACTGCAGATGAGGGAACTATCACAAGGGAGGGTGAATAAGCCAAGCTCCTCCAGAATCTGAAGAGCCACACACAAAGTTTCAGAGAACCATAGGAAGACCAGAGTCTCAATTGATTTGAAATTTAGTTGAAGACCCACCAAAGTCTTGACCCCTTTTCAAGAAAGTTTAATAATAAAGTTTTTTTTCTTTTTTTTTAAGTCTTATTTTAAGATGGGCTCAACTTTATGCCATTCCATTTTAAGAATACACAAGAGAGTTTTATTATGAGCTTTCAGAGCATTTTGCTTGCTGTGTGCAGAATAAAATTAAGGTTAAACACACATTTGAAATGATGTCTAACCCTCTTATTTGTAAGAAGGAGGACCTTATTTAGAGAAGATAAGTGAATTGCCCATAATATACAGAAAACCAGGATTGGAATCCAAGTGTCCTGCTCATATCCGTGTGTGTGTGTGTGTTTCCATCACACCACAGATGTTTAATATTCTGAGACTCATTAAAGCAGCACCAAATAGGCAATTTTTCTTTCTAGGTTGTTTGGGTGACTCTGTCAAAATATCTTAGGATTATGCTTTCAAAGGTAACCCTCTTTTTATTTTTTTTAATTTGCATTAATTTTCTGTTTTTATTTTTGTAAAAGATATCTTTGATCAAAATGCTTAACTCCACTTACACAGTTACATACATTCTCATGCTGATAAACAAAAAGGAAAACATGTGGAAGAAAATGACTCCCTTTCTTGAAGGTACACTGTCCTCTTTTCTTCTCAGATTGATGCTATCTGACATGAACATTGCAATTCACTGCATCATGCAGAAAATGTAAAAGGACAGCATTTCTGAAAAGCAAACCATAGCTTTTAGAAATATAACTAAAACGAAAGGCAGCATGCAGCTGTGTCTTCTGGTCAGGCACATGGAAAATGTTTCCTATTTGGCAGCATTTATCCAGAGGCCAAAAGAGTTTACAATCACACATTTTGCTATTCATATAACTCTGGTTCTTTCTCTTGTTGTTCCTCACATTATTATCTCCTTTCCACACTCTGGTCATCTTTCCAAACTACCTATTCTGCCATTCCACCCCACTAGCTTTCAGATGAAAACAAGTAACACATCACTTGGACCCTCCTTGCCATCTGTTCTATCTCCCATTCCCCTCAAGTTTTACTAAATCAGGAGAATGCTACAGATAATGTATATAGATTTTTCCAAAGACTATCATACTTTCTCACATTATCTTTGTGCATAAGATGGACCAAAATGTAGGATTTGGTTTTAGGATACTGAAGTTAATTCAGAGATGGTGAAAAAAAAATACTATAAATGTACCAATTAAGTGAGCAAGTATCAACTTATAGAAAGCTCTCTAGTGAAACACCACAGGAATCTGTCCTTCATCCTGCTCTGATTTTTATATTTAGGGATGGTCTCCCCAGTCTATGAATACTGTGAGGCCAAATATTTCATATTTTCCATCTTCGTGTTTGGCGTAAATTAGATAGTCAATAAATGTTTAAGAATCAATGATCAGTGTGTATGCCCAGCAGTGGGATTGCTGGGTCATAAGGCAGTTCTATTTGCAATTTTTAAAGGAATCTCCACACTGTTTTCCATAGTGACTGTACTAGTTTGCATTCCCATCAACAGTGTAAGAGGGTTCCCTTTTCTCCACATCTTCTCCAGCATTTATTGCTTGTAGACTTTTGGATTGCAGCCATTCTGACTGGTGTGAAATGGTACCTCATTATGGTCTTGATTTGCATTTCCCTGATAATGAGTGATGTTGAGCATCTTTTCATGTGTTTGTTAGCCATCTGTATATCTTCTTTGGAGAAATGCCTATTTAGTTCTTTGGCCCATTTTTTGATTGGATCGTTTATTTTTCTGGAGTTGAGCTGCATAAGTTGCTTGTATATTTGAAATTGAAAGAGACATATGTACCCCAATGTTCTTTGCAGCACTGTTTATATAATAGCCAGGGCATGGAAACAAACTAGGTGTCCATCAGCAGATGAATGGATAAGAAAGCTGTGGTACATATACACAATGGAGTATTACTTAGCCTTTAAAAAGAATAAATTTGAATCAGTTCTAATGACATGGATGAAACTGGAGCCGATTATACAGAGTGAAAAAGAAAAACACCAATACAGTATACTGGCACATATATATGGAATTTAGAAAGATAGTAATGATGACCCTGTATGTGAGACAACAAAAGAGACACAGANATGACATGGATGAAACTGGAGCCGATTATACAGAGTGAAAAAGAAAAACACCAATACAGTATACTGGCACATATATATGGAATTTAGAAAGATAGTAATGATGACCCTGTATGTGAGACAGCAAAAGAGACACAGATGTATAGAAAGGACTTTTGGCCTCTGAGGGAGAGGGAAAGGGTGGGATGATTTGGGAGAATGGCATTGAAACATGTATACTATCATGTAAGAAATGAAGCGCCAGTCTATGTTTGATACAGGATACAGGATGTTTGGGGCTGGTGCACAGGGATGATCCAGAGAGATGATATGGGATGGGAGGTGGGAGGGGGCTTCAGGATTGGGAGCTTGTGTACACCTGTGGCTGATTCATGTCAAATTATGGCAAAACCAATACAGTATTGTAAAGTAGAATAAAGTAAAAATAAAATTAAAAAATAAAAAAAAAAGAATCAATGATCATGATGAGCACATAAATAATGTTCAGATCAAATTCATGGAAGAAAGAAAACAGAAAGCGATCTCAGCACATTATTGATGGTCTGGTTAACAAGCCAGATCTGATGAGTACCTGGTCCAGACATACCATAAATTCATCAAACATAACAAAGAGTAAGTCTAATTTTAGAGCAGACTAGGATTCATTTCAGTTCAGTCACTCAGTCATGTCTGACCCTTTGCAACCCCATGGACAGCAACATGCCAGACCTCTTTGTCCATCACCAACTCCCAGAGTTTACTCAAACTTATGTCCATTGAGTTGGTGATACCATCCAACCATCTCATCCTCTATTGTCCCCTTCTCCTCCCACCTTCAACCTTTCCCAGCATCAGGGTATTTTCAAATGAATCAGTTCTTCACATCAGGTGGCCAAAGTATTAGTTTCAGCTTCAGCATCAGTCCTTCCAATGAAGACCCAGGACTGATCTCCTTTGGGATGGACTGGTTGGATCTTCTTGCAGTCCAAGGGACTCTCAAGAGTCTTCTCCAACAGAGTTCAAAAGCATCAATTCTTCGGCACTCAACTTTCTTTATAGTCCAACTCTCATATCCATACATGACTACTGGAAAAATCATAGCCTTGACTAGACGGACCTTTGTTGGCCAAGTAATTTCTCTGCTTTTTTAATAAGCTGTTTATGTTGGCCATAACTTTTCTTCTAAGGAGCAAGCATCTTTTAATTTCATGGCTGCAGTCAGCATTTGCTGTGATTTTGGAGCCCAAAGAAATAAAGTTTGTCACTGTTTCCTTTTTTTCCCCATCTATTTGTCATGAAGTGATGGGACCAGATGCCATGATCTTAATTTTCTGAATGTTGAGTTTTAAGCCAACATTTTCACTCTCCTCTTTCACTTTCCTCAAGAGACTCTTTAGTTCTTCGCTTTCTGCCATAAGCGTGGTGTCATCTGCACATCTGAGGTAATTTCTCCTGGCAATCTTGATTCCAACTTGTGCTTCATCCAGCCCAGCATGTCTCAGGATGCACTCTGCATATAAGTTAAATAAGCAGGGTGACAGCATTGACATATTCCTTTCCCGACTTGGAACCAGTCTTTTGTTCCACATACAGTTCTAATGGTTGCTTCTTGTCTTGTGTACAGATTTCTCAGGAGGCAGGTAAGGTGGTCTAGTATTCCCATCTCTTTAAGAATTTTCCAGTTTGTTGTGATCCACACAGTCAAAGGCTTTGGTATAGTCAGTAAAGCAAAAGTAGATGTTTTTCTGGAACTCTCTCCCTTTTTTGATGGTCCAATGAATGTTGGCAATTTGATCTCTGGTTCCTCTTCCTTTTCTATATCTAGCTTGAACATCTGAAAGTTCATGGTTCATGTACTATTGAAGATGGTTTAACATATAATTAAAAAAAAAAAGACTATGGAGACATCAAAAAGATGGCAGATTAACAGAAACCAGTTTTCATTTTCAACAACATCAACAAAAACAAGTGGCTATCCATAAAGGAAATAGCCCTGGGGGAGCTCAAATGTCCAGTGAAGAACATACAGAAACACAGTGGAGCAAAAAAATGGAGAATAATTACATGGAAAGGATTGCTGGAGAGATCAGTTTAGCTAAGACCATTTGGGAACAGCTGGGAACAAAGAAGGCCATGGCTATCAGCCACATAATGGGTGCTATTACACTCCCCAGTTGCTTGCTCTGTAAAGGACCCCAGTATCATTTGCTACTGAAGACCTCAATAACAGCCACAGATTCCTTACAGCTTTCAAAGTAGAGGACCCCATAATGTTCATTGACATGAATCCCAGCAGACTGCTCTGCAGAGGACACTGGCAAATTTAACCACTGAGTTATCCAACAGCCATTTCCACCATGGTGCACTGCCTAACCCCACAGAAGGAAATATTGATGTACCATACTGGGACAAGGGTTGCTACCCTCAACCCTTCACAGGTTCCAGACCCTACAGTTATAGCAGCTTCATCTGAATCTGCCCTCCAGACTTGGACCCTGAGCTCATTCCATGTACCCACATTTCACACACTCGAGCCACCACTGCTATGAACTAGCCAGCACTCCAAATTCCATAGTTACTGTCTCACCATGCACACCTGCACTAGAGACCCCAGCTCCAGCACTGTCCATGGGTGCTCATGTATCAGACACCAGTGCCACCACCACTGTGTGGGCACCTGCTAGCCAGTCGTAACTCCCAGAGACTCTAAATGCCTACATTAACTAAAAAGGAGGATCTCAAAAAAGCAATCTAACTTTATACAAGCAGCTATAAAGAAAGGAACAAACTAGGCCCAAATTAGCAGTCAATCCTAAAGGAAATCAACCCTGAATATTCATTGGAAGGACTGATGTTAAAGCTGAAGCTCTAATACTTTGGCTATATGGTGCGAAGAGCCATCTCATTGGAAAAGACCTTGATGCTGGGAAAGATTGAAGGCAAAAGAAAAGAGAGTGGCAGAGGATGAGATGTTACATTAGCATCACCGACTCTATGGACATGAACATGAGCAAACTCTGGGAGGTCGTGGAGGGCAGGGAAGCCTGGTGTGCTGCAGTCCATGGGGTTGCAAAGAGTTGGACATGACTTAGCTACTGAAAAACAGCTACAAAGTTAATAGAAGAAGGGAAAAATGATAACAGACAGAAATCTGTCTCTTATACACATCTAGATGTGTATAAGAGACAGCACCTGAGTCTGGCATAGGGCTATGCTTCAGGGACACAATGACAAAGACAAACACAATCTTTAATCTCATGGTATGTGTCATCTTAGGGAGAACATATTAGCCAAATAATTATAACCAAGATGAGTGCTGGGAATGAGAAACACAGAGTTCTACATGAGAGTCAGAGACATAATTGAGGCAAGAAAACTAAGGAAGAAGGAAAGGGNTGTATCATTGCATATAAAGGATCGTGAGAGACTACTATGAACAATTATCTGCAAACAAATTGGATCACCTTGAAGTAAATGTTACTTTATACTTCTTAGAAGGTCTTTACTCAAAAAGACAAAAGATAACAAGTGTGGGTAAGGATATGGAGAAATTATACCCTGTTATAGGAATATAAAATAGTGATACCACTATAAAAAATAGCATGGCAGTTCCTCAAAAAAAAAAAATAGAACTACTATATGACCTGTCTCTTATACACATCTTGCATTTTTTTTTTCCTCTTGTGTAATCCTGTGTTCCTGGCCTCAACTTGGAGAGGAGGGGATCACTGCAAAACAAACTGATTTCTCAGTGCAGTTTATTTGCAGCNAGAACTACTATATGACACAGCAATCCAACTCTGAGGCATAGATCCAAAAGAATTGAAGTTAGGATCTCAAAGAGATATTCAGACTTGCTTATCATTGCAGCATTATTTATAATAGTCAAGATATGAAAACAATCTATGTGTTCATCTATGGATGAATGGATAAAAATGTGGTAAACACAATGGAATATTATTGTCTTAAAAAAAAAAAAGAAGAAAACCCTGCCATATGTGACAACATGGGTGAATCTTGAGAACATTATGCTACCTGAAATAATCCAGTTATAGATGAACAGGTATTGTGTGACTCCATGTACATTAGATATCTAAAATGATCAAGCTCATAGAAAGAGAAAATAGAAAGGTGGTTGCCAGGTACAAGAAGAAGGGAGATAATGCTCTTCAGTGAGTATAAAATTTCAGTTACACAAAATGTGTGAGTTCTAAAGATCTACTGTGCCTATAGTACAGTATACCATGCAATATTTTGCCTACAGTTAACAAGACTGTATTGGAGACTTCAAATTTTTTTTAAGAGGATTAAAACTCATTTTTAAAGGCAAAAAAAGAAGATAGATCTCATGTTGTGTTCCTATTACAGTGGAAAATAAATTTTAAATGTTTTTAAGATTCTAAGATTATTAATTGTCAGGCAGTTCAAAATATTACAAAAGCATAATAAGGCTGCCAATAAAGTGAATGTAAGTTGAACAGTGTAATGAAAGTGTTAGTCACTCAGTCGTGTCTGATTCTTTGGAAACCCATGAACTGTAGGCCACCAGGCTCCCCTTTCCATGGAATTCTCCAGGCAAGAATTGGCCTCTGGAGTGGGTAGCCATGCCCTTCTCCAGAGGATCTTCCTGACCGAAGGATCAAACCTGGGTCTCCTGCATTGCAAGAAGATTATTTACCATCTGAGCCACCAGGGAGAAGAATGGTGACCTCAGATAAGTACAACTGACCCTTGAATGATGCAAGGGTTAGGGGCATGAGTCCTCCATGCAGTTGAAAATTCATATATAATTTATAGTTGGCCTTCTGTTTCTAAGATTCTTCTGTATTTTTGGTTCTTCATCCACAGATTCAACTTACCATGGCTCATGTAATACTGCAGAATTTAATATTGAAAAAATCTGCACAAAAATGGATCCATGCAGTTCAAACCCATGTTGTTCAAAGGTAAACTGTAATTGAACTCCTCTTCTAGTTTCCAGAACATCCATGTTGGCAAAAATCAGTTTCACTAATGATCCAATTATCTAATTATAGCTTGCCTATAATGGAACTTACTTTTGAGTATTTTGGCATCCACTCAAGAATTTTAAAAATAAAATTATATTAAAATTGCGACCAGGAACTTTAGGCAAACTTTCCAAAAAGTTCCTTAGTAGAAACGGTTGGAAAAGCACCTGTTAGGAAAACAAACCATCCCATCATCCTATCATTCATAGTACTCACCATGTTTGATAATTACCATTTTAAAATATGAAATTTTGTGAAAACACTCTTTTACATATCAGATTTTAAATATCTAAAATACGGGGTGGGAGGTGGGAGGGGGATTCAGGATTGGGAACTCATATATACCTGTGGCGGATTCATGTCAATGTATGGCAAAACCAATACAGTATTGTAAAGTAGAATAAAATAAATATAAAATTAATTTTAAAAAATGAAAAAAAAAAGATCATAAAAGAAAATACAGTGTGCTATGAGTGCAATGGCACCCCACTCCAGTACTCTTGCCTGGAAAATCCCATGGGTGGAGGAGCCTGGTGGGCTGCAGTCCATGGGGTCACAAAGAGTCAGACACTACTGAGCGACTTCACTTTCACTTTTCACTTTCATGCATTGGAGAAGGAAATGGCAACCCACTCCAGTGTTCTTGCCTGGAGAATCCCAGGGATGGGGGAGCCTGGTGGGCTGCCATCTATGGGGTCGCACAAAGTCAGACACGACTGAAGCGACTTAGCAGCAGCAGCAGCATGAGTGCAAAAGCACTAGAAAAGCATTGTAGTTTAGATAAAGTAGCACATAATCTTTGTCTACACTGGCAAGGTTACAACCAGACCATTCTACCCAGTTATGAATGCCCATTAAGAAAATGCAGCATGCTGACAAAAGAGTAACAAAATAACTGGAAGACTTGAAGCAATATTTTAGAAATAGATGAGGCAACTTCAGATCATTTCAGTGGAGGAAAAAGAAATTCATATTGGACATGATATCTGATCTTAAATACTTGAAAATATTCATTACACTTATTTTATTAGTTTCACTGATCCAATCTAGAATTAATAAAGTTGATCATACAAAGATACCAATCAGAGCAGAAAGTATGAGAGAAGGTTTGTTCAATCACAACTTTAAAAAAAGTTAAATGGCTACCTTGGAATTAAGATTGTTGTCAAAAAGCAGGTTATTACTTACAAACTTAATGTTAAGATTTATATCAGTAAGGTTGTTTATAAAGAAACCATTATTTAGAACAATTTTACTGAGGGTTGAGACTTTCTTTCTTATGTTTGGTATATTGAAGTTTTCCTTTCTCAAAATTCTTTCCACCCATCCTGGTCACTATGACTGTTTCCTGATCACTTTTTATAATGAAGAACTGTAAACTGTAAGTAATTTTTATTTAGAAACTGGACTTTGAAGTTTTCAGCTATCCAGGTCCAGAACATTACCAAGAAGCAGATAAGAAACTGAAATATTTATTATCAAGCTCATGATATAATGTCCCATCTCTATCTGTATCAGATTATCATAGGCTTTATTACTTTGTGTCTTAATGTAAAATGCAACAATAATGATGAATTCGAAATTTGGTGAAAGGATGATCAATTGGGCCAACAACCCACAACCTCCATAACATCTGAGAGCATCATTCTTTTTCTACACAAAATGATCATTATTTTTAATAATCAAAAGTCATTTAAATAATCCTATTGACCTATCTAATGGATATTTTGTTTAGGGAGTTAAGGGAACACCTTATTTATTTTAGAAATTTTTTCTTTAACATAATTTTTGGGCTTCCCTGGTGGCTCAGGTGGTATAGAGTCTGCTTGCAATGCAGGAGACCCAGGTTCCATCCCTGGTTTAGGAAGATCATTCCTTGGGTCCAGAACGTCCCCCGGAGAGGGGATGGCTACCCACTCCAGTATTC
>SJYW01024348.1:226795-248423 GCA_006410735.1 Raphicerus campestris
TTCTGAAACTATTCTTATGTGTTGTTATACTATGTTGAACATCTTATTGTAAAATACATCTGTGGAATACCACAGCAGTCATTTAATATTTGCAAGTAATCTACACTATCATTTTGAGAAGATCACATTTAGAAGTAGTATTATAGGGACCCTAAAGGGAACATTTTATCCAAAAATAAGAGAAAATAATAACAGTAACCACAAAAACAATATATAAAGGTAACTCACACATTGTTAATTTTGCATGATGCTTAAACAATGGATTAAAAATAATGGCTTCAGCTGATCTGTTGTTTGTTCACTCTACATGATTAGTAATAATCTAGTCAATGGTTCCCAAACATTTATTTAACTTGTCTTCTTGATGAAGTGGCTGCAATGCATTGGTATGGTTTTGTTAGGTAGTTAGAATAGAAAAAAAGTCTGGAACGGTGGTGGATAAAAGACAAAGAAGGGGAAAAGCCCATGAAAATAGAGCAAAGGAAGGTCCAAGGACTGGAGTGAGGACCTCAGGTAAAACAAACAGCACTCCTGGCTAGCCCAATTTACATAGAGCAAGCCCAAGGGGAAGAGAAAAAACATTTAAAAGAGGAGCTAAAATTGGGCCGGAGGCATCTCTTCTCTTCACGTCTTTTGGGTTAGCATTCTCTTATGCCTCGAGGATGTATTTTTCTGTAATTTCTAAATAAAACTGAGCTATAACATGGAGCTGTAATACTGGTGTGTCTGCCGCTTCAAATTTTTGTATGACAAGACAGAACTGAGGAAATTACACACACTCCCTCCCACTGCCCAACATCTATAACAGAGTCTGAATCACAATATGAAACATCAGAGAGTGTAAAGACTGTTCAGGAATGAAGTAAAAATGTATTTGCTGATCAAGCATAGACTAAAAAGTCTATTAACAGCCTATGGCATTTATGGAACTGAAACTTTTTTATCTGTGGTTTGCATGGAGATAATTTCATTAAGTTTACTTCCTTTGTAAATTGCAATTCTAACCTATATAAAGTCTTCCTTGATAAGTATAAGAGTGTATATATCTCAGACATGAGTGACTGGGTTTGCACTGAGAAAGAAAACCTCATTGAATTCCAGCACAGACTTTTTTTTTTTTAAATGAGTATACACAGAAGGGGAAAACCTTATACTTTTAGGTTATTCTGAAGTAAAGTTGGATCAATATCAGTTTTCAAACATTAAAAAAAAAAAAAAAAACTCACTCTGTAATCTTGTACTTTTAGCACCTCTTCCACCTCCACTTATTCCACATATATGACTCTCAAAGTATCCTGAAAAAAATTGATCAAAATAGTTCCTAAAATATGCTAAGAGCAAATGTATAAAAGAAAAAATAGCAACAGTTTTACCACTTTTGTTAAGCACTGTTATTTTATTGGGTGACCACCTGGAAATTCCTTAGCCCTCTTTAGACACTCTCTTACCCATCTAAATATACACACATTCCCAAACCCAAACATATACACACACACAATTTTTAGCCATGTACTGTATCTGCATCAAGTGTACCATTTCCAGAAGTCTGTTGCTGAACCATGAAAGATGCCAGGATTCTTGGCATCCAGAGGAGAAGAATTCAATTCAGGGCCAGTGGGCTCGTGATCACTCAGAGCTTTTGTGTATAAGTTTCATTAAAGTAGAGGGGTGGTCCTAAGATGGCAGAGGAATAGGAAGATTTGGTTAGCAACTGGGAACTTGCTTACAGTTTGGTGGAGGATGCCATCTGTGGGGCTGAGGTTGCCCCTCACCTTCTGGCTCTGGTTGTCACTCTCCTGCCTCTGTGCCTCCAGCAGGGGCATGGGTCAGTCTGCAGCTGGCAGTGGGGAGACCACTTTATCCCCCACAAATTCATCAAAAGATTATTTGAATGCTGAACAACTTCCACAAAAGAACTTCTGAATGCTGGTGGAGAATACCAGGCACCCAGAAAGGCAGCATGTTCCCTTCGAAAGGAGATAGGACAAAATATTAAAAAAAAAAAAAAAAAAAAAGGAGAGAGAGAGACAAAAGAGTTCGGGATGGAGACCATCCCAGGAAGGGAGTAATGAAGGAGGAGAAATTTCCAAACACCAGGAAATCCTCTCACTTGCGGGTCTGTGGGGAGTTTTGGAATTTCAGAGTGCAACATAACTGGAAGAAGAAAAACAACAACAACAACAACAACAGAATATGTGCCTAACCACAATTCCCAGGGGAGAAGTATCCCAGATGCTCACATCTGCCACCAGCAAGTGGGGACTGAACAGGGAGGCATGGATTGCATGCTTAGGGTAAGGATCTGGCCTGAATGTCCTGAGGACAACCTGAGGGAGCTAATGTGAGACAGCAACCCAAACTGTGGGATAGCAAGAGGGAGAGAGGAAAAAACAAAAAGAGAAAGAGAGATCTTTCCTGTGAAAAGCTCTAAGCTAACGCACAGCTGGGCCTGCTCACAGAACAAAGGATTAACCAAATACCAGAGGAGAGCTCGGAGAAGGTAATGGCACCCCACTCCAGTACTCTTGCCTGGAAAATCCCATGGATGGAGGAGCCTGGTGGGCTGCAGTCCATGAGGTCCGGAAGAGTTGGACACGACTGAGTGACTTCACTTTCACTTTTCAGTTTCATGCATTGGAGAAGGAAATGGCAACCCGCTCCAGTGTTCTTGCCTGGAGAATCCCAGGGATGGAGGAGCCTGGGGGGCTGCCATCTCTGGTGTCATACAGAGTCGGAAACAACTGAAGAAACTACCAGCAGCAGTGGCAGCAGCAGCAGCAGCAGAGTAGAGCTAGCCAGCTGCAGACTGGCCCATGCCCCTGCTGGAAGCACAGAGGCAGGAGGGTGACAACCAGAGCCAGAAAGTGAGGGGCAACCTCAGCCCCACAGATGGCATCCTCCACCAAACTGTAAGCAGGTTCCCAGTTGCTAACCAAATCTTCCTGGGATCCTGGACAGTTGACATCTGCAGGAGGATCGCAGCCAGAGATCAGATCCCCAGAGGAGACACACAGCCCACCTGAGATGGTGCTCTCCCAGTGCCCCCAGGAAACTGAGAGCCTGGGACCGGCAAGGTGATTAAGATGCACCACCCATCTGGGATAGTACATTAACCAAGCACCTAGTTACCTGAGATGTTCACACTTGGGAAGAGCACAAAATGCATGCCCAATCGATTCTGTGCTTTTGTGGAGTACCCAAAAACATAAACCTTAGCAGCTTAGACCTGGGAAGTACACAAAACCCAGGGGCTGCTTTGCATATTTCCCCTGTAGAGCAACCTGGAGCCTGAGCAGTGTAGACCAGGAAAGTACAACACCATGGGCTGGGGCAAACCATGTGGTCAATACACTGGGAGCACTCCCCACACAAGCCAGTGATATTTGTTTGCAGTGTTCCTCCCTCCACACAGCACAACTGAACAAGTGAGCCTAAATAAGTGACCACCTTTCCCCCCCTTGTGTCAGGGTGAAAATTAGACACTGAAGAGACTTGCAAACAGAGGAAGCCAAAATAAAGAATAGGGAATGGTTTTGGGAATGACAGGTGCAACAGATTAAAACCCTATAGTTAGCATTGACTACGCCTTGGACTGCAAGGCGATCCAAACAGTCCATTCTGAGAGAGATCAGCCCTGGGATTTCTTTGGAAGGAATGATGCTAAAGCTGAAACTCCAGTACTTTGGCCACCTCATGCGAAGAGTTGACTCATTGGAAAAGACTTTGATGCTGGGAGGGATTGGGGGCAGGAGGAGAAGGGGACGACA
This sequence comes from Raphicerus campestris, assembly GCA_006410735.1. Taxonomy (NCBI): domain Eukaryota; kingdom Metazoa; phylum Chordata; class Mammalia; order Artiodactyla; family Bovidae; genus Raphicerus; species Raphicerus campestris. The sequence goes on from SJYW01024348.1 coordinate 230,563, forward strand.
GAGGATGAGATGGCTGGATGGCATCACTGACTCGATGGACGCAAGTCTGAGTGAACTCCGGGAGTTGGTGATGGACAGGGAGGCCTGGCGTGCTGTGATTCATGGGATCACAAAGAGTCTAACCTCTACTCTAGATTTTTAAGCTTTGCTTTTTGGTATTTGTTATCAATTTTTTACCTTTAAGAATCAAATTTTCAGTATCCATTCTTATTTAGAGGTGTGATTACTGGCTTGATTGCTCTGTCCCCTTTTGACTCTCCTCTTCCCCCACCCAGGTCACCTGTAACTCCTCTCTCCCTCTTCTCTTCTGTACTTAATGCTGTGAATCACTTTGGGTCTTCTGGGCTGTGGAGAACACTTAGGAAACTGATTATTGGATAGTTTGGTGCCTCTCCCCCTTCCTCTCATCCTGGTCACCTCTATTTCTTTCCTCCCTCTTCTCTTCTTTTTGTAACTCTGTGAACCTCTCTAGGTGTTCCAGACTGTGGAGAACACATAGGGAATTGATTACTGGCTAGATTGCTCTCTCCCTTTTGGACTCCCCCTCTTCTTCTCCTGGTCACCTCTATCTCCCTTCTCCCTCTTCTCTTCTCCATGAACTCTGTGAACCTCTCTGGGTGTCCCTCACAGTAGAGAACCTTTTCACCATTAAGTTAGAAGTTTTATCATCAGAGCTGTATGGCTGGAGAAGTCTTGAGGCTACTGTAAGAATAAGACTGAAAGCTAGAGGCAGGACACTTAAATCCAAAATTTGAGAACACCATAAAACTTCTGACTCCAGGGAACATTACTGACAAGAGCTCATCCAAAAGCCTCCATAACTAAACTGAAATGAAGCTCCACCCAAGAGCCAGCAAGCTTCAGAGCAAGACATGCTACATTAATTCTCCAGCAACACAGGCACATAACCCTGAGCACTAAAATACAGGTGGCCAAAAGTCACACCAAACCCATAGACACCTCAGAACTCACTACTGGACACTTCATTGCACTCCAGAGAGAAGAGATCCAGCTCCACCCACCAGAACACCAACACAAGCTTCTCTAACCAGGAAACCTTCACCTTAATACCAAAACCAGACAAATATGCCACACACACACACACACACACACAAAACCCACAAAACTACAGGCCAATATCACTCATGAATATAGATGCAAAACTCCTTAACACAATTCTAGCAAACAGAATCCAAAAACATATTAAAAAGATCGTACATCATGACCAAGTGGGCTTTATCTCAGGGATGCAAGGATTTTTCAGTATTCACAAATCACTCAGTGTGATACACCACATTAACAAATTGAAACATAAAAACCATATGATTATCTCAATAGATGCAGAAAAAGTATTTGACAAAATTCAACATCCATTTATGATTTAAAAACCCTCCAGAAAACAGGCATAGAAGGAACATACCTCAACATAATAAAAGTCACATATGATAAACCCACAGCAAACATTATCCTCAAAGGTGAAAAATTGAAAGCATTTCCCCTAAAGTCAGGAACAAGACAAGGGTGCCCACTCTCACCACTACTATTCAACATAGTTTTGGAAGTTTTGGCAGCTACAGCAATCAAGGAAGAAAAAAAAATTAAAAGGCATCCAGATTTGAAACTCTCACTGTTAGCAGAATACATGATCCTCTACATAGAAAGCCCTAAAGACACCACCAGAAAATTACTGGAGCCAATCAATGAACATAGTATAGTCACAGGATATAAAATTAATGCAGAGAAATTCCTTGCATTCCTATATACTAACAATGAGAAAACAGAAAGAGAAGGAAACAATTCCATTCACCATTGCAGTGAAAAGAATAAAATACATAGGAACAAATCTACCTAAAGAAGCAAAAGACCTATATATAGAAAACTATAAAACACTGATGAAAGAAATCAAAGATGACACAGATAGATGGAGAAATATACCATGTTCATGGATCAGAAGAATAAATGTAGTGAAAACGAGTATACTATCCAAAGTAACCTACAGAGTCAATGCAATCCCTATCAAGCTACCAACAGCGTTTTTTACAGAACTAGAACAAATAATTTCACAATTTGTATGGAATAGAAAAAAACTCAAATAGCCACAGAAATCTTGAGAAAAAAGAATGGAACTGGAGGAATCAAACTGCCTGACTTCAGACGATACTAAAAAGCTACAGTAATCAAGACAGCATGATACTAGCACAAAGACAGAAGTATAGATCAATGGAACAAAATAGAAAGCCCAGAGATAAATCCACACAGCTATGAACACCTTATCTTTAACAAAGGAGGCAAGAATATACAATGGAGAAAAGACAATCTCTTTAACAAGTGGTGCTGGGAAAACTGGTCAACAACTTATAAAAGAATGAAACTAGAACATTTTCTAACACAATCAATTCAATTCAGTTCAGTCGCTCAGTCATGCCAGACTCTTTGCAACCCTATAAACAGCAGCACACCAGGCCTCCCTGTCCATCACAAACTGTCAGAGTCTACTCAAACCCATATCCATTGAGTCGGTGATGCCATCCAACCATCTCATCCTCTGTCGTCCCCTTCTCCTACCACCCTCAATTTTTCCCAGCATCAGGGTCTTTTCCAATGAGTCAGCTCTTCGCATGAGGTGGCCAAAGTATTGGAGTTTTAGCTTCAACATCAGTCCTTCCAATGAACAGTCAGGACTGATCTCCTTTAGGGTGAAATCTCTTTGCAGTCCAAGGGACTCTCAAGAGTGTTCTCCAACACTACAGTTCAAAAGCATCAGTTCTTTGGTGCTCAGCTTTCTTTATGGTCCAACTCTCACATCCATACATGACTACTGGAAAAACCATAGCCTTGATTAGACGGACCTTTTTTGACAAAGTAATGTCTCTGCTTTTTAATATGCTGTCTAGGTTATTTATAACGTTCTTTCCAAGGAGTAAGTGTCTTTTAATTTAATGGCTTCAATCACCATCTGGAGTAACACTATACACAAAAATAAACTCAAAATGTATTAGAGATCTTAATGTAAGATGAGAAACTATAAAACTCCTAGAGGAAAACATAGGCAAAATACTCTCTGACATAAAGCACAGCAGGATCCTCTATGGTCCACCTCCCAAAGTAATGGAAATAAAAACAAAAATAAACAAATGGGACCAAATTAAACTTAAAAGCTTTTACACACTGAAAGAATATATAAGCAAAGTGAAGAGACAGCCTTCAGAATGGGAGAGAATAATAGCAAACAAAGCAACTGACAGAGAATTCATCTCAAACATATACAAGCTGATCCTGCAGCTCAATTCCAGAAAAATAAACTACCCAATAAAAAAATGGGCCAAAGAACTAAAGAGACATTCCTCCAAAAAGACATACAGATGGCTAACAAACACATGAAAAGATACTCAACATCACTCATTATCAGAGAAATGCAAATCCAAACCACAGTGAGGTATCATTTCACACCAGTAAGAAAGGCTGCTATCAAAAAGTCTACAAGCATTAAATACTGGAGAGGGTTCAGAGAAAAGGGAACTCTCTTACACTGTTGCTGGGGATGCAAACTAGTATAGCCACTATGGAAAACAGTGTGGAGATTCCTTAAAAAATCTGGAAATAGAACTGCCATACAACCCAGCAATCCCACTGCTTGGCATATACACCAAGGAAATCAGAATTGAAAGAGAAACGTGTACCCAGTGTTCATCACAGCACTGTTTACAATAGCGTGGACATGTAAGCAATCTAGATGTTCATTGGCAGACAAATGGGTAAGAAAGCTGTGGCATATATACACAATGGAATATTACTCAGCTATTAAAAAGAATGCATTTGAATCAGTTCTAATGAGGTGGATTAAACTGGAGCCTATTATACAGAGCGAAGTAAGTCAGAAAGAAAAACACCAATACAGTATATTAACACATATATATATGAAATTTAGAAAGATGGTAATGATGACCCTATATGCAAAACAGCAAAAAAGACACACATGTAAAGAACAGACTTTTGGACTCTGTGGGAGTTGGCAACAGTAGGATGATTTAAGAGAATAGCATTGAAACATGTATATTACCATATATGAAATAGATCGCCCGTCCAGGTTCAATGCATCAGACAGGGTACTCAGGGTTGGTACATTGGAATGACCCTGAAGGATGGGATGGAGGGGGAGATGCGAGGGGGTTTCAGGATGGGGAATACATGTACACCATGGCTGACTCATGTCAATGTATGGCAAAACCCACTACAATATTGTAAAGTAATTAGCCTCCAATTAAAATAAATAAACTAATTTAAATAAGTATAAAAGAGATAGAGAAAGCTTCTGATGTAGACATCAGAAGGTGGCAGAAAGAATGCTTCCCTGCTAGTCTTTAGCCCGATATTATATAGCTACTAGCCTTCTGCTAATTAGAGAAAGGAAATGTCTCAAAACTCAGAGAATGGCACCAGGCCCCTCACCGACAGTATGCATTGTGATAACATTGGCACCAGGTGAATCATCCCGGGCCATAAAACATTTGACATGAATCTTGAGGAAAAGCATGTTTCCAAGTAAATATGTAGTTTCATTAACATAGATTAGGAGAACAATGTATGAGTAAAACCTACTGGTTTGTCAAGTTGGTTCTGAGTCTATGGGGGAACTGACTTGAGAAAAGACAGAGTCTAGAGTAAATGCATAGTTCATTAACATAGCTTAAGACAAAGAATTCCACAAGAAAAACTCATTGGTTAGCTCAAGGTTTGACAAATGTTTAGTTCATGTGGAGCCGGTTGTTGTCATGGCAACACAGAATTTTAAGAGAAACCTCTGTTTAAATCTGTAGAGAAGGGGAAAAAAATCTAAGGTTTGTTTCCTCCTGCTGCTTAAGAGAGAGATAAATGTCTTATACTTGAAGCCTATTTCCTCTCTTTGGAGACCCCTGGCCTTCCTGCCCATTACCCTCTGATTTCTAGTCCAGAGAAATACTTATAATCATTCTAAGCAGCATAAAGTCAGAAACCTCTGCTACACCCTTTGTGGAGGTGAAATTGTTCTGGTAGTAAAAAATAAAAATGTAGATTTTATCATGTGATAAGAATATTACAGAGAATGATAAATTTCTTAATCAAGAGACCCAAGGGGAAAACACTACGAAAATTTAGGTGCTAGGAAGGCTGGTTTTATTTGCATATGTTTATAGGAGTGACTCATCAGGACCTATTTAGTTCCAAGTGACAAGAATCAACTCAAATTAGGTTAAATCAAAACTGAGAATATAATTAGCTCATATATTTCAGAAGGATTTTGGAGAAACTTAAAATGGATGGAGGAACCACAGGAACTAGTACCTCAGNCATCAGGACCTATTTAGTTCCAAGTGACAAGAATCAACTCAAATTAGGTTAAATCAAAACTGAGAATATAATTAGCTCATATATTTCAGAAGGATTTTGGAGAAACTTAAAATGGATGGAGGAACCACAGGAACTAGTACCTCAGGGTCTAGAACAGAGATTCAAAGATACTAGTTTATATATATATATAGTATATTATGTATAATAAATGTGCTACATATGTGTTATTTTGATTAACTAGAAATTTCTCATCTTCATTTTGAAATACCTAACATTGTCCAATACAAAAACACTGTGACATTACTTTACAACTCCTTGGAATATTTAAAGTNAAGGCAGTGATAGCATTGCTCCCTCAAGCCATGTTTTTCTCACTCAGCTTTCCTTAGCCAGCTGCTGCTGCTGCTGCTGCTGCTGCTGCTGCTGCTGCTGCTGCTGCTGCCGCTGCTGCTGCTAAGTCACTTCAGTAGTGTGCGGCTCTGTGCGATCCCATAGATGGCAGCCCACCAAGCTCCTCCATCCATGGGATTTTCTAGGCAAGAGTACTAGAGTGGGGTGCCATTGCCTTCTCCCCTTAGNGCTGCTGCTGCCGCTGCTGCTGCTAAGTCACTTCAGTAGTGTGCGGCTCTGTGCGATCCCATAGATGGCAGCCCACCAAGCTCCTCCATCCATGGGATTTTCTAGGCAAGAGTACTAGAGTGGGGTGCCATTGCCTTCTCCCCTTAGCCAGCTAGGATCTCAGAATTTTTTATTCATGTCTGCAAGGTAACAAGTCTTTTGTTACTTACAGTTTACACCAACACCCAATCATAACCAAGTTTCCAACTTCTATCCAGTTAAACAAAATTTGACAAAATATGTCAGAAAACCCCAGAAAAAATGGCAGTAGATACAGTGGCTCCTATACACAGCCTTAGGCCACTGGTGTTAGCAGTAGACTCCTTAATTGTTAAATAGGTAGCTACTGTACTGGAGAAATCATAGACATAGTAAGCATGGGTAAATCTGGCTAGCCCATGTTTTTATTAATATTTTGATGGATTTGCTATAAATTTTCTTTTAAATTTTCATGAAGGCAGAACAAAAATTAGTTGATATTTAAAGTTTCTAGTTAAACCTTCCAAATTGCATACATTAAAAAAATAAATGTGGCTAGTTTAGTCAACACTTTTCTTCTGCTATTTCACATTGCTTTGTTATATTTTGTGGTTAATATTTTTTATTAAATATAAACTACAACCATTGTTTTGATATACTGGAGATATATCTGGTTTGTGGTTTATCTAACTGACACTTTTCTTGTTCTTCCTAATCCATATCTTCCTTAGTTTGCTTTTCAGTGTGTAAATGAAGTATCACTGATTATAAATTACTAATATTTTATTCACCTCATGAATTTTACTTTTCCCCCCATCATTATTTTATTCTATCTTTAAAATATGGGTACTGTGCTAAAAATATTTTTATGAAGATACTAAATTATTTTAAATAATAATATTCTGAGCATCTTTTTTAATAGTGTGAATTAACCATGTTGATTTTTACCATATATAGACTATTAAAGTCATATGCTCAAACCAAAAATACAAAAAAAAAAAATGCTTTCTGAGGGCTTCCCTGGTACTCAGCTGGTAAAGAATACATCTGCAATGCAAGAGACACCAGTTTGATTCCTCGGTCAGAAAGATATCCTGGAGAAGGGACAGGCTACCCACTCCAGTATTCACGGGCTTCCCTGGTGGCTCAGAAGGTAAAGGATCCATCCACAAGGCCGGAGATGTGTGTTCCATCCCTGGGTTGGGAAGATCCCCTGGTGGAGGGCATGACAACCCACTCCAATATTTTTGCCTGGAGAAACCCCATAGACAGAGGATCTTGGGGGGCTACAGTCCGTGGGGTTGACTGAGTGACCAAGCACAGCACAAAGACTTTCTGGAAGACAGGAAGCACAGAACTGAATGAACTTAAGGCTATACACCTTTACACATCAGAAAGATTACTTCTATTTATGAAAATAAAAAGAAGTGAACCTCCATTTCATAATCATTGAACATTCTCAAGTGCAGTACAAAAAGAGATATATATTATCAGCATTATCCCTCTCCTAAAAATATTTTTCAAAGAAGAAAAACCAGACAAATTGAGGCATAACTTAAAGAATTTCTTCAAATCTTTATTTGGCCTTAAACTTTTATCTCTTATACATACCATCTTCTTGTGCACACTATACACACAGTACACATCATAAGAGAAAAAAGAGATTCATTAGCTTCTTAGCCAACAAACCTGACAAAAGTCCCCAAAGAATCCTACGTAAAATAAGAGAATAGTTACATAAATCATTTATACAAATAAATGTCTACTCTCGTTTCCTATTCCAGGAAGTCTCACACTGTTGACTGAGGTTCTGGAGAAAGAAAAGAAACATAAAAATTCCTCTCCATTCAGCAATACCTATTGTTCCTAGTATAAAAGAAGTACTGACTTATTTAATGAAGATGCATGCATGTGTGCTCATTCACTTCAGTCATGTTCCAAATCCCACCATCAATCATATATTTACTGAATTGTTAAAGTTCAGTGTATGTGTATGGTAGTATCAGAATTGATATCCTGGTGAGAACTCTTTATCAAGTATGAGTTCAGTTAAGTCACTCAATTGCATCTGATTATTTGTGACCTCATGGACTGCAGAATACCAGGCTTCCCTGTCCATCATTAAATACCGAAGCTACTGAAACTCATGTCCATCCAGTCGGTGATGCTCTCCAACCATGTTATTCTCTGTCATCCCCTTCTTCTCTTGCCTTCAATATTTCCCAGCATCAGGGTCTTCTCCAATGTGTCAGTTCTTTGCATCATAGGGCCAAAGTATTGGAGCTTCAGCTTCAGCATCAGTCCTTACAATGAACATTGAAGACGGATTACCTTTAGAGTTGACTGGTTTGATCTCCTTGCAGTCCAAGAGACTCTCAAGAGTCTTCTCCAACACCACAGTTCAAAAGCATCAATTCTTTGGCACTCTTTATGGTCCAACCCTCATATCCATACATGACTACTGGAAAAATCATAGCTTTGACTAGATGGACCATTGCTGGCAAAGTAATGTCTCTGTTTTATAATACACTATCTAGGTTGGTCATACCTTTGCTTCCAAACAGTGATCATCTTTTAGTTTTATAGCTGCAGTCACCACCCACAATGATTTTAGAGTCCAAGTAAATAAAGTCTGTCACTGTTTCCATTGTTTCTCCATGTATTTGCCACAAAGTGTTAGGCCCAGATGCCATGATACTAGTGTTTTGAATCTTGAGTTTTAAACCAGACTTTTCACTCTCCTCTTTCAATTTTGTCAAGAGGCTTTCCAGTTCTTCTTCACTTTCTGCCATAAGCGTGGTGTCATTTTCCTATTTGAGGTTACTGATATTTTTCTCTGCAAACTTGATTCCAGCTTGTACTTCATCCAGTCCAGCATTTCACATGATGCTCTTTGCTTAGAAGTTAAATAAGCAGAGTGACAATATACAGCCTTGACATACTCCTTTCCCAACTTGGAACAGTCCATTGTTCCAAATCCAGTTCTAACTGTTGCTTCTTGATCTGCATGCAAATTTTTCAGGAGGCAGGTCAGGTGGTGTGGTATTCCCATCACTTAGAGAATTTTCCACAGTTTGTTTTGATCCACATATTCAAAGGCTTTGGCATAGTCAATAAAGCAAAAGTAGATTTATTTTTGTAACTCTCTTGCTTTTTTGATGATCCAGTGGATGTTGGCAATTTGGTCTCTGGTTCCTCTACCTTTTCTAAATTCAGCTTGAACATGTAGAAGTTCTTGGTTCATGTACTGTTGAAGCCTAGCTTGGAGAATTTTGAGCATTACTTTGCTTATGTGTGAGATGAGTGCAATTGTGCCATAGTTTGAACTATCTTTTGTATTGCCTTTCTTTCAGATTTGAATAAAAACTGACATTTTCCAGTCCTGTGGCCACTGCTAAGTTTTCCAAATTTGCTGGCATATTGAGTGCAGCACATTCACAGCATCATATTTTAGGATTTGAAATAGCTCAACTGGAATTCTATCTCCTCCACTAGCTTTGTTTTCAGTGATGCTTCCTAAGGCCCAGTTGACTTTGCACACTAGGATGTCTGGTGCTGCTGCTGCTGTTGCTAAAACACTTCAGTCGTGTCCAACTCTATGCGACCCCATAGGTGGCAGCCCACCAGGCTTCCCCATCCCTGGGATTCTCCAGGCAAAAATACTGGAGTGGGGTGTCATCACCTTCTCCGTCTCTGGTGCTAGGTGAGTGATCACAACATTGTCGTTATCTGAGTCACTAAGTTTTGTGTTTTTTTTTTGCATGATTCTTCTGTGTGTTCTTGCCACCTCTTCTTAATATCTTCTGCTTCTCTTAGGTCCATATCTTTTCTGTCCTTTATTGTGCCCAACTTTGCATGAAATGTTCTCTTCGAAGCTCTAATTTTCTTGAAGAGATTTCTAGTGTTTCCCATTCTACTGTTTTCCTCTATATCTTTGCATTGATTACTGAGGAAGGCTTTGTTATCTCTCCTTGTTAGTCTTTGGAATTCTGTGTTCAGGTGCATATATCTTTCTTTTTCTACTTTTCCTTTTCTCTTCTCTTCTTTTCTTAACTATTGTAAGCCCTCCTCCAACAACCACTTTGCCATTTTGCATTTTTTCTTCTTGGGGTGTATAGGAGGGTGATCACTGCCTCCTATACAATGCCATGAAACTCTGTTGATAGTTCTTCAGGCACTCTGTCTATCAGATCTAATCCTTTGAATCTATTTCTCACCTCTACTATATAATCATAAGGGATTTGATTTAGGTCGTACCTGAATGGTCTAGTGGTTTTCCCTACTTTCTTTAGTTTAAGTCTGAATTTTGCAATAAGGGGTTCATGATATGAGCCACAGTCAGCTCCTGGTCTTGTTTTTGCTGACTGTATAGAGCTTCTCCATCTTTGGCTGGAAAAGATACAATCAATCTGATTTCAGTATTAACCATCCGGTGAGGTCCATGTGTAGAGTCTTCTCTTGTGTTGTTGGAAAAGGATGTTTGCTATGGCCAGTGCATTCTCTTGGCAAAATTCTGTTAGCCTTTGCCCTGCTTCATTCTGTACCCCAAGGTCAAATTTGCCCATTACTCCAGTTATTTCTTGACTTCCTACTTTTGCATTCCGGTCCCCTATGATGAAAAAGATATCATTTTTTGGTGTTAATTCTAGAAGGTCTTGTAGGGCATCATACAACCGTTCAACTTTATCTTCTTTGGCATTAGTGGTTGGGGCATAGACTTGGATTATTATGACATTGAAAGGTTTGCCTTGGAAACAAACAGAGATCATTCTGTCTTTTTTTTTTTTTTTTTTGAGATTGTACACAAGTACAGCATTTCTGAGTCTTTTATTGACTACGAGGGCTCCCTCTATTTATTCTAAGGGATTCTTTCCTACAGTAGTGGATATAATGGTCATTTCAATTAAATTCATTTTTTCCCATCCATTTTATTTCACTTATTCTTAAAATGTTGATGTTTACTCTTACCATCTCCTGTTTCACCACTTCCAAATTACCTTGATTCATCAACCTAATATTCCAGGTTCTTATGCAATATTGTTCCTTACAGCATTGGACCTTACTTCTATCCACAGTCACATCTACAACTGGGTGTTGTTTTCACTTTGGCTCTATCTCTTCACTGTTTCTGGATTTATTTATCCACTGATATCCAGTAGCATATTGGGAAGCTATGGACCTAGGGAGTTCATCTTTCAGTGTCATATCTTTTTGCCTTGTCATACTATTCATGGGGTTCTCAGTGCAAGAATACTGAAGTGGTTTGTCATTGTCTTCTTCAATGGACCATGTTCTCCACCATGACCTGTTGGTCTTGCTTGGCCCATCAAGGCATGGCTTATATTTACATTGAGTTAGACAGGGCTGTGGTCCATGTGATCAGTTTGGTTCATTTTCTGTGACTGTGACTTTCATTCTGTCTGTCCTCTGAATGATAAGGATAAGAGGCTTTTGGAAGTTTCCTGTTGGGAGAGAATGACTGTGGGGGAAACAGAGTCTGGTTCTCATGGACAGGGCCACACTCAGTTCAGTTCAGTTCAATCGCTCAGTTATGTCTGACTCTTTGCTANTACATAAATCATTTATACAAATAAATGTCTACTCTCGTTTCCTATTCCAGGAAGTCTCACACTGTTGACTGAGGTTCTGGAGAAAGAAAAGAAACATAAAAATTCCTCTCCATTCAGCAATACCTATTGTTCCTAGTATAAAAGAAGTACTGACTTATTTAATGAAGATGCATGCATGTGTGCTCATTCACTTCAGTCATGTTCCAAATCCCACCATCAATCATATATTTACTGAATTGTTAAAGTTCAGTGTATGTGTATGGTAGTATCAGAATTGATATCCTGGTGAGAACTCTTTATCAAGTATGAGTTCAGTTAAGTCACTCAATTGCATCTGATTATTTGTGACCTCATGGACTGCAGAATACCAGGCTTCCCTGTCCATCATTAAATACCGAAGCTACTGAAACTCATGTCCATCCAGTCGGTGATGCTCTCCAACCATGTTATTCTCTGTCATCCCCTTCTTCTCTTGCCTTCAATATTTCCCAGCATCAGGGTCTTCTCCAATGTGTCAGTTCTTTGCATCATAGGGCCAAAGTATTGGAGCTTCAGCTTCAGCATCAGTCCTTACAATGAACATTGAAGACGGATTACCTTTAGAGTTGACTGGTTTGATCTCCTTGCAGTCCAAGAGACTCTCAAGAGTCTTCTCCAACACCACAGTTCAAAAGCATCAATTCTTTGGCACTCTTTATGGTCCAACCCTCATATCCATACATGACTACTGGAAAAATCATAGCTTTGACTAGATGGACCATTGCTGGCAAAGTAATGTCTCTGTTTTATAATACACTATCTAGGTTGGTCATACCTTTGCTTCCAAACAGTGATCATCTTTTAGTTTTATAGCTGCAGTCACCACCCACAATGATTTTAGAGTCCAAGTAAATAAAGTCTGTCACTGTTTCCATTGTTTCTCCATGTATTTGCCACAAAGTGTTAGGCCCAGATGCCATGATACTAGTGTTTTGAATCTTGAGTTTTAAACCAGACTTTTCACTCTCCTCTTTCAATTTTGTCAAGAGGCTTTCCAGTTCTTCTTCACTTTCTGCCATAAGCGTGGTGTCATTTTCCTATTTGAGGTTACTGATATTTTTCTCTGCAAACTTGATTCCAGCTTGTACTTCATCCAGTCCAGCATTTCACATGATGCTCTTTGCTTAGAAGTTAAATAAGCAGAGTGACAATATACAGCCTTGACATACTCCTTTCCCAACTTGGAACAGTCCATTGTTCCAAATCCAGTTCTAACTGTTGCTTCTTGATCTGCATGCAAATTTTTCAGGAGGCAGGTCAGGTGGTGTGGTATTCCCATCACTTAGAGAATTTTCCACAGTTTGTTTTGATCCACATATTCAAAGGCTTTGGCATAGTCAATAAAGCAAAAGTAGATTTATTTTTGTAACTCTCTTGCTTTTTTGATGATCCAGTGGATGTTGGCAATTTGGTCTCTGGTTCCTCTACCTTTTCTAAATTCAGCTTGAACATGTAGAAGTTCTTGGTTCATGTACTGTTGAAGCCTAGCTTGGAGAATTTTGAGCATTACTTTGCTTATGTGTGAGATGAGTGCAATTGTGCCATAGTTTGAACTATCTTTTGTATTGCCTTTCTTTCAGATTTGAATAAAAACTGACATTTTCCAGTCCTGTGGCCACTGCTAAGTTTTCCAAATTTGCTGGCATATTGAGTGCAGCACATTCACAGCATCATATTTTAGGATTTGAAATAGCTCAACTGGAATTCTATCTCCTCCACTAGCTTTGTTTTCAGTGATGCTTCCTAAGGCCCAGTTGACTTTGCACACTAGGATGTCTGGTGCTGCTGCTGCTGTTGCTAAAACACTTCAGTCGTGTCCAACTCTATGCGACCCCATAGGTGGCAGCCCACCAGGCTTCCCCATCCCTGGGATTCTCCAGGCAAAAATACTGGAGTGGGGTGTCATCACCTTCTCCGTCTCTGGTGCTAGGTGAGTGATCACAACATTGTCGTTATCTGAGTCACTAAGTTTTGTGTTTTTTTTTTGCATGATTCTTCTGTGTGTTCTTGCCACCTCTTCTTAATATCTTCTGCTTCTCTTAGGTCCATATCTTTTCTGTCCTTTATTGTGCCCAACTTTGCATGAAATGTTCTCTTCGAAGCTCTAATTTTCTTGAAGAGATTTCTAGTGTTTCCCATTCTACTGTTTTCCTCTATATCTTTGCATTGATTACTGAGGAAGGCTTTGTTATCTCTCCTTGTTAGTCTTTGGAATTCTGTGTTCAGGTGCATATATCTTTCTTTTTCTACTTTTCCTTTTCTCTTCTCTTCTTTTCTTAACTATTGTAAGCCCTCCTCCAACAACCACTTTGCCATTTTGCATTTTTTCTTCTTGGGGTGTATAGGAGGGTGATCACTGCCTCCTATACAATGCCATGAAACTCTGTTGATAGTTCTTCAGGCACTCTGTCTATCAGATCTAATCCTTTGAATCTATTTCTCACCTCTACTATATAATCATAAGGGATTTGATTTAGGTCGTACCTGAATGGTCTAGTGGTTTTCCCTACTTTCTTTAGTTTAAGTCTGAATTTTGCAATAAGGGGTTCATGATATGAGCCACAGTCAGCTCCTGGTCTTGTTTTTGCTGACTGTATAGAGCTTCTCCATCTTTGGCTGGAAAAGATACAATCAATCTGATTTCAGTATTAACCATCCGGTGAGGTCCATGTGTAGAGTCTTCTCTTGTGTTGTTGGAAAAGGATGTTTGCTATGGCCAGTGCATTCTCTTGGCAAAATTCTGTTAGCCTTTGCCCTGCTTCATTCTGTACCCCAAGGTCAAATTTGCCCATTACTCCAGTTATTTCTTGACTTCCTACTTTTGCATTCCGGTCCCCTATGATGAAAAAGATATCATTTTTTGGTGTTAATTCTAGAAGGTCTTGTAGGGCATCATACAACCGTTCAACTTTATCTTCTTTGGCATTAGTGGTTGGGGCATAGACTTGGATTATTATGACATTGAAAGGTTTGCCTTGGAAACAAACAGAGATCATTCTGTCTTTTTTTTTTTTTTTTTTGAGATTGTACACAAGTACAGCATTTCTGAGTCTTTTATTGACTACGAGGGCTCCCTCTATTTATTCTAAGGGATTCTTTCCTACAGTAGTGGATATAATGGTCATTTCAATTAAATTCATTTTTTCCCATCCATTTTATTTCACTTATTCTTAAAATGTTGATGTTTACTCTTACCATCTCCTGTTTCACCACTTCCAAATTACCTTGATTCATCAACCTAATATTCCAGGTTCTTATGCAATATTGTTCCTTACAGCATTGGACCTTACTTCTATCCACAGTCACATCTACAACTGGGTGTTGTTTTCACTTTGGCTCTATCTCTTCACTGTTTCTGGATTTATTTATCCACTGATATCCAGTAGCATATTGGGAAGCTATGGACCTAGGGAGTTCATCTTTCAGTGTCATATCTTTTTGCCTTGTCATACTATTCATGGGGTTCTCAGTGCAAGAATACTGAAGTGGTTTGTCATTGTCTTCTTCAATGGACCATGTTCTCCACCATGACCTGTTGGTCTTGCTTGGCCCATCAAGGCATGGCTTATATTTACATTGAGTTAGACAGGGCTGTGGTCCATGTGATCAGTTTGGTTCATTTTCTGTGACTGTGACTTTCATTCTGTCTGTCCTCTGAATGATAAGGATAAGAGGCTTTTGGAAGTTTCCTGTTGGGAGAGAATGACTGTGGGGGAAACAGAGTCTGGTTCTCATGGACAGGGCCACACTCAGTTCAGTTCAGTTCAATCGCTCAGTTATGTCTGACTCTTTGCTACCCCATGAATCACAGCACACCAGGCCTCCCTGTTCATCACCATCTCCCAGAGTTCACTCAGACTCACGTCCATCGAGTCTATGATGTTATTCAGCCATCTCATCCTCGGTCATCCCCTTCTCCTCCTGCCCCCAATCCCTCCCAGCATCAGAGTCTTTTCCACTGAGTCAATTCTTTGATTGAGGTGGCCAAAGTACTGGAGTTTTAGCTTTAACATCATTCCTTCCAAAGAAATCTCAGGGCTGATCTCCTTCAGAATGGACTGGTTGGATCTCCTTGCAGTCCAAGGGACTCTCAAGAGTCTTCTCCAACACCACAGTTCAAAAGCATCAATTCTTCGGCACTCAGCCTTCTTCACAGTCCAACTCTCACATCCATACATGACCACTGGAAAAACCATAGCCTTGACTAGATGGACCTTAGTCGATAAAGTAATGTCTCTGCTTTTGAATATACTAAGTGCAGGCAGCTACGAGAGCCGGTGCACTAAGCGTGGCAGAGAGGAGCTACCCCATGTCCGAGGTCAGGGGCAGCGGCCTAGAGTGACAGGCTGTGACGGCGCAGGAACAACTGAGAGGAGATACCCTGTTTCTGAGGTCAGGGGCAGCAGCCAAGAGGAGCTACCCCATGTCCGAGGTCAGGGTCAGCAGCTGGGAGGAGCCACCCACGCCCGAGGCCAGGGCCAGTGGCCAGGAAGAGCAACCCGAGGAGTGGTGGCTGCGTAGGCACAGGAGGGCCTAGAGGAGCTATCCCATGTTGAAGATCAGGAAAGGTGGCGGTAAGGAGATACCCCTCGTCCAACGTAAGGAGCAGCTGTGCTTTGATGGAGCAGCCGTGAAGAGATACCCCACAACCAAGGTAAGAGAAACCCAAGTAAGATGGTAGGTGTTGCAAGAGGGCATCAGAGGGCAGACACACTGAAACCATACTCACAGAAAACTAGTCAATCAAATCACAATAGGACCACAGCCTTGTCTAACTCAATGAAACCAAGCCATGCCTGCGGGGCAACCCAAGACTGGCGGGTCATGGTGGAGAGGTCTGACAGAACGTGGTCCACTGGAGAAGGGAATGGCAAGCCACTTCAGTATTCTTGCCTTGAGAACCCCATGAACAGTATGAAAAGGCAAAATGAGAGGATACCAAAAGAGGAACTCCCCAGGTCATTAGGTACCCAATATGCTACTGGGTGTCAGTGGAGAAATAACTCCTGAAAGAATGCAAGGATGGAGCCAAAGCAAAAACGATACTCAATTGTGGATGTGACTGGCCACACTCAGTAAATCTTTAATCCTATTTTTTGTTGATGGGTGGGGCTGTGTTCCCTCCCTTTTGTTTGGCCTGAGGCCAGTGCCTCCAGTAGAAACTCGTGGACACTCACAGGCAAGTTCTGCTTAGTCTCTTGTGGGGACACTACTCCTTTCTCCAGGCTCCTGCTGTGCACAAGGTTTTGTTTGTGCCCTCCAATAGTCTGTTTCCCCAGTCCTGTGCAAGTTCTGCAATCTAATCCCACGGGCCTCCAAAGTCAAATTCCCTAGGAGTTCTTAACCCCTTTACTGGACCCACAGGTTGGGAAATTTATTGTGTATCCTAGAACTTTCTTAAGAGTGCAGGAATGTCTTTGGTATAATCGTTCTGCAGTTTGTGGGTCATCTGTGTGCTGGCTCTATGGTGGGTAACGCTTCATGACCCAGGTCTGCTGCAGCCAGAGCCCCAGTCCGTGCAGCAGGCCACTGCTGGCCCACTCAAAGGCATGTCTGGCTCAGTCTCTGTGGGGCCTCTGGGTCCTGGAGGGCACAGGGTTTTGTTTGAGACTTCCAAGTGTCTCCAGCTAGTATGGGGTTTGATTCTAAACGTGATTTCACCCCTCCTACTGTCTCGCTGGGGCTTCTCCTTTACTCTTGAATGTGAGGTGTCTTTTTTTGGTGGGATCCAACATTCTCCTGTTGATGGTTGTTCAGCAACTAGAAGACAGGTTTTATATGCAGTTCCTTTTGCCTTCGGTCTTATAGATTCCATTCATTTCCAAACTTACTTAGGTCCACAATTTATTCCCGCATCCTTTCTTTCCTGTAGTAATTGCATTTTTTTTCTTTTTAAAAAAATTTATTATTATTATTATTATTACTTTACAACATTGTATTCATTTTGTCACACATCAACATGAATCTGCCACGGGTGTACACGTGTTCCCAATCCTGAACCCCTCTCCCACCTTTCCCCCCACACCATCCCTCCAGGTCATCCCAGTGCACCAGCCCCAAGCATCTTGCACCCTGCATCGAACCCAGACTGTCGATTCATTTCTTATATGATTTTATACATGTTTCAATGCCATTTTCCCAAATCATTCCACCCTCTCCCACTCCACAGAGTCCAAAATAATGTTTTATACATCTGTGTCTCTTTTACTGTCTCGCATACAGGGTTATCGTTACCATCTTTCTAAATTTCACATATATGCGTTAGTATACTGTATTGGTGTTTTTCTTTCTGGCTTACTTCACTCTGTATAATCGGCTCCAGTTTCA
>SJYW01024348.1:251034-273010 GCA_006410735.1 Raphicerus campestris
GGCTGAGTAATACTCCATTGTGTATATGTACCACAGCTTTCTTATCCATTCATCTGCTGATGGACATCTAGGTTGCTTCCATGTCCTGACTATTATAAACAGTGCTGCAATGAATGTTGGGGTACATGTGTCTCTTTCAATTCTGTCTTCCTTGGTGTGTATGCCCAGCAGTGGGGTTGCTGGGTCATAAGGCAGTTCTATTTCCAGTTTTTTAAGGAATCTCCACACTGTTCTCCATAGTGGCTGTACTAGTTGCATTCCCACCAACAGTGTAAGAGGGTACCCTTTTCTCCACACCCTCTCCAGCATTTATTGCTTGTAGACTTTTGGATTGCAGCCATTCTGACTGGTGCAAAATGGTACCTTACTGTGGTTTTGATTTGCATTTCTCTGATAATGATCAGTGACTTTTAAAATACATTTGTAACATATTTAGATTATTTTGCCACATTTTGCATTCCTTCCTGGAATGTATACATTAAGGATTACATTTTGTGTCGTAAAAATTGATTGGTTTTCGACAAATGCTTAATGTCTTGTTTTCACCATTATCAAGTTCAAGTCCAGTCGCTCAGTCGTGTCCAACTCTCTGCGACCCCATGAATCGCAGCACTCCAGGTCTCCCTGTTCATCACCATCTCTCGGAGTTCACTCAGACTCACGTCCATCGAGTCCGTGATGCCATCCAGCCATCTCATCCTCGGTCGTCCCCTTCTCCTCCTGCCCCCAATTCCTCCCAGCATCAGAGTCTTTTCCAGTGAGTCAACTTTTTGCATGAGGTGGTCAAAGTACTGGAGTTTCATCTTTAGCATCATTCCTTCCAAAGAAATCCCAGGGTTGATCTCTGTTAGAATGGACTGGTTGGATCTCCTTGCAGTCCAAGGGACTCTCAAGAGTCTTCTCCAACACCACAGTTCAAAAGCATCAATTCTTTGGCACTCAGCCTTCTTCACAGTCCAACTCTCACATCCATACATGTCCACAGGAAAAACCATAACCTTGACTAGATGGACCTTAGTTGGCAAAGTAATGTCTCTGCTTTTGAATATACTATCTAGATTGGTCATAACTTTTCTCCCAAGGAGTAAGCGCCTTCTAGTTTCATGGCTGCAGTCACCATCTGAGGTGATTTTGGAGCCCCCCAAAATAAAGTCTGGTTCTACTGTTTTCCCATCTATTTGCCATGAAGTGATGGGACCGGATACCATGATCTTCGTTTTCTGAATGTTGAGCTTTAAGCCAACTTTTTCACTCTCCTCTTTCACCTTCATCAAGAGGCCCTTTAGCTCCTCTTCACTTTCTGCTATAGGGCGGTGTCATCTGCATATCTGAGGTTATTGATATTTCTCCATTATAGTATCATAAAAAATAGCTTGACTGTCCTAAAACAAAAATCCCCTATGCTTCACCAGTCAATATCCCTAAACACCTAGCAATCAGGGACAAGTTTACCATCTCTATAGTTTTGTCTTTTCTAGAATGACATAGAATTGCAATTGCACAGTATGTAGCTCTTTCAGACTGTCTTTTTAAACATGCATTTAATAGTGATGATCTTACATAATCGGATAGCTTTCTTCACATCATTAAATCATTTTCCAATGTATAGATGCATTAGAATTTGTTGCCCATTCACCTACTGAAGAACTTCTTTGTTACTTTCCGGGTTTTGTGATTATATATAAAGCTACTGTCAGCATTCATGTGAAAGTTTTTTCATAGATATGTTTCAAACCAATTTGATAAATACCTGGGTGTGCAATTGTTGGACAGTTTTGTAAGATTATGTTTAATTTGGAAAGAAAACAATTGTCTTCCAAAGTAACTGTATCATTTTTCATTTCCACTGGCAATGAATGAGAATTCATGTTGCTCTGCATTCTCACCAACAATTGTTATCAGCTTTTAAAAATTTTAACCATTCTGATAGGCTCATAATGATATTATCATAATTTGCAAGTCCCTCATGACAAATGATGTGGTGCATCTTTTCATATGTTTATTTTCCATCTTCATGTCTCCATTTCTTGTAATGTCTTTATTTGAATTTGGTATTAGGATAATAGTGATCCCATAGACTGAGTTATGAAATGTTCCCACTGCTTCTATTTTCTGAAGTATATTGTTGAAAATTGGTATAATGTCTGTGTTAAATGTTTAACAGAATTCACCAGTGAGATCATCTGCCTCTAATGATTATGTTTTTGGAAGGTTAATATCAATTTACTTTCTTGACTAGATTCAGAGCTGTATATCTATTTCTCCTTGTGTGAGTCTTTGTGTCTTCAGTGAAATTTGCTCATTTAAACTATCAAATTTGTATATATAAATCAAAATTATAGTATTCATTTATTATCCTCTTAAAGTCCATTTTATGTCTTCTCTCTCTTTTTCTTAGTTAACATGGCTGAGAGGCTTACCAACTTCATTGATATTTTCAAAGAATTGGCTTTTGTCTCATTAATTTTCTCAATTTTCCAATTTCATTGATTTTTACTCTGAATTTTATTATTCACTTTCCACTCACTTTAGGATTAAATTGCTCTTTCTCTAGATTTTCTAAAGTAGCAAATTACATAATTAATTTTTAATATTTGTTCCTTTTTAGTATATTCATTTAATGCTATAAACTTCCCTCTAAATACCAATTTTGCTGCCTCTCTCCAAGTTTGATAAAGTGTATTTTAATTTTCAGTCAGTTTAAAATGTTTTTAAACTGTTGAGATTTCTTTTTTGTTCCATGTTCTGTATAGAAGCGTATTGTTTAAATTTCAATTATTTAATGGTTTTCCAATTATCTTTCCATTATAGATTTCTGGTTCAATTCCATTGTGGTCTGATAACATACTTTGTATTATTTCTATCCTTTTAAACTTTGTTAAGGTGTATTAAGGTCCAAAATATGGTCTATCCTGATGAATGTTCTATGCAATTTCAAGAAAAATGCATATTCTGTTGCTCGCTGGAACATTTTATAAATATCAGATAAATTAATCTTATTGATAATGCTATTCAGGTGAAATAAATCTTTACTGACTTCCTGCCTGCTTGATCTCTCAGTTACTGAAAGTTGTTGAGCTAAATTCCATGGACAGAAGAGTCTGACAGGCTATAGTCCATGGTGTAGCCAAGAGTCAGACATGACTGAACAACTGAGCACAGCACAACAGTTTGNTCCTTGCAGTCCAAGGGACTCTCAAGAGTCTTCTCCAACACCACAGTTCAAAAGCATCAATTCTTTGGCACTCAGCCTTCTTCACAGTCCAACTCTCACATCCATACATGTCCACAGGAAAAACCATAACCTTGACTAGATGGACCTTAGTTGGCAAAGTAATGTCTCTGCTTTTGAATATACTATCTAGATTGGTCATAACTTTTCTCCCAAGGAGTAAGCGCCTTCTAGTTTCATGGCTGCAGTCACCATCTGAGGTGATTTTGGAGCCCCCCAAAATAAAGTCTGGTTCTACTGTTTTCCCATCTATTTGCCATGAAGTGATGGGACCGGATACCATGATCTTCGTTTTCTGAATGTTGAGCTTTAAGCCAACTTTTTCACTCTCCTCTTTCACCTTCATCAAGAGGCCCTTTAGCTCCTCTTCACTTTCTGCTATAGGGCGGTGTCATCTGCATATCTGAGGTTATTGATATTTCTCCATTATAGTATCATAAAAAATAGCTTGACTGTCCTAAAACAAAAATCCCCTATGCTTCACCAGTCAATATCCCTAAACACCTAGCAATCAGGGACAAGTTTACCATCTCTATAGTTTTGTCTTTTCTAGAATGACATAGAATTGCAATTGCACAGTATGTAGCTCTTTCAGACTGTCTTTTTAAACATGCATTTAATAGTGATGATCTTACATAATCGGATAGCTTTCTTCACATCATTAAATCATTTTCCAATGTATAGATGCATTAGAATTTGTTGCCCATTCACCTACTGAAGAACTTCTTTGTTACTTTCCGGGTTTTGTGATTATATATAAAGCTACTGTCAGCATTCATGTGAAAGTTTTTTCATAGATATGTTTCAAACCAATTTGATAAATACCTGGGTGTGCAATTGTTGGACAGTTTTGTAAGATTATGTTTAATTTGGAAAGAAAACAATTGTCTTCCAAAGTAACTGTATCATTTTTCATTTCCACTGGCAATGAATGAGAATTCATGTTGCTCTGCATTCTCACCAACAATTGTTATCAGCTTTTAAAAATTTTAACCATTCTGATAGGCTCATAATGATATTATCATAATTTGCAAGTCCCTCATGACAAATGATGTGGTGCATCTTTTCATATGTTTATTTTCCATCTTCATGTCTCCATTTCTTGTAATGTCTTTATTTGAATTTGGTATTAGGATAATAGTGATCCCATAGACTGAGTTATGAAATGTTCCCACTGCTTCTATTTTCTGAAGTATATTGTTGAAAATTGGTATAATGTCTGTGTTAAATGTTTAACAGAATTCACCAGTGAGATCATCTGCCTCTAATGATTATGTTTTTGGAAGGTTAATATCAATTTACTTTCTTGACTAGATTCAGAGCTGTATATCTATTTCTCCTTGTGTGAGTCTTTGTGTCTTCAGTGAAATTTGCTCATTTAAACTATCAAATTTGTATATATAAATCAAAATTATAGTATTCATTTATTATCCTCTTAAAGTCCATTTTATGTCTTCTCTCTCTTTTTCTTAGTTAACATGGCTGAGAGGCTTACCAACTTCATTGATATTTTCAAAGAATTGGCTTTTGTCTCATTAATTTTCTCAATTTTCCAATTTCATTGATTTTTACTCTGAATTTTATTATTCACTTTCCACTCACTTTAGGATTAAATTGCTCTTTCTCTAGATTTTCTAAAGTAGCAAATTACATAATTAATTTTTAATATTTGTTCCTTTTTAGTATATTCATTTAATGCTATAAACTTCCCTCTAAATACCAATTTTGCTGCCTCTCTCCAAGTTTGATAAAGTGTATTTTAATTTTCAGTCAGTTTAAAATGTTTTTAAACTGTTGAGATTTCTTTTTTGTTCCATGTTCTGTATAGAAGCGTATTGTTTAAATTTCAATTATTTAATGGTTTTCCAATTATCTTTCCATTATAGATTTCTGGTTCAATTCCATTGTGGTCTGATAACATACTTTGTATTATTTCTATCCTTTTAAACTTTGTTAAGGTGTATTAAGGTCCAAAATATGGTCTATCCTGATGAATGTTCTATGCAATTTCAAGAAAAATGCATATTCTGTTGCTCGCTGGAACATTTTATAAATATCAGATAAATTAATCTTATTGATAATGCTATTCAGGTGAAATAAATCTTTACTGACTTCCTGCCTGCTTGATCTCTCAGTTACTGAAAGTTGTTGAGCTAAATTCCATGGACAGAAGAGTCTGACAGGCTATAGTCCATGGTGTAGCCAAGAGTCAGACATGACTGAACAACTGAGCACAGCACAACAGTTTGTTTCTTTCTCCTTACAGTTCTTTCACTTTTTGCTTCAAATGTTCTTAGGCTTAAATACATTCATATTGTTTTCTCTGAGAAATTGTGTATGTAATGCCCTTCTTTCTTCCCTGATAATTTCCTTGTTCTGAAGTCTATGTTTCCAAAACTACTCCAATATTCTTTTGAATTGTATTAGTATGTCATTTATTTTTCTTTATCCCTTTACTTTCAACACATCAGAGTCTTTATATCTAAAATGGGTTTCTTACAGACAAAACACAGTTGTTTTTTTGTTTGTTTGCTTTTTTATTTTTGGTCATTCTGACAATCTCCATCTTTAAACTGATGTGTTCAGATCACTATCATTTAAAGTGATGACTGATACAATTGGATTAACATCTACGATGTTTACGACAGTTTTATATTTGTTGGTAGAAATTACCTTCTTCAATATGTTGACCATATTATATAATTTTATTTTCTCTGTTCTCTTAACATATATTTAAATTATATTTCTTTAAAAAAATATTTTAGTAGTTTCACCTGTGCTCATAATGCACAGTTTTGAACTAATATAATTCTACCTTCAAATAACACTAATCTGCTTTACAGGTAGTGAAAATGCATTATAATAGTGTATTATCAATTCTCCTGACCTTTGTGACATTTTCTGTCATTTATTTCACTGATGTATATGTTATAATGACCCAATGCATCACTACTATTATTACTTTAAATAGTTATTTTTTTAGATAAACTAAATATTTTATATTGCCTTCAATTATTTCTCCAATACTCTTCCTTTTTTCTTTATGTGTGTGTGTGTGTGTGTGTGTGTGTGTGTGTGTGTGCTTAGTTATTTCTGACTCTGAGATGCCATGGATATAGTCCACCAGGTTCCTCGGTCCATGGAATTTTCTGGGCAAGAAGACTAGAGTGCATTGTTTTTTCTTACTTTAGTCAAAATACGTATTCAAGTTAACAACTTCAAAAATATTCCTAGACCCAATTCCAACCCATGTATGCAGAGGCTTCCTCACACTAATAAGCAATTCTTGAACACCAACACAGTGTTCAAATTGTTGTTGTTGTTCAGTCACTCAGTCACGTCTGACTCTTTGCAACCCCATGGACGGCAGCACACCAGGCTTCCCTGTCCTTCACCATTTCTTGGAGTTTCTTAAACTCATGTCTATTGAGTCAATGATGCCATCCAACAATCTCACCCTCTGTCGTCTCCTTCTCCTCCTGCCTTCAATCTTTCCCAGCATCAGGGTCTTTTCCAATAATCCAGCTCTTTGCATCAGGTTCCTAAAATAATGAAGCTTCAGTTTCAGCATCAGTCCTTTCAGTGAATAATCAGAGTTGATTTCCTTTAGGATCGGATGTTTTGATCTCGAGAATTCGATTCAATTATTACTCTATTTACCTGAAGATAACATAGATTTCACAGGTTGAGGACTCAGTCCTTCAAGACTACACACTCATTTACCTCCACTCCCACTTTAGACACCAGTCACAAGCCCAGATGATATTTTACCATCTCAGTTATAAAAGATGTTTATATACAGATGAATGCATGTTCAAATCCAATAGCAAATCTCTTCCTACTAGAAAAAACACTGTTATTTCAAAATGCCAGATAAAATTTAAGCTATTTTTACATCCATGGCTCTGGAAATCATAAGAAAGAATTCTACCATTTTAGCATTGTAGATCTGGTAAGTAAAATAATTTATTTTCTGGGCATCTATGTTGTGAGATACAATGTCAATTGTAGATAAGTAATGCCTTTACATTCCAAACATAATTATATTTAAGCTTTACATTTCTCTTTAAGCTTCCATTCCCACATTAAATTTTATAGAATGAATAACTTTAGGAAACACAGTGACCCAGTATGAGATGTGTATTTTAATCATTAAGGGAAGTTTTTCTCTCTCTAACCTCCCTTGCTAAAAAAGCTATATATGGTTTTTATAGCAACCACAAGAGGATACTTTTTAACTCATAAACTGTCATAGGGTCAACATTAACTTGAATTTGGCTTAATAAAAACACTGTTGTTGATGCTAAAACTTGGAAAAGAGTCAATACATTCTAGAAAGCCAAAATCAGCACTATTTACTTAACAAAAAAAATAAAATAAAATCACCAGGAAATACCCTATGGAGTTTTTTTTTTTTTCTTAACTATAGCAATATGTGTAACTGGGTACCCCTCCCATGATAAAAAGAGCTTGTTTGGAAGAAACAATATGAAATTTTTCTATATTATTCAAAATCTGGATTACTTATGCATAACTGCTGCTACTGCTACTGCTAAGTCACTTCAGTCATGTCCGACTCTGTGTGATCCCATTGACAGTAGCCCACCAGGCTCCCCCGTCCCTGGGATTCTCCAGGCAAGAACACTATATTTCATATTGTTTGACATAAATCAAAAACTGTTTTCATCATTTTTTTTTTACTTCATTGAATTTGTAGCATAAGCTGAGTTATTTAACCTTATGTGTTTTGTTCCAGTATTAAAATAGAAAAATATAGGAATCTGCAGTGAAAGAAAGCCTTACTTTACACCAAACTTATCATTCTATAGTTGTGGAAACTAAAGTCCAGGGATATTAAATGTTGGGGTTCTTGTATATAAAGAGGAGCCATCAATCAATAAANTAAGAGACAGGAATTCTACCATTTTAGCATTGTAGATCTGGTAAGTAAAATAATTTATTTTCTGGGCATCTATGTTGTGAGATACAATGTCAATTGTAGATAAGTAATGCCTTTACATTCCAAACATAATTATATTTAAGCTTTACATTTCTCTTTAAGCTTCCATTCCCACATTAAATTTTATAGAATGAATAACTTTAGGAAACACAGTGACCCAGTATGAGATGTGTATTTTAATCATTAAGGGAAGTTTTTCTCTCTCTAACCTCCCTTGCTAAAAAAGCTATATATGGTTTTTATAGCAACCACAAGAGGATACTTTTTAACTCATAAACTGTCATAGGGTCAACATTAACTTGAATTTGGCTTAATAAAAACACTGTTGTTGATGCTAAAACTTGGAAAAGAGTCAATACATTCTAGAAAGCCAAAATCAGCACTATTTACTTAACAAAAAAAATAAAATAAAATCACCAGGAAATACCCTATGGAGTTTTTTTTTTTTTCTTAACTATAGCAATATGTGTAACTGGGTACCCCTCCCATGATAAAAAGAGCTTGTTTGGAAGAAACAATATGAAATTTTTCTATATTATTCAAAATCTGGATTACTTATGCATAACTGCTGCTACTGCTACTGCTAAGTCACTTCAGTCATGTCCGACTCTGTGTGATCCCATTGACAGTAGCCCACCAGGCTCCCCCGTCCCTGGGATTCTCCAGGCAAGAACACTATATTTCATATTGTTTGACATAAATCAAAAACTGTTTTCATCATTTTTTTTTTACTTCATTGAATTTGTAGCATAAGCTGAGTTATTTAACCTTATGTGTTTTGTTCCAGTATTAAAATAGAAAAATATAGGAATCTGCAGTGAAAGAAAGCCTTACTTTACACCAAACTTATCATTCTATAGTTGTGGAAACTAAAGTCCAGGGATATTAAATGTTGGGGTTCTTGTATATAAAGAGGAGCCATCAATCAATAAATCAATTCTAATCACTATCACATAGAGGTCGACTTCAGTGAAACTGGTGAAAAATATTTTGAAACAATCTAACCATTTGAAGCCTCTGGAAATGATCTTAAAAGTGAACATAAAATAAAGAAACATCTATTTGAACCAATATTACTATGTCCCTTGGCCACCTCCCAGCTCAAATAAGGCCAGAGACTACTCTAAACTGCTATAGCAAAGACTAATAGCACTCTTTCTTCCAATGGCCCCAAGATGGAAAGTTTTCTTTCCAGAGGAGCAGGGTGCCAGCATTTCTCATTCTTCCCCCAGCTACCTGTTGCTCAAGCTACATCACCATTGAGTACATTTTTGAGAAGACTTTCTTTCTTCTGTTCAGCTTTGACTCATGAAACGGAGGCTCTACCTTGAGTGCCACACTTCTGATAATAGTGAATTATTTTCACTCTTGCTCCAGATTGGAGGTAGTCGTTTTGTATCAGTTAAGCCAAAGTGAAAGTAGTCTAGGCTGCTGCTATTCCAATGTGTGCTTATTCAATGAGTGCTCATCCAATAAGTATGGTGAAAGGCGATTGGGAGGAGAGTCAAGATATAGGCTAAAGTGTAGGCCAGCTAGTTTGAAGGAGAAAACAGCTGGGAATAAAACAGCTAGGAGAAGTTCTCCTAGGATCAGAACAAAAATCAAATACTGATATCAGAAAGTATTTCTTTCAAAGAGCCAGAATTTTATTGGATTCATTTGTAGAAAAATGTTTACCCCAGAGCATTGTTGAAAACAGTTGAGCAATAATCTGCCAATAATTAAAGTTTAATATTTGAATGTGATCAGGGAAAGAAGAAAAGAACCCGTCAAAAACCACTGTCATCCCAACATAACTGAGACTATAACCAAAGCTGTGCCTCTGTGAGCAATAATATCAGAAGCTAAACACTTAGGAGAGGGTGTTAATTTTACTAAAATAAGAAAATCAACCATGAAATATATTTTTAAAAATCAATAACAAGCTCCTGAGGAGAGTATTGTAGCAACCAAAGTTGCTACAATATACTATCTAAAATACAGTTTATGATAATTAATTATGAGGCATGCAAAGAAACAGAAGAATGTGCCTGCATCCACTGGGAGAAAAAAAACTAGCACAGAAAGTACCTATGACAGTGACAAGATGTCAGATTTATCAGGAAAAAAGACTTAAAGTAGTCATTAAAACCATGTTTACAGAACTATAAGAAATCATGATTAAAGAAGAAAGGAAGATATGGCCACAATGTTGCATCAAACAGAGACATATTGATAAAGATATAAATTTCAAAAAAAGAACCAGATGGAAATGATAGAGTTGAAAAGCATAATAACTGAAACAAAAAATTCAATAGAGGGTCTCAACAATAGATTTGAACTGGCAGAAGGAATAAAAAAACTTGAAGATATAGGAATAGAGATCACATAAGCCAAAAAAAGTTGAAGGGAAAAGAAAGAAAAATGAAAGAAATGTATATACCATCAAGTGAACCAAATTATTTGTGTGGGACTTCCAAAGGAGAGAAGGGAAAGAAGAGAGGATAAAAATATTTGATAAAACTGTGAAAGAAAACCTAGCATATTTGTTGAAAAGCAATAACCTACATACCCGATAAAAGGTCAACAGACTCTGTGTGGTACAAAGAGACTTGGAAAAAGGCACAGAGTACAAAATGCTAAAAGTCAAAGATGAGGAGGAAATGCTGAAAGGAACAAGAGAAAAATGACTCTTTATTTACAAAGAAATGTCAATATGTTTAATAACTTGCTTCTCAGTAGAAACAATGGTGACCAGAAGGCAAACTGTTCAAAAATCAAAACTGTCAACCAAGAATCCTATATCCAGCAAAACTATCTTTCAAAAATAAAGGTTAGACTTTCCCAGATACACAAAAACTAAGATAATATTTTGCTGGCAGAAATGCCTTACAAGAAATACTAAAGGNATCTCCTTCAGAATGGACTGGTTGGATCTCCTTGCAGTCCAAGGGACTCGCAAGAGTCTTCTCCAACACCACAGTTCAGGAGCATCAATTCTTTGGCACTCAGCCTTCTTCATAGTCCAACTCTCGTATCCATGCATGACCGCGGGAGGTGCCGTGGCCTTGGCTGGGTGGACCTTGGTCGGCAGGGTAGTGTCTCTGCTTTTGAATGTGCTCTCTGGGTTGATTGTGGCTTTTCTTCCAAGGAGTAAGCGTCTTTTGATTTTGTGGCTGTGGTCACCACCTGCAGTGATTTTGGAGCCCAAAAAGTGGGGTCTGGCACTGTTTCCACTGTTTCCCCATTTATTTCCCGTGGGGTGGTGGGACCGGATGCCATGGTCTTCATTTTCTGAGTGTTGAGCTTTGGGCCGGCTTTTTCACNGATTTTGGAGCCCAAAAAGTGGGGTCTGGCACTGTTTCCACTGTTTCCCCATTTATTTCCCGTGGGGTGGTGGGACCGGATGCCATGGTCTTCATTTTCTGAGTGTTGAGCTTTGGGCCGGCTTTTTCACTCTCCTCTTTCACTTTCATCAAGAGGCTTTTTGGCTCCTCTTCACTTTCTGCCATGAGGGTGGTGTCATCTGCATATCTGAGGTTGTTGATGTTTCTCCTGACGATCTTGATTCCGGCTTGTGTTTCTTCCAGTCCAGTGCTTCTCATGATGTACTCCGCATTGAAATTGGGTAGACAGGGTGACAATGTACAGCCTTGACGTACTCCTTTTCCTATTTGGGGCCAGTCTGTTGTTCCATGTCCAGTTCTAGCTGTTGTTTCCTGACCTGCATGCAGATTTCTCAGGAGGCGGGTTAGGTGATCTCTTATTCCTGTCTCTTGAAGGGCTTTCCACAGTTTGTTGTGAGCCACACAGTCAGGGGCTTTGGCGTGGTCAATGGAGCAGGGGTGGATGTTTTTCTGGAACTCTCTTCATTTATCCATGATCCAGCGGATGTTGGCGGTTTGATCTCTGGTTCCTCTGCCTTTTCTGAGACCAGCTTGAACATCGGGGCATTCATGGTTCACGTATTGCTGGGGCCTGGCTTGGAGAATTTTGAGCATTGCTTTGCTGATGTGTGAGATGAGTGCAGTTATGCGGTGGTTTGGGCATTCTTTGGCATTGCCTTTCTTTGGGATTGGAGTGAGGGCTGACCTTTCCTGGTCCTGTGGCCACTGCTGAGTTTTCCAAATTTGTTGGCATGTTGGGTGCAGCGCTTTCACGGTATCATTTTCAGGATTTGAGATGGCTCCACTGGAGTTCCATCACCTCCGCTGGCTTTGTAGTGATGCTTTCTGGAGCCCACTTGACTTCACATTCCAGGATGTCTGGCTCTGGATTAGTGATCACATCATCATGATTATCTGGGTCGTGAAAATCTTTTTTGTCCAGTTCTTCCGTGTATTCTTGCCACCTCTTCTTGATATCTTCGGCTTCTGTTGGGTCTAGACCATTTCTGTCCTTTGTTGGGCCCATCTTTGCATGAAATGTTCCCTTGGTATTCTGGTTTTCTTGGGGGGATCTCTGGTCTTTCCCATTCTATTGTTTTCCTCTGTTTCTTTGCATTGATCACTGAGGGGTGCTTTCTTGTCTCTTCTTGCTGTTCTTTGGAGCTCTGCATTCAGATGCTTGTATCTTTCTTTCTCTCCTTTGCTTTTCACCTCTCTTCTTTTCACAGCTATTTGTGGGGCCTCCCCAGATGGCCATTTTGCTTTTTTGTGTTTCTTTTCCATGGGGATGGTCTTGATCCCTATCTCCTGTGCAATGTCACAGACCTCATTCTGTGGTTCATTGGGCACTTTGTCTATCAGATCTGGGCCCTTGGGTCTGTTTCTCACTTCCACTGTATGATCATGGGGGGTTTGATTTGGGTCATGCCTGAGTGGTCTAGTGATTTTCCCCATTTTCTTTGGTTTGAGTCTGAATTTGGTAATAAGGAGTTCACGATCTGGGCCACGGTCAGCTCCTGGTCTTGTTTTTGTTGACTGTGTGGAGCTTCTCCATCTTTGGCTGCATGGAATATGGTCGACCTGATATTGGTGTTGGCCGTCTGGTGATGTCCATGTGTAGAGTCTTCTCTTGTGTTGTTGGAAGAGGGTGTTTGCTGGACCGGTGCATTTTCTTGGCAGAACTCTGTTGGTCTTTGCCCTGCTTTGTTCTGCATTCCGGGGCCAGGTTTGCCTGTTCCTCCAGGTGTTTCTTGATTTCCTGCTTTGGCATTCCAGTCCCCTGTGGTGGGGGGGACATCTTTTCTGGGTGTTGGTTCTGGGGGGTCTTGTGGGTCTTCATGGAACCATTCAACTTCAGCTTCTTCAGCATTGCTGGTTGGAGCATGGACTTGGATAACTGAGACTGTGCGCCCAAAGCCAGGGGCAGTGACCCTGAGGAGCTGCACTGAGCCCAAGGCCAAAGGCGGCAGCTGGGAGGAGCCACCTCACGCCAGAGGCCAGAGGCAGTGACCCTGAGGAGCCACCCCAAGCCCGAGGTCAGGGGCAGCAGCTAGGAGGAGCCACCCACGCCCGAGGCCAGGGCCAATGGCCAGGAGGAGCAACCTGAGGAGAGGTGGCTGCACAGGTGCAGGAGGGCCTAGAGGAGCTATCCCACATTGAAGGTCAGGAACGGCAGTGGTAAGGAGATACCCCTTGTCCAAGGTAAGGAGTATCGGCTGTGCTTTGCTGGAGCAGCCGTCAAGAGATACCCCACGCCCAAGGTAAGAGAAACCCAAGTAAGATGGTAGGTGTTGCAAGAGGGCATCAGAGGGCAGACACACTGAAACCATACTCACAGAAAACTAGTCAATCAAATCACAATAGGACCACAGCCTTGTCTAACTCAGTGAAACCAAGTCATGCCTGCGGGGCAACCCAAGACAGGCGGGTCATGGTGGAGAGGGCTGACAGAACGTGGTCCACTGGAGAAGGGAATGGCAAGCCACTTCAGTATTCTTGCCTTGAGAACCCCATGAACAGTATGAAAAGGCAAAATGAGAGGATACCAAAAGAGGAACTCCCCAGGTCATTAGGTACCCAATATGCTACTGGATGTCAGTGGAGAAATAACTCCAGAAAGAATGAAGGGATGGAGCCAAAGCAAAACCAGTACCCAGTTGTGCATGTGACTGGTGATAGAATCAAGGTCCAATGCTGTAAAGAGCAATATTGCATAGGAACATGGAATGTCAGGTCCATGAATCAAGGCAAATTGGAAGTGGTCAAACAAGAGATGGCAAGGTTGAACGTCGGCATTCTCGGAATCAGTGAACTAAAATGGACTGGAATGGGTAAATTTAACTCAGATGACCATTATATCTACTACGGCAGACAGGAATCCCTTAGAAGAAATGGAGTAGCCATCATGGTCAACAAAAGAGTCCAAAATGCAATACTTGGATGCAATCTCAAAAACAACAGAATGATGGATATGAGAGTTGGACTGTAAAGAAGGCTGAGCGCCGAAGGACTGATACTCTTGAACCACAGAGAAGAGTTGGAAAGGACTCTTGCAGGTCCCTTGGACTGCAAGGAGATCAAATCATTAAATCCTAAAGGAAATCAGTCCTGAATATTCATTGGAAGGAGTGAAGCTGAAGCTGAAGCTCCAGTACTTTGTCTACCTGATGCAAAGAACTGACTCCTTGGAAAAGACCCTGATGCTGGGGAAGATTGAAGACAACAGGAGAAGGGGACAACGGAGGATGAGATGGTTGGATGGCATCACCAACTCAATGGACATGAGTTGCGAAAGCTCTGGGAGTTGGTGATGGACAGAGAAGCCTGGAGTGCTGCAGTCCATGGGTCACAGGGAGTCGGACATGACTGAGTTACTGAACTGAACTGAAGTGCATGCTAAGTCACTTCGGTCATGTCCGACTCTTTGTGACCCCTTAGACTGTAGCCTGCTATTCTTCTCTGTTCATGTGATTCTCCAGTCAAGAATGCTGGAGTGGATTGCCATGCCCTCCTCCAGGGGATATCTTTCCAACCCAGGGATCGAACCCATGTGTCTTACTCATATCTCCTGCCCTGGCAGGCAGGTTCTTTACTGCTAGCACCACTGGGAAGCCAATTACAACTACTATTAAGCATCTTTCCATGTGATTGTCATTCATATATTTCTTTGGTGAAGTGTTCAAATAATTCAGTAATTTTAAAAATTGGCTTATTTTCTTATTGTGTTTTATGAGTTTTTAATATGTAGTCCAGTTACTAGTCCTTTATTAGATTTATGTTCTGCAAATATTTTCTCCCAGTCTGTGGCTTGTCTTTTCATTTTCTTAAGTGTTTTTCAGAGCAGAAGTTTTTAACTTGAATGAAGTTCATGTTATCATTTTTTCTTTTACAATTTATACTTTTGCGCCCTATGAAATATTTGCCTAATGCAAAGTAGCAAAGACTTTCTTCTGTTTTCTTCTAGAAGTTTTATATTAGCTTTTACATTTAGGGCTACAACTCATGTCAAATTACTTTTTGTATATGCTATAGATTGAGGGTTTTGGTGGGGTTTGGTTTTGTTTTTGTATATAGATATCCAACAGCCCCATTTGTTAAAAAGATGATTCTTTCTCCAATGAATTGCTATGGTATCTGTATAAAAAAATCAATTGATTTATGAAAAAAAAAAAAGAATCCTCCTGCCAGTGCAAGGGACACAGGTTTGATCCCTAGTCCAAGAAGATCCCATATACCTTGGGGAAACAGCCCATTTGCCACAACTACTGAACATGTGCTCCAGAGCCTGTGCTCCACGACAAGAGAAGCCACTGCAATGAGAAGCCCATGCACCACGAGAGAGTAGACCCTGCTCACCAAAACTAAAGAATACCCAAGCACAGAAACCAAGACCCAGCACAGCCAAAAATAAATAAATAGAAATTTTTTAAAAAGACAACTTATTAAAAAGAAATTAATCCCCAGGCCATGGCCTGTCTCAGTGGAATGGCAGGGACTGAGGCAAATAAATAGCTGAATTTCTTTGAACAGAATTTGTCAAGAGGGGAGAGATGCATGGGGTAACAATGAGAGAATAAAACAGAGAAGGGGATGAATAAATGACAATAAAAAAGTGAGAACTTTCTAGTGGCAAGAATGGCCAAAGAATGCCTGATATTCTATTTTAAGTACCCTGTTCTGTCCTATGTTTTGCCATCTCCTTTACACATAGAAGTGCACATACATCAATCCAAATCTTCCAGTTCATCCCACCATCCTCTTGCCCTCCACAGTGTCCAGATGTCCATTCTCATCGTCTGTGTCTCTGTTCCTGCCCTGATATAGTTGACTCATTTTGTCATACATCAGAAACTAATACAACAGTGTAAAGCAACTATACCCCAGTTTAAAAAAAAAACAATGGATGATACAAACAAATTTTGCATCATTGAAGGAGTGCTAGTAAGTACAGTGTTGGGCACAGTGTTGTATGATGACTGCACATTTAGAATATGTTAGAAGCATAAAGGGAATCAAGAATATGGAAGCATTGGGAAATCAGACAGAGGTGACCAAGACAAATGTAGATTAGAGATACAGGGAAAGACCCTGGGCATCTACCACATATGGATGGGGATTTGAGCCTGTTTTATTTAAATGTCTTTCCAAGTGAACTCTCAAGTCATATATTATTTTTTCCAGCTTTATTTGAGTATAAAAGATAAATAAAATTGTATTTATAAATAAATTTGTATTATTAAATACATAAAATGCACAACATGATGGACTGGTATACACTTCTACACATTAGAAGTGATTACCACAACCAAGTTAATTAACACATTTAGCACCTCACATTGTTACTATTTTTTGGTGTGTTGAGAATACAAGAGCTACTCTTCTAGCAAATTTCAAATATACAATAGAGCCCCAGAGTATTATTAACTATACATTATTATATATTAACTATATTATTAACAATCCCTGGGTTGAGGATCTTCCCAACCCAAGGATTGAACTGGTATCTCCTGCATCTACTGCACTGCAGGCAGATTCTTTACTGCTGAACCGCCAGGGAAGCCTAACTATACAACGTAATATTAACTATAGTCTCCAAAGTTACACATTAGATCCTGAGAACTTGCTCCTCTTATACAGAAAGTTTGTACCCTTTGGCCAACGTCTCATTTCCCCAATCCACTCTGCCCCACTGGTAACTACCATTCTAGTCTCTGACTCCAAATTCAACTTTTTAAAATTCCAATATATAAGCAAGAGTGTAAAGTACGCGTCTTTCTCTGTCTGGTTTGTTTCACTTAGCATAATATCCTCCAGTTCCATCTATGTTGTCAAAAAGAAGAGGATTTCTTTCTTCTTGGAGTTGAATAACATTCCATTGTTTATAGAGCACTACTTTCTCATCCATTCACCTACCTATGGATACTTAGGTTGTTTTCAT
This sequence comes from Raphicerus campestris, assembly GCA_006410735.1. Lineage (NCBI taxonomy): Eukaryota > Metazoa > Chordata > Mammalia > Artiodactyla > Bovidae > Raphicerus > Raphicerus campestris. The sequence continues at coordinate 268,530 of SJYW01024348.1, forward strand.
GTCTTGGCTTTTATGAATGATGTTGCAACGAACATGACAGTGCAGATAAATCTTTGAGACACTGATTTTGTGTCCTTTGGATATATAGTCAGAAGTGAGATTTCTGGATCACAAGGTAGTTCTATCTATTTTGAGAAACCTCTAGACTGTTTTCCATAATGGCTCTACCAGAGTTCTCCTTTCTCCACATTCTTACCAATATTTGTTATCTCTTGTCCTTAAATAATAGATGTGAGGTTATCTTCCATTGTGGTTTTGATTTGCATTTTCCTGAGTAGTGATGTGGATCGCCTTCTTATATACCTGTTAGACATTTGCATGCTTTCTTTGGGAAAAGGACCTATTAGGTCATTTGCTCATTTTTAAATCAGGTTATTTGTGTTTTCTTTACTATTAAGTTGCATGTATAAAGCAACCTACAGAATGGAAGAAATATTTGCAAGCCCTATATCTGATAAGGAGCTAATGTACAAAATACATAAGGAATTCAATTTAAATCTTAAAATACAGGTTGACTTTAGGTCATCAAAGGGCTCAGGCATAATCTAGATGGCCATATTATTTGCCAAATAATAAACTGTAGAACCAAAATTAGAATCTTAGACTCCTAATTTCAATAGAGCATTTTATGTGTCATGTATTTTCAAGGAAGAAGGAAAAGAAATTCCATCTTTAGTGCATTTTGAAATTCAAAAGTCTAAAAAAGTAGAAATGTGTAAAAATTCACATGTATTGTAAGATTTAAAATTTTCAAAGCATTTTTCACAATAATTGTGAGAGAAAATTTTTCTGAAAAATCTAGTCATTGCCCCTGTTTACTAGTCATTTTTGTGAAATGCAGGAATTGTCTTGTCAAATAGCAGACGAAAGAAGAAACACTCTTCCCTTTTTGTTCTTACTCCCTGAGTGGAAAGCAGTAGCCAGACTACACGTTGATTCAGAAAGCTTTGCAGGTTTGGTGATTTGGCAAGTTTTGCTAGTGTGTTTACCTTGTGTTATCATACTGTTAATATTTTTAAACATAAAACTCCAAAAGTACTTTTGACTTGAATTTTCTAGCTATCTATACTTCTAGCCATCTATGTGAACTAACTATTAATGATTCTTTTTACCTAATATATATTTAACTTCAAAATGCATTTCCAGTGCTTCTATGCCACAAGATTAACATTCTGGAGTTCTTGATCTTTCTTTCCCTCTCAATTGTCTGTAACCCCTAATACTTGTTAAAGTCACATTTTTTTTTCAGAATTCACATAAGGGTAAGATCTTTTTGAAACTCCTGTGTATATGAAAATACTTGTACTATTATTATTAATCAACTCATTAGTTTCTGAAGTTGTAAAAATTTTGCCACAAACTTAGTGACTTAAAGCAATAGAAATTTATTCTATCATATATTTCTGGAAGACATTAAACTTGAAATCATTGAGTCTGCAGTGCTTAAACATTGTACAATATAATTTAGCCTTTACAATGAAAGTCTAGTACTATTATTTTATTTTAAGAAGAAGAAATGGGCAAAAAGAGGCTAAGTACATTGTCCAAAGTCACCCAGTTAGCAACCAGAGAAGCGTGATTTCTAACTCAGATAATTTGAGCCCAAATGTTCTATTAAACAGTGTACTACATTCTTCCCATGTTTGCTTCTGACCCCACACTGTCAGAAAATTCTCAGGGTCAAGTATTGCATCTTCTTCCCTTTGCTACTATGGTATAAAATGCATAGTAAATGCTCAACAAATTTTCTGAATGAATAAATAATGAATAAATAAATATGCTTGAACTCACATGGATTATTGCTCCATGTGAGTTCAAGTATATTATTTCAATAAAATGAAAATATAGCCCATAACTTTTACATTCTTCACTCACCAAATTTAAAAAATATCTATGAATGAATATGCATCATTTTTTTTTTTCTCTCCTACATTGGCAGGCAGAATCTTTACCACTGCACCATAAAAATATCTATGAATGGATATGCATCATTTTAAAATATAGCTCAGATATACTACTGAGATCGCTGAAGAGATAGTGGACATTTCTACTTCTATCCCATACATGAAGAATGTTTACTATTTCTACATATATTTTGATAAAATTTACTACAATAATAATAATTCATCATCAAAGATTGCATCAGTTAGACCATATATCTTTCAAAATTAGATTTTTTTTAGCCTTAGATATCTTTTTATCTTTTTCATAACTTCTCAAATATTTTCTTACCAGTATATATTAAGGTTCTGGCACTCAGATGACCAGTATCTTTACTTTCCAAAGTTCAGTCGTGGTAATGTAGGTGCTCTTTGGGTTTCCCAGGTGGCACTAGTGGTAAAGCACCTGCCTTCCAAGGCAGGACACATAAGAGACGAGGGTTCAGTCTCTGAGTTGGGAAGATGCTCTGGAGGAGGGCATGGCAACCCACTCTATTATTCTTGCCTGGAGAATCCCATAGACAGAGGAAACTGGAGGGCTATAGCTCATAGGGTCATAAGGAGTTGGACACAACTGAAGTGACTTAGCACAGCACAGCACAGGTGCTCTTTGATCCTTTCACCTGTTATGCCCCCAACCAGTTACTATCTCCACCAAAAGTAATCATTATCTAGATTTCTAATGCCATAAAATAGTTTTGTTAAGCTGATTTTTTAATTTTATAGAAATATAACCTTGCAGTACTTATTCTTTGTACCTAGCATTTTCAGTCAATATTGTTTCAGGGATTCATCCTTAATGTTAAATATAATAGTGATTTTTCTTTCATTTTTATTGCTGTGTAGTAATAAATTATATGCACACATTATTTATCCATTCTACTGTTGATAAATATTTACATTATTTTCAGTTTGGGGCTATTCTGTACAAAGCTGCTATGGACATTCTTCTATATTATGTTGGTATATATACAAACTCATCTTTTGTGAGCATATACATGGAAATGGAAACTGTTCGGGTATGTTATTAATACAGGTTAAACTTTTAAAGATATTATAAACTTTTTCTAAAGTGTTTTTTACACTTCCATCAGTAGTGTCTGAAAAGTTCAATTGTTCTATATCCTTTCCAGTAGTATTTTTAGTCTTTAAAAAATATTCATCCTAGTGAATATGTAGCAGTACTTCATGGTGGTTTTAATTTGCATTGTCTTGATTTTTTTAATGCGTGTTGATTGACCATTTGTATATATATTTTTGAAGACCCTATTTCAGTCTTTTCTCCATTTAATTTCTCTTGGGTCCTTTCTCATTGCTTTGGATGCATGTCCTTTGTTGTATATATGAAATTGCAAATATTTGTTTGCTTACTCTATAGATTTCCTTTTTACTCTTTTAAGTGTGTCTTCTGATGAAAATATAATTTTAATTTTAATCTAGTCCAATTTATTATGTATTTTTTATGGATATTATGCTTTGTGTCCTGTTTGGAATATTTTTGTGTATTCCAAGATTATACCATTTTCTTAAGATTTATGTTTTATCTTTTATATTAAGATCACAATACATGTGGAATTAGTTTTCAATATGGAGAAATCAAGTTTTAATTTGAATATCCAGTTAATCCAGGACCATTTATGGAAACTGTTGTTTTTTCCTTCATTGATTTTTAGTGTAGACTTGCTCATGTTAACTCTATTTCTGAACTCTCCTGTTCCTCCTATTCATCTATTCTCGCACAATTAACAATGTCTTAATCCTTATAGCTTTAAAATAAGCCCTGCTTTCTGGTAGTGTGCATCCTTCAGCTTTGTTCTTGTTCTTTAAGATTGTCTTGGCTGTTCTGAGCCTTTACAGTTCCTGACAAATTTTAGAATGTGCTTCTGTAATCACGTATGCACACCCACACAAGCTAGTTGATATTTTTATTGAGATTGCACTAAGTTCAGTTCAGTTCAGTTCAGTTCAGTCGCTCAGTCATGTCCAACTCTTTGCGACCCCACGAATCGCAACACGCCAGGCCTCCCTGTCCATCACCAACTCCCAGAGTTCACTCAGACTCGTGTCCATCGAGTCCATGATGCCATCCAGCCATCTCATCCTCTGTCATCCTCTTCTACTTCTGCCCCCAATCCCTCCCAGCATCAGAGTCTTTTCCAATGAGTCAACTCTTCGCATGAGGTAGCCAAAGTACTGGAGTTTCAGCTTTAGCATCATTCCTTCTAAAGAAATCCCAGGGTTGATCTCCACTAAACCTACAAATAAATCTAGGTAAAACTGATGTAATTGCAATAAAAAGTTTTCCAGTTCATTAGCATGATTAATCCCTTCAATTATTTAGTTTTCTTTAATTACTCACAGCAGTGCTTTGCAGTTATCTGTTTATTTGCTCCTGTTTTGAAGTTGGTGAGACTTTTTTTTCCTAGATATTTTCAAGATTTTTTCTTTGAATTAGAATTTCTCTTTTCTACAGTTTCATGATGATTTGTCTATGTGTGGCTTTGTTTTTGCACTATTCTGTGTGGGGTTCATCACAATTCT
>SJYW01024348.1:273332-291481 GCA_006410735.1 Raphicerus campestris
AGGAGAAGGGGACAACGGAGGATGAGATGGTTGGATGGCATCACCAACTCAATGGACATGAGTTGCGAAAGCTCTGGGAGTTGGTGATGGACAGAGAAGCCTGGAGTGCTGCAGTCCATGGGTCACAGGGAGTCGGACATGACTGAGTTACTGAACTGAACTGAAGTGCATGCTAAGTCACTTCGGTCATGTCCGACTCTTTGTGACCCCTTAGACTGTAGCCTGCTATTCTTCTCTGTTCATGTGATTCTCCAGTCAAGAATGCTGGAGTGGATTGCCATGCCCTCCTCCAGGGGATATCTTTCCAACCCAGGGATCGAACCCATGTGTCTTACTCATATCTCCTGCCCTGGCAGGCAGGTTCTTTACTGCTAGCACCACTGGGAAGCCAATTACAACTACTATTAAGCATCTTTCCATGTGATTGTCATTCATATATTTCTTTGGTGAAGTGTTCAAATAATTCAGTAATTTTAAAAATTGGCTTATTTTCTTATTGTGTTTTATGAGTTTTTAATATGTAGTCCAGTTACTAGTCCTTTATTAGATTTATGTTCTGCAAATATTTTCTCCCAGTCTGTGGCTTGTCTTTTCATTTTCTTAAGTGTTTTTCAGAGCAGAAGTTTTTAACTTGAATGAAGTTCATGTTATCATTTTTTCTTTTACAATTTATACTTTTGCGCCCTATGAAATATTTGCCTAATGCAAAGTAGCAAAGACTTTCTTCTGTTTTCTTCTAGAAGTTTTATATTAGCTTTTACATTTAGGGCTACAACTCATGTCAAATTACTTTTTGTATATGCTATAGATTGAGGGTTTTGGTGGGGTTTGGTTTTGTTTTTGTATATAGATATCCAACAGCCCCATTTGTTAAAAAGATGATTCTTTCTCCAATGAATTGCTATGGTATCTGTATAAAAAAATCAATTGATTTATGAAAAAAAAAAAAGAATCCTCCTGCCAGTGCAAGGGACACAGGTTTGATCCCTAGTCCAAGAAGATCCCATATACCTTGGGGAAACAGCCCATTTGCCACAACTACTGAACATGTGCTCCAGAGCCTGTGCTCCACGACAAGAGAAGCCACTGCAATGAGAAGCCCATGCACCACGAGAGAGTAGACCCTGCTCACCAAAACTAAAGAATACCCAAGCACAGAAACCAAGACCCAGCACAGCCAAAAATAAATAAATAGAAATTTTTTAAAAAGACAACTTATTAAAAAGAAATTAATCCCCAGGCCATGGCCTGTCTCAGTGGAATGGCAGGGACTGAGGCAAATAAATAGCTGAATTTCTTTGAACAGAATTTGTCAAGAGGGGAGAGATGCATGGGGTAACAATGAGAGAATAAAACAGAGAAGGGGATGAATAAATGACAATAAAAAAGTGAGAACTTTCTAGTGGCAAGAATGGCCAAAGAATGCCTGATATTCTATTTTAAGTACCCTGTTCTGTCCTATGTTTTGCCATCTCCTTTACACATAGAAGTGCACATACATCAATCCAAATCTTCCAGTTCATCCCACCATCCTCTTGCCCTCCACAGTGTCCAGATGTCCATTCTCATCGTCTGTGTCTCTGTTCCTGCCCTGATATAGTTGACTCATTTTGTCATACATCAGAAACTAATACAACAGTGTAAAGCAACTATACCCCAGTTTAAAAAAAAAACAATGGATGATACAAACAAATTTTGCATCATTGAAGGAGTGCTAGTAAGTACAGTGTTGGGCACAGTGTTGTATGATGACTGCACATTTAGAATATGTTAGAAGCATAAAGGGAATCAAGAATATGGAAGCATTGGGAAATCAGACAGAGGTGACCAAGACAAATGTAGATTAGAGATACAGGGAAAGACCCTGGGCATCTACCACATATGGATGGGGATTTGAGCCTGTTTTATTTAAATGTCTTTCCAAGTGAACTCTCAAGTCATATATTATTTTTTCCAGCTTTATTTGAGTATAAAAGATAAATAAAATTGTATTTATAAATAAATTTGTATTATTAAATACATAAAATGCACAACATGATGGACTGGTATACACTTCTACACATTAGAAGTGATTACCACAACCAAGTTAATTAACACATTTAGCACCTCACATTGTTACTATTTTTTGGTGTGTTGAGAATACAAGAGCTACTCTTCTAGCAAATTTCAAATATACAATAGAGCCCCAGAGTATTATTAACTATACATTATTATATATTAACTATATTATTAACAATCCCTGGGTTGAGGATCTTCCCAACCCAAGGATTGAACTGGTATCTCCTGCATCTACTGCACTGCAGGCAGATTCTTTACTGCTGAACCGCCAGGGAAGCCTAACTATACAACGTAATATTAACTATAGTCTCCAAAGTTACACATTAGATCCTGAGAACTTGCTCCTCTTATACAGAAAGTTTGTACCCTTTGGCCAACGTCTCATTTCCCCAATCCACTCTGCCCCACTGGTAACTACCATTCTAGTCTCTGACTCCAAATTCAACTTTTTAAAATTCCAATATATAAGCAAGAGTGTAAAGTACGCGTCTTTCTCTGTCTGGTTTGTTTCACTTAGCATAATATCCTCCAGTTCCATCTATGTTGTCAAAAAGAAGAGGATTTCTTTCTTCTTGGAGTTGAATAACATTCCATTGTTTATAGAGCACTACTTTCTCATCCATTCACCTACCTATGGATACTTAGGTTGTTTTCATGTCTTGGCTTTTATGAATGATGTTGCAACGAACATGACAGTGCAGATAAATCTTTGAGACACTGATTTTGTGTCCTTTGGATATATAGTCAGAAGTGAGATTTCTGGATCACAAGGTAGTTCTATCTATTTTGAGAAACCTCTAGACTGTTTTCCATAATGGCTCTACCAGAGTTCTCCTTTCTCCACATTCTTACCAATATTTGTTATCTCTTGTCCTTAAATAATAGATGTGAGGTTATCTTCCATTGTGGTTTTGATTTGCATTTTCCTGAGTAGTGATGTGGATCGCCTTCTTATATACCTGTTAGACATTTGCATGCTTTCTTTGGGAAAAGGACCTATTAGGTCATTTGCTCATTTTTAAATCAGGTTATTTGTGTTTTCTTTACTATTAAGTTGCATGTATAAAGCAACCTACAGAATGGAAGAAATATTTGCAAGCCCTATATCTGATAAGGAGCTAATGTACAAAATACATAAGGAATTCAATTTAAATCTTAAAATACAGGTTGACTTTAGGTCATCAAAGGGCTCAGGCATAATCTAGATGGCCATATTATTTGCCAAATAATAAACTGTAGAACCAAAATTAGAATCTTAGACTCCTAATTTCAATAGAGCATTTTATGTGTCATGTATTTTCAAGGAAGAAGGAAAAGAAATTCCATCTTTAGTGCATTTTGAAATTCAAAAGTCTAAAAAAGTAGAAATGTGTAAAAATTCACATGTATTGTAAGATTTAAAATTTTCAAAGCATTTTTCACAATAATTGTGAGAGAAAATTTTTCTGAAAAATCTAGTCATTGCCCCTGTTTACTAGTCATTTTTGTGAAATGCAGGAATTGTCTTGTCAAATAGCAGACGAAAGAAGAAACACTCTTCCCTTTTTGTTCTTACTCCCTGAGTGGAAAGCAGTAGCCAGACTACACGTTGATTCAGAAAGCTTTGCAGGTTTGGTGATTTGGCAAGTTTTGCTAGTGTGTTTACCTTGTGTTATCATACTGTTAATATTTTTAAACATAAAACTCCAAAAGTACTTTTGACTTGAATTTTCTAGCTATCTATACTTCTAGCCATCTATGTGAACTAACTATTAATGATTCTTTTTACCTAATATATATTTAACTTCAAAATGCATTTCCAGTGCTTCTATGCCACAAGATTAACATTCTGGAGTTCTTGATCTTTCTTTCCCTCTCAATTGTCTGTAACCCCTAATACTTGTTAAAGTCACATTTTTTTTTCAGAATTCACATAAGGGTAAGATCTTTTTGAAACTCCTGTGTATATGAAAATACTTGTACTATTATTATTAATCAACTCATTAGTTTCTGAAGTTGTAAAAATTTTGCCACAAACTTAGTGACTTAAAGCAATAGAAATTTATTCTATCATATATTTCTGGAAGACATTAAACTTGAAATCATTGAGTCTGCAGTGCTTAAACATTGTACAATATAATTTAGCCTTTACAATGAAAGTCTAGTACTATTATTTTATTTTAAGAAGAAGAAATGGGCAAAAAGAGGCTAAGTACATTGTCCAAAGTCACCCAGTTAGCAACCAGAGAAGCGTGATTTCTAACTCAGATAATTTGAGCCCAAATGTTCTATTAAACAGTGTACTACATTCTTCCCATGTTTGCTTCTGACCCCACACTGTCAGAAAATTCTCAGGGTCAAGTATTGCATCTTCTTCCCTTTGCTACTATGGTATAAAATGCATAGTAAATGCTCAACAAATTTTCTGAATGAATAAATAATGAATAAATAAATATGCTTGAACTCACATGGATTATTGCTCCATGTGAGTTCAAGTATATTATTTCAATAAAATGAAAATATAGCCCATAACTTTTACATTCTTCACTCACCAAATTTAAAAAATATCTATGAATGAATATGCATCATTTTTTTTTTTCTCTCCTACATTGGCAGGCAGAATCTTTACCACTGCACCATAAAAATATCTATGAATGGATATGCATCATTTTAAAATATAGCTCAGATATACTACTGAGATCGCTGAAGAGATAGTGGACATTTCTACTTCTATCCCATACATGAAGAATGTTTACTATTTCTACATATATTTTGATAAAATTTACTACAATAATAATAATTCATCATCAAAGATTGCATCAGTTAGACCATATATCTTTCAAAATTAGATTTTTTTTAGCCTTAGATATCTTTTTATCTTTTTCATAACTTCTCAAATATTTTCTTACCAGTATATATTAAGGTTCTGGCACTCAGATGACCAGTATCTTTACTTTCCAAAGTTCAGTCGTGGTAATGTAGGTGCTCTTTGGGTTTCCCAGGTGGCACTAGTGGTAAAGCACCTGCCTTCCAAGGCAGGACACATAAGAGACGAGGGTTCAGTCTCTGAGTTGGGAAGATGCTCTGGAGGAGGGCATGGCAACCCACTCTATTATTCTTGCCTGGAGAATCCCATAGACAGAGGANAGGGAAAAACCACTAGACCATTCAGGTATGACCTAAATCAAATCCCTTATGATTATACAGTGGAAGTGAGAAATAGATTAATGGACTAGATCTGATAGAGTGCCTGATGAACTATGGAAGGAGGTTTGTGACATTGTGCAGGAGGCAGAGATCAAGACCATCCTCAAGAAAAAGAAATTCAAAAAGGTAAAATAGCTGTCTGAGGAGGCTTTACAAATAGCTTTGACAAGAAGAGAAGCCAAAAGCAAAGAAGAAAATGAAAGACATACCCATTTGAATGCAGAGTTCCGAAGAATAGTAAGAAGTAAGAAATCCTTCCTCAGTGATCAATGCAAAGAAATAGAGGAAAACAATAGAATGGGAAAGACTAGAGATCTCTTCAATAACATTAGAGATACCAAGGGAACGTTTCATGCAAAGATGGGCTCGATAAAGGACAGGAATGGTATGGATCTAACAGAAACAGAAGCTATTAAGAAGAGGTGGCAATAATACACAGAAGAACTATACAAAAAAGATCTTCACGACCCAGATAATCACGATGGTGTGATCACTGACCTAGAGGCAGACATCCTGGAATGTGAAGACAAGTGGGCCTTAGGAAGCATCACTACTAACAAAGCTAGTAAAAGTGACAGAATTCCAGTTGAGCTATTTCAAATCTTAAAAGATGATGCTGAGGAAGTGCTGCACTTACAATGCCAGCAAATTTGGAAAACTCAACAGTGGCCACAGGACTGGAAAATATCAGTTTTCATTCCAGTCCCTAAGAAATGCAATGCCAAAGAATGCTCAAATTACTACACAATCGCAGTTATGACAAATGCTAGTATGTACGTACCAGTACTTAAACCATGAACTTCCAGATTTTCAAGCTGGATTTAGAAAAGGCAGAGAATCCAGAGATCAAATTGCCAACATTTGCTGGATCATCATAAAGGCAAGAGGGTTCCAGAAAAATATCTACTTTTGCTGTATTGACTATGCCAAGGCCTTTGATTTTGTGGACCACAATAAACTCTGGATAATTCTTCAAGAGATGGGAATACCAGACCACCTGATCTGCCTCTTGAGAAATCTGTAGGCAAGTCAGGAAGCAACTGTTAGAACTGGACATGGAACAAGAGACTAGTTCCAAATAGGGAGAGGAATATGTTAAGCCTTTTTATCGTCACCCTACTTATTTAACTTATATGCAGAATCCATCATGAGAAATTCTTGGCTGTATGAAGCACAAGCTGGAATCAAGAATGCCAGGAGAAATATCAATAATCTCAGAGAAGTAGATGACACCACACTTATGGCAGAAAGCAAAGAACTAAAGAGCCTCTTGATAAAAGTGAAAGTTCCGTTCAGTCACTCAGTCGTATCTGATTCTTTGCAACCCCATGAACCGCAGCACAGCAAGCCTTCCTGTCCATCAGCAAATCCCGGAGTCTACCCAAACCCATGTCCATTGAGTCTGTGATGCCATCCAACCATCTCATCCTCTGTCGTCCCCTTTTCCTCCTGCCCTCAATCTTTCTTAGCATCAGAGTCTTTTCAAATGAGTCAGCTCTTCCTATCAGGTGACCAAAGTATTGGAGTTTCAGCTTCAACATCAGTCCTTCCAATGAACACCCAGGGCTGATCTCCTTTAGGATGGTCTTGTTGGATCTCCTTGCAGTTCAAGGGATTCTGGAGAGTCTTCTCCAACACCACAGTTCAAAAGCATCAATTCTTTGGCGCTCAGCTTTTTTTATAGTCCAACACTCACATTCATATATGACTACAGAAACAAACATAGTCTTGACTAGAAGACCTTTGTTGACAAAGTAATGTCTCTGCTTTTTAGTCTACGTTGGTCATAACTTTCCTTCCAAGGAGTAAGCATCTTTTAATTTCATGGTTGCTAACACCATCTGCATTGCTTTTGGAGCCCCCCAAAATAAAGTCATCCACTGTTTCCACTGCTTCCCCATCTATTTGCAATGAAGTGATGGGGTTGGATGCCATGATCATAGTTTTCTGAATTTTTAGCTTTAAGTGAAAGAGGACAGTGAAAAAGTTGGCTTAAAACTCAACATTCAGAAAACTAAGATTATGGCATCCGGTCCCCTCACTGCATGGCGAATAGATGGGGAAACAGTGGAAACAGTGACAGATTTTATTTGGGGGGCTCCAAAATCACTGCAGGTGGTGACTGTAGCAATGAAATTAAAAGATGCTTGTTCCTGGGAAGAAAAGTTAGGATCAATGTAGAGCACATATTAAAAAGCAGAGACATTACTTTGCCAACAAAGGTCCTTCTAGTCAAAGTTTTGGTTTTTCCAGTAGTCATGTATGGATGTGAGAGTTGGACTGTAAAGAAAGCTGAGTGACAAAGAATTGATGCTTTTGAACTGTGGTGTTGGAGAAGACTCTTGAGAGCCCCTTGAACTGCAAGGAGATTCAACCAGTTCATCCTAAAGGAAATCAGTTTTGAATATTCACTGGAAGGACTGATGCTGAAGCTGAAACTCCAATACTTTGGTCACCTGATACAAATTACTGACCCATTGGAAAAGACCCTGATGCAGGGGAAGATTTAAGGCAGGGGGAGAAGGGGAAGACAGAGGATGAGATGGTTGGATGGCATCACTGACTCAATAGACATGACTTGGGTAAATTCTAGGAGTTGGTGATGGACAGGGAGGCCTGCTGTGCTGCTGTCCATAGCATTGCAATGAGTTGGACATGACTGAGTGATTGAACTTAACTGAACTGAACTTAGGTAAAAGTGAGAAATGAAAAATTCCTACTTTTCTCATTTCTTCTCCAGATGATTTCTGTCCCAAAGGTGTGACTTCTTCATCTCTCTGTGTTTTTTCCTCTTTGATTTCATTTTCTTTATGCGTTCCTTCATTTTCATTTATCTAATAGCCATTTGTTCTTCTAAATTCAGATTTAATGCCAGTTTATTTATGATGATTTTCCTTACTACCACACTTCATGGAATTTCCTGGCTTCCCTGGTGGCTCAGAAGTTCAAGCGTCTGCCTCCAATGCGGGAGACCTGGGTTCGATCACTGGGTTGTGAAGATCCCCTGGAGAAGGAAATGGTAACTCACTCCAGTATTCTTGCCTAGAGAACCCCATGGACAGAGAAGCCTGGTAGGCTACAGTCCACGGGGTCGCAAACAGTCGGACATGACTGAGCGACTTCACTTTCACTTTTGTTTTTCTAGATATATTATTATTAATAACATATTTTACTTTGTATTANACTCACTCCAGTATTCTTGCCTAGAGAACCCCATGGACAGAGAAGCCTGGTAGGCTACAGTCCACGGGGTCGCAAACAGTCGGACATGACTGAGCGACTTCACTTTCACTTTTGTTTTTCTAGATATATTATTATTAATAACATATTTTACTTTGTATTAGTATTGCTTTTCTATCATATATTTTATCTCCAAGCAGATTTTAGAAAAAGATCATAACTTGCATATAGTTTGATTTTAGTATCTGACAATCAATAATGTATATTGATCAACAAAATTATATATGCTTTTGGTAAGTAAAAAAAGTCCTCAAAAGACAGCATGATTCTTGCTTTAATTGATTCCATAGCGTTTTCCATAGCCAGATGTACTTATTCTTTTCCTGATGGCTTCTTAAGACATGATTGTATTAAGTAGCTCTGGTTTATTTCCAATTAAGGAATAATTTTGTTGCCATAGTTTGTTTCCAAAATTATAGTCTTGAAGACCAAATGAAAAGTGTGTTTGAATGACTTCCATATTTCAGCAGGTTGTTGGCTTCATGTAGCTCTCAATTTGGTTTTCATAAACTTTGAATATATGTCCATTCAAAAACAAATGATGGAAACAATCAGCTGTTATGATATATAAAAAGGATGTTATACAATGAGTAATTATAACCTGATTCACATTTGGCAAGTTGACTTGACTAAGGAGTTCAACTACAATTAAATGAATAAAGTCAGCTCTTAGAAGATTGATTATATGGCCAAAAGTCTATACATGTGACTTTCTTCATTGCAAATCACATTCCATAGAAATTAAAATGAATTGATAATATAGGACATGCATACATTTATGTCGCTTCAGTCGTGTCTGACTCTTTGTGACCCTATGTACTGTAGCCTGCCAGGCTCCTCTGTCCATGGGATTCTCCAGGCAAGAATACTAGAGTGAGTTGCCATGCCCTTCTCCAAGCAGGATATGGTTTAATAGAAATTAAACTTATGTGTTTTCCAAATGAAATACATAGTGTGGATTTCAGATGCATAATATGGGACTAAATGTTCTTAATTTTTTTAAGGATATCTGCTAAAATTGTAAATGATGTTTCAGGTCTTATTTTACTTTAGAGAGAAATTCTGTGCTACCAACATATGAGTCAAGAATATTGTTAAGCTGCTCATTCAAATGTGCAACACAAATATCAAAGGGACTCACTGCTGGGTAGCACATATTTTATTTCCATTCCCAGTGTGGACATGCTCTTCGACTTTGGAAGATGTCAATTCTAAGCAGTACTCATGGGGCTACAATTGAACACAAAGCTTTGCACATTTACATAAAGGTAAACGTCTGGGTCAGGCTGACAGAATGCCATCTCCCCCTCCCTGCCATTAGACTCAACATTTATGTATAGGTTCAAAAGTCATCTGATAGGCCAGTTATGCCAAGGTATTTTCAATAAAGCATTTGGAAATAAAAGAGAAAAGAAGGTAAAAATTGAAATTGTTTTCTGCAGGATATATCCTTATCATAAATCACAAATTAAAAAAAAAACTAATATAATGTACCATTTTATCAAATGTCACTCAGCATTCATGATTTCATCAATCTGGTAGTTTAGAGAGGGTACAAAGTGGCTGATAGTCCAGAAATCAGTCTGTATACCCAGAGCAGTACAATGTTGAAGCCATGGAAAACCATGAAAGGTAAAAATACAGAAAGAAAATAAATTCACCTATAATAACCAAGCAACTCCACCACTTTGATCACTCTGAAATTATTACTGAAATTCCAATAAATTACATTTTTCACACAGGTAGCCTAAGATTGGAGAAGGCAATGGCCACCCACTCCAGTACGCTTGCCTGGAAAATCCATGGATGGAGAAGCCTGGTAGGCTGCAGTCCATGGGGTGGCTAAGAGTCAGACACGACTGAGCAACTTCCCTTTCAATTTTCACTTTCATGCATTGGAGAAGGAAATGGCAATCCACTCCAGTACTCTTGCCTGGAAAATCCATGGATGGAGGAGCCTGGTGGGCTGCCGTTATGGGGTCGCACAGAGTCAGACACGACTGAAGTGACTTAGCAGCAGCAGCAGCAGCCTAAGATTATTTGTGTACTTTTCTATTTAACATTATGTGTGTGTGTGAGTGTCTGTATCTTTTCCTCTGTGTATATATGTATGTCCTTACACACAGAGAAATAAAGACACATAAACAACTAAATCAAACAAAATGCTATTGTAATATATGTAATTAATAAATATGTGAAACAAATCAAGAAATCGAATTAATATAGAAAATACAATTTACCATGGCACATTTACAAAATGCTGGATCTGGGGAAAGGTCTTGAGAACCGATTACACTAAAGAAACAAACACAGACACACACATTCCCAGCTCAATGTATAGATTGGAAGAACGGATTTATCTTTAAGATTCAGGAAACATAACTTGCTGTAAAATTCTGTTCTGTCCTCAACCGGAATGCAAAGCAGTCTGTGATTAGAACTCAAAGGATATAGATAATTTCTTGTAAAATCTATATATGTGTGACTTTAAAATGGTAGTTCAAAGCAAAGTCTAAGTCAGCTTGTAGATTTTGTTTTCTTGTTTGTCATGTCAAAATACCCAACTAGACTTATACATCTGTCAATAATGGAATAAAGTCTACCATTTTGTCTTAAGCAAAANCCTGAATGGAGGAGTCTGGTAGGCTACAGTCCACGGGGTCGCAAAGAGTCAGACACAACTGAGCGACTTCACCTTCACCTCACAGGTTAAATTAAGCATTTAATACTTAAAACTTTCTTCTAGTATTTTTCCCTATGTATATTAGCCTAGCTTTCAAGAGGCAAACAAAAGTCAACTGTCTGGAGAGAGAACAATGCCTGGGAGTGATGCTTGGGGTGGTTGTGGGAGGAGTGGCAGATGTGTGGGAGGCAATGGCGTCTGAGCCAAGCCATTTCCTATACTTCCCACATTTCTACAGATTCACCCTTCCTGGTCCCCTAATACAAGCACCACCTCTCTCACCTGCCCAAAGTTCAGTGCCCAGACAAGGGAGAATGGGTTCAAGGTGAGTAATACCCTGTCTCTTTTTTTTTTCCTGGTCAGCCAAGACAAAGTGAGCAAGAGGGTTTTCCATAATCGGGATCAGGAAAACCACATCTGGACTGATATCACAGCCGGCCACCAGCCTCTCTTTACCCTCTAGTCTATTCCTGTATTGCCCAACAATACAGGAATAATTAATGAGGAACAGAGCAGTACAGAGGGAAGATAAGGGGAAGAAGCTGCTTGTCTTTCAACTCTGTGCCCTCACCCCCAAGCTGGAACCTTATTCCATCCCTGGTCTATACTCGTGATCAGTGCCTTGGGCACTTGTAGACCTTGTTCCCCTCTTTTTTCTCCTCTCTTTTCTTAAAAAAAATTGTGAATAATTTTTATGACCGTTTCCATTTTTTCTTAAGCATAGACCAGTTGGTTCAAACTTCTGTTCAAACTTACCATGTCCAATTATTTGTGGCCCCATGGACTCTAGCCCACCAAGTTTTTCTGTCCATGGGATTTTCCAGGCAAGAATAGTGGAATGGACTGCCATTTCCTACTCCTGGAATCTTCCTAACCCAGGGATNTCCAATTATTTGTGGCCCCATGGACTCTAGCCCACCAAGTTTTTCTGTCCATGGGATTTTCCAGGCAAGAATAGTGGAATGGACTGCCATTTCCTACTCCTGGAATCTTCCTAACCCAGGGATCAAACCCTGGTCTCTTACATCTCCTGCATTGGCAAGTGGATTCTTTACCACTGAACCACCTGGGAAGCCCCAGACTCACCTGCATGCATGCTAAGTAGCTTCAGTTGTGTCTGACTCTTTGTAACCCTATGGACTTGTAGCCCACAAGGCTCCTCTGTCCATGGTATTCTCCAGGAAAGAATACTGGAGTGGGTTGCCATGTCCCCCAGGGACTGAACCCACGACTTTTGCATCTTCTGAATTGTCAGGTAGGTTCTTTGCCACTAGCACTACTTGGGAAGCCCCAGACTCACCTAAATAGCATTATAAAAAGACAAGTACTGCTATTAAAATTATTTCATCAAATGGCATTTTTGATAAAATTCATTGCTACATAGGTTCAAAACAAACAAAAATCGGGACAGTCATACTACAATAATGATCTTTTTCCATAGAAACTAGCATTTTTTTTAATTTAAAGTCATCATAATTATTTATAACATAAGTTAATAAGTGTAGTTAAAAATACTTATTATAAGTACTAAAAAGCAGGTTACCCACTCTGCCTTACTTTAATATCACTTTTGTGGGGCACCAAAAAGGGCTAATTGTTTTGTTTCTCCACTTAACTCTTCCTCTGTGGCCTATGCGGAGGCACATAATTTTGATTGGCAAACTACCAATAGACCAGAGAATGCATGCGTTATTGATGAGCTTGTTTCTGAATTAAAAATCAAGGTACATACATTTATATATATATAAATACCTATACCTGTAGAGAAGGAGTTAGTTTTAATGAAAAAAGAAAAACTGGTGCAATTATTTGTAGAGTTATATGGTCCCTAACTTAATTGCAACATAGATTGGGAGAATGAATATAAAATTCAGGGTGCCCAATGAGGAAGGGATATTTCTTAAATTTCTTAGTCTTCTGTTTGGGTAGTAATTCTAGTGGGAAAGAGACAATTCAATGTGAACAAAAGCTTGCACATAACTTATTTACTCTTAAGCATCCCAAATTTTCATAAACTTTTGAGTGCTTAGTTTATTTTCTGTCATTTTTTTGCTATAAGTCTAAAGAAGAATTTCTCTATAGAGCAAAGTAGCTACTCCTTCTTGGTCTTTTCCAGGAAAGTTTCTCAGAATTTGTTAGAGAATCAAGTTACAAGTTCAACATCATCTAACAATTCACTTTCTGCATAGTTTACAAACCAGGGTTCAGACAAAGATATGAGGGGATCAGAAGAAAAGGGTTATTGCATTTATTCCTTTTATTTTTGAGAGGGGATAGATTTGTCTATTTGTTTTTTGTTAGTTTTCTCTTCCTCACAAATTATTTCAATACAAGAGAGACAACTGTATTCAGTAGGTGAATAGTTGAAAGAATTTGAGTGATATGGAGATGTTTCCAAAAGAATATGGAAATTAGCATTCTGACTTTTCTATAAAGTATTTTCATAACCTTACTAGTATAAGGCAATTGTTTGGTCATAAGTGTTAACAAAATCTCTCAAAATATAGTAGAAGGGAAATAAGTCAGACAGAAAAAAAAAACAGGTACTGTATGAGCTTACTTATCTGTGGAATCTTAAAAAGAGGAAGGTGATAGAAGCATTAATTAACCATAATGGAGTAATAACTTCACAATATATAATGTGTATCAAATCATCACCTTGTACCTCTAAAATTTACTGATTTTGTGAGTCAATTATATCTCAATAAAGCTTGGCAAAAAAAGAGAATAGAAGGGCTTGGCAAAAATGATTCCCTACATTTTAGTAGTATGAAATAAATCCTGGAACTCTCTAGAACATATTTAAAAGATCTCAAAGGAAGATGTCAGGGCCTCAGGGTGTATGTTCCTCCTCAGCTCTCAGTACTTGTGTGGATTGTTTTAAATTTTGAGCAAACAACATGACTATGACTATAAAGGAAAGAAAGTTAACACGAAAATATCAAGGTTACACGATTTAGTAAAATGATTCATTTTTTAAATTACCATTACTGTAGCATAAGTCCAAAAATAGTTGATATGAGAGCCTTGTAGATGACAGACCGCCTAACAGTGAAAAGTTCCTTGTCATATTATTTTTGAGGAATATTAACAATTCACCAGTAAGAGAACTTTTCTTGTCATAGCAGTTTATACTGATGGGTAAATTATTTCATTCAGAATGTTTTAAAATATAAAAATCAATATAGTAATGCATCAAGGACTCATGGATCCCTCAGACCTGTTTGAACCCTAAATTGTCAATGGGAAACTACAGCAGAGGCAATAATTTCAACCTATGCACCCGTTAGTTCAAATGGTTAATAATGAACTAAGCAAATAGCACAGAGAACAATTACCATTTTTGAAACATTTTGAAGATTTTTTTTCATATAGTGTGAAGTGATGTATTTAGATTCCAGAGTGAGGAATCTAAAGTATTTTATATGTTCATTTTCTGTTAATAAGCACTGCAATTCTAAACTGCAATGTTGAATGTCTGGAAAAATCATGATGCTGAAATCCTGACCTCTGTGCTGAATCAAATCTGGTAGACAGAATTTTGGGTGAAGTAGCAAGGAATACCTTTTTAGCTTTCTCAGGCAAATGGGGACAAGGCAGGCTTCTGCCACCAAAAAAATGTGCTCCTACCCAGGAGAATTTGGTGGGCAGTTTTATGGTTCAAAGTTGGGGTGCTAATAAGATTAGTGTGTGTGAAAGGCCTGCACCTCTCTAATTTGGTCACAGGTTATCTTCTTGACCACCTTACCTGCCTCCTGAGAAACCTGAATGCAGGTCAAGAAGCAACAGTTAGAATAGGGCATGGAACAATGAACTGGTTCCAAATTGTGAAAGGAGTGTGTCAAGGTTGTATGTTGTCACCCTGCTTATTTAACTTATATGCAGAGTACATCGTGTGAAGTGCTGGGCTGGATGAATCACAAGCTGGAATCAAGATTGCCGGGAGAAATATCAATAACCTCAGATATGCAGATGATACCACACTTCTGGCAGCAAGTAAAGAGGAACTAAGGAGCCTCTTGATGAAGATGAAAGAGGAGAGTGAAACAGGTGGCTTAAAACTTAACATTCAGAAAACTAAGATCATAGCATCTGGTCCTATCACTTCATGGCAAATAGATTGAGAAACAATGACAACAGTGACAGAGTTTATTTTGGAGGCTCAAAATCACTGCAGATGCTGACCATAGCCATGAAATTAAAAGACACTTGCTCTTTGGAAGAAAAGCTATGACAAACCTAGAGAGCATATTAATAAGCAGAGACATTGTTTTGCCAGCAAAGTCAAAGCTATTCTTTTTCTAGTAGTCATTTATCAATGCAAGAGTTGGACAATAAAGAAGGCCGAGTTTGGAAGTACTGATGCTTTTGTACTCTGGTGCTGGAAGAGATTCTTGAGAGTCCCTTGTACAGCAAGATCAAACCTGTCAATCCTAAAGGAAATCAACCCTAAATATTCATTGGAAGAACTGATGGTGAAGCTGAAGCTCCAATACTTTGGGCACCTGATGAGAAGAGCTGATTTATTGGAAGAGACCCAATGCTGGGAAAGATTAAGAGCATGAGGAGAAGGGGAAGACAGATGACAAAGTGGTTGGATAGCACGAGTTTGAGCAAACTCTGGGAGATAGTGAAAGACAGGGAAGCCTGGCATGCTGCAGTCTTTGGGTTGTAAAGAGTTGGACAGCAGTCTTCTTGATACAGGAAGGAACATCGCTCAGTCATGTCCGACTCTTTGTGGCCCCATGGACTGTAGCCTACGAGGCTCCTCTGTCCATGGGATTTTCCAGGCAATAGTACTGGAGTGGATTGTCATTTCCTTCTCCAGCAGATCTTCCTGACCCAGGGATCAAACCCGGGTCTCCTGCATTGTAGACAGATGCTTTACCGTCTGAGCCACCAGGGAAGTCCTAAGCTTCTCTGATTCTTTTAATCCTACCTCAGGTGGTTTCTTGGCTGCTCTTCCCTTGATTAGCAACTTTTTGAACCTGCCCTTTGGAACTCAACGAAGGTAATAGAGGCTAGAATCTGTTCCCTACAAATAAGCAATGGGGAAACAGAAAGCCTTCCTTGCTCAGGAGACCTGTAGACCTACTCAGTTTCACTGAGCACAATATTTAGCAGTGATTGTCATTAATAACTGATCGTTTTTGCACTTTAAATATTTTTCTCTAAGAAACACAAAATCCTCCTAACCTCTCTGAAAATATCTTAGTAATTAAGGAGAATTATACTGTCAGACTTTACTTTTTGGGGCTCCAAAATCACTGCAGATGGTGACTGCAGCCATGAAATTAAAAGGCACTTACTCCTTGGAAGAAAAGTTATGACCAACCTAGGTAGTATATTCAAAAGCAGAGACATTACTTTGCTGACTAAGGTCCGTCTAGTCAAGGCTGTGGTTTTTCCTGTGGTCATGTATGGATGTGAGAGTTGGACTGTGAAGAAGGCTGAGTGCCGAAGAATTGATGCTTTTGAACTGTGGTGTTGGAGAAGACTCTTGAGAGTCCCTTGGACTGCAAGGAGATCCAACCAGTCCATTCTGAAGGAGATCAACCCTGGGATTTCTTTGGACGAAATGATGGTAAAGCTGAAACTCCAGTACTTTGGCCACCTCATGTGAAGAATTAACTCATTGGAAAAGACTCTGATGCTGGGAGGGATTGGGGGCAGGAGGAGAAGGGGACGACCGAGGATGAGAGGGCTGGATGGACTGATACTGTGAAGTCTCTCACCTACATGAACTCAGAACACAAATTCAAATTTGATTTAACAAACTTTCTTAAATGTTAAATCACAAAAAACCATTTGGCTAAGCCATGTAGTGGAATTCCAAAATAATGAAATAACTTTTTACTACAAATGCATTCATGTGCAAATATTCTCTCTAACATCTGATTAACTTTCTCAAATACAAATATTTCTTAATATTCTTCAACTGTTCCCATTTCACCCGTGTGGCAAAAATCAATGATATTTCACAAGACCCTTTATTTGAGTCCAAACTCTCCCTCTAGCTTCATTGTTTCTTTAAACTGTGTTGATCATCTCTATAATTTAATCATAATAAAAAGTTAATTGGTCAACATTATTGTTTTGTTGTGATTGTCATTTTTTAGGCTAATGTTTAATTAAACAAGTAATAAATATGTTCCCTTGGTAAAATAACTAAAATATTTAATATTACAGTTCAGTTCAGTTCAGTCACTCAGTCGTGTCTGACTCATGAATCGCAGCACGCTAGACCTCCCTGTCCATCACCAACTCCCGGAGTTCACTCAGACTAACGTCCATTGGGTCCGTGATGCTATCCAACCATCTCATCCTCTGTCGTCCCCTTCTCCTCCTGCCCCCAATCCCTCCCAGCATCAGAGTCTTTTCCAGTGAGTCAACTCTTCTCATTCCTGTCGCTCAGTGGTAAATTTAATTATTAGTTGAGGAATATGTCCTTCCAGATATTTTTTTAACACAATTACATGCAAACTATTTCTTTGTTTTGTGTTTTAATCTGAATGGGATCACATTTTGCATGTATTTATTTTATTCAACAAATATCTTGATGATTTTATGATATCAATGTAAAATATAATGTAATATTTACATTGTTGTTCAGTCACCCAGTCGTGTCCAAATCTTTGTGACCCCATGGACTGCAGTACGCCAGGCCTCTCTGTCCCTCACCATCTCCCAAAGTTTGCCCAAGTTGATGTCTATTGCATTGGTGATGCCATCCAGTCATCTCATCTTCTGATGTCTTCTCCTTCTGCCCTCAACCTTTCCCAGCATCATGCACTTTTCCAGTGAGTCAGCTGTTCTCATTAGATTACCAAAATACTGGAGTTTCAGCTTCAGCATCCGTCCTTCAAAGAAGTATTCAGGGTTGATTTCCATTAATATTGACTGGTTTGATCTCCTTGATGTCCAAGGGTCTCTCAACAGTCTTGAGCACCACAGTTTGAAAGCATCAGTTCTTTGCTGCTCT
>SJYW01024348.1:292187-336558 GCA_006410735.1 Raphicerus campestris
TGTTTGCTATGACCAGTGCATTTTCTTGGCAAAACTCTATTAGTCTTTGCCCTGCTTCATTCCACATTCCAAGGCCAAATTTGCCTGTTACTCCAGGTGTTTCTTGACTTCCTACATTTGCATTCCAGTCCCCTATAATGAAAAGGACATCTTTTTTGGGTGTGAGTTCTACAAGGTGTTGTA
Organism: Raphicerus campestris; assembly: GCA_006410735.1. NCBI lineage: Eukaryota > Metazoa > Chordata > Mammalia > Artiodactyla > Bovidae > Raphicerus > Raphicerus campestris. The sequence continues at coordinate 292,371 of SJYW01024348.1, forward strand.
GGTCTTCATAGAACCGTTCAGATTCAGCTTCTTCAGCATTACTGGTTGGGGCATAGACTTGGATTACTGTGATATTGAATGGTTTGCCTTGGAAACGAACAGAGATCATTCTGTTGTTTTTGAGGTTGCATGCAAGTACTGCATTTTGGACTCTTTTGTTGACCATGATGGCTACTCCATTTCTTCTGAGGGATTCCTGCCTGCAGTAGTAGATATAATGGTTATCTGAGTTAAATTCACCCATTCCAGTCCATTTTAGTTCGCTGATTCCTAGACTATTGACGTTCACCCTTGCCATCTCTTGTTTGACCACTTCCAATTTGCCTTGATTCATGAACCTGACATTCCAGGTTCCTATGCAATATTGCTCATACAGCATAGGATCTTGCTTCTATCACCAGTCACATGCACAACTAGGTATTGTTTTTGCTTTGGCTCCATCCATTCATTCTTCTGGAGTTATTTCTCCACTGATCTCCAGTAGCATATTGGGCACCTACTGACCTGGGGAGTTCCTCTTTTGGCATCCTATCATTTTGCCTTTTCATGCTGTTCATGTGGTTCTCAAGGCAAGAATACTGAAGTGGTTTGCCATTCCTTTCTCCAGGGGACCGTTTTCTGTCAGACCTCTCCACCATGACCCGCCTGTCTTGGGTTGCCCCACGGGCATGGTTTAGTTTCATTTAGACAAGGCTGTGGTCCTAGTGTAATTAGATTGACTAGTTTTCTGTGAGTATGGTTTCAGTGTGTCTGCCCTCTGATGCTCTCTTGCAACACCTACCGTCTTGGGTTTCTCTTACCTTGGAAGTGGGGTATCTCTTCACAGCTGCTCCAACAAAGTGCAGCTGCTACTCCTTACCTTGGACGACTGGTTTCTCCTCACCCCTCTGGACCTTGAATGTGGAATAGCTCCTCTAGGCCCTCCTGCGCCTACACAGCCACCTCTCCTTGGAAGTGGGGTAGCTCCTCTTGTCTGCCGCTCCTAATCTCGGATGTTGAGTAGCTCCTTTCAGCCACCGCCCCTGACCTTGGACTGGGGTAGCTCCTATTGGCTGGTGCCCCTGGCCTCGGGCATGTGGTAGCTTTCCTATTTAAAGGGTAGACTGTGATAATTTAATATATGTTATTAAATGGTTACCACAATCAAATTAATTATTACATCCTCACCTCATAAAATTACTGTTGTGTGTACACATATATGGGGTAAGAATACTTAAGATCTACTCTTATTAAATTGCAAATATAAAATATAGTCTTATTAACTATAGTCATCATGTTGTACATGAAATCTCCAGAACTTATTCATTTTACAGATGAAAGTTTTTACTCTGTAAACTTTGTACCCTGTGCTAAAATCTTCCCACTTTTCCAATCCCCTAGCAACTATCATTTTATTCTCTGGTTCTATGGGTTGAAAATATTTTTTGACACTACAAATGAAACCATATATTTATTATTCTCTCTCTGTCTTATTTCATCAGACATAATGTCCTCCATGTTCATATGCTCATCCATGTTATTACAAATGGCAGGATGTCCCTTTTTATGGCTTAATAATATTATATATATGCATATACATTTATTCATTTATAAATAAGTTATATATAGAATATATATATATATAATGTTTCTTTATTCATCCATTGATAGGCACTTAGATTGTTTCTACATCTTGGCTATTTTAAATATGTACTACTTAATACATATATATGTACTAGTTAGTACATATATTTTATCTAAGTACTCTGAATCTCAATTTCCTCATCTAAAAAATGGAGAAATGACTTTACGTATTTTGCAGAGTATAAAATAATTTTCTCCATTTTTTAGATGAGGAAACTGAGATTCAGAGTACTTAGATAAAATATATAAGGTCATATAGTTAATTCATGATGTGTGTAGCTGGCATTCAAACCCAAGTTTCTTTACACTGTGCTCCATACCCCTTGATTATTTTATCATATCTAACTATGAGGGTCATCTTTCTGTGAAAAGAGCTTTTTTTTTTTAAATTTGTTTATTTTTGTCCAAATAGTTTTGACAAGGAAGTTGTCATTTGATTTAAGGCCTACTATGACTGAGTGATTAAGCACAGAACAGCACATAACATCACAGCACTATAATAACTACCGTAATCATTCTTTATTCCTAAATTGCACTGGCCCCTCACAGGCTGGGCTTCCCTGGTGGCTCAGAGGTTAAAGTGTCTGCCTCCAATGCGGGAGACCTAGGTTAAATCCCTGGGTCAGGAAGATCCCCTGGAGAAGGAAATGGCAACCCACTCCAGTATTCTTGCTTGGAGAATCCCCTGAATGGAGGAGTCTGGTAGGCTACAGTCCACGGGGTCGCAAAGAGTCAGACACAACTGAGCGACTTCACCTTCACCTCACAGGTTAAATTAAGCATTTAATACTTAAAACTTTCTTCTAGTATTTTTCCCTATGTATATTAGCCTAGCTTTCAAGAGGCAAACAAAAGTCAACTGTCTGGAGAGAGAACAATGCCTGGGAGTGATGCTTGGGGTGGTTGTGGGAGGAGTGGCAGATGTGTGGGAGGCAATGGCGTCTGAGCCAAGCCATTTCCTATACTTCCCACATTTCTACAGATTCACCCTTCCTGGTCCCCTAATACAAGCACCACCTCTCTCACCTGCCCAAAGTTCAGTGCCCAGACAAGGGAGAATGGGTTCAAGGTGAGTAATACCCTGTCTCTTTTTTTTTTCCTGGTCAGCCAAGACAAAGTGAGCAAGAGGGTTTTCCATAATCGGGATCAGGAAAACCACATCTGGACTGATATCACAGCCGGCCACCAGCCTCTCTTTACCCTCTAGTCTATTCCTGTATTGCCCAACAATACAGGAATAATTAATGAGGAACAGAGCAGTACAGAGGGAAGATAAGGGGAAGAAGCTGCTTGTCTTTCAACTCTGTGCCCTCACCCCCAAGCTGGAACCTTATTCCATCCCTGGTCTATACTCGTGATCAGTGCCTTGGGCACTTGTAGACCTTGTTCCCCTCTTTTTTCTCCTCTCTTTTCTTAAAAAAAATTGTGAATAATTTTTATGACCGTTTCCATTTTTTCTTAAGCATAGACCAGTTGGTTCAAACTTCTGTTCAAACTTACCATGTCCAATTATTTGTGGCCCCATGGACTCTAGCCCACCAAGTTTTTCTGTCCATGGGATTTTCCAGGCAAGAATAGTGGAATGGACTGCCATTTCCTACTCCTGGAATCTTCCTAACCCAGGGATCAAACCCTGGTCTCTTACATCTCCTGCATTGGCAAGTGGATTCTTTACCACTGAACCACCTGGGAAGCCCCAGACTCACCTGCATGCATGCTAAGTAGCTTCAGTTGTGTCTGACTCTTTGTAACCCTATGGACTTGTAGCCCACAAGGCTCCTCTGTCCATGGTATTCTCCAGGAAAGAATACTGGAGTGGGTTGCCATGTCCCCCAGGGACTGAACCCACGACTTTTGCATCTTCTGAATTGTCAGGTAGGTTCTTTGCCACTAGCACTACTTGGGAAGCCCCAGACTCACCTAAATAGCATTATAAAAAGACAAGTACTGCTATTAAAATTATTTCATCAAATGGCATTTTTGATAAAATTCATTGCTACATAGGTTCAAAACAAACAAAAATCGGGACAGTCATACTACAATAATGATCTTTTTCCATAGAAACTAGCATTTTTTTTAATTTAAAGTCATCATAATTATTTATAACATAAGTTAATAAGTGTAGTTAAAAATACTTATTATAAGTACTAAAAAGCAGGTTACCCACTCTGCCTTACTTTAATATCACTTTTGTGGGGCACCAAAAAGGGCTAATTGTTTTGTTTCTCCACTTAACTCTTCCTCTGTGGCCTATGCGGAGGCACATAATTTTGATTGGCAAACTACCAATAGACCAGAGAATGCATGCGTTATTGATGAGCTTGTTTCTGAATTAAAAATCAAGGTACATACATTTATATATATATAAATACCTATACCTGTAGAGAAGGAGTTAGTTTTAATGAAAAAAGAAAAACTGGTGCAATTATTTGTAGAGTTATATGGTCCCTAACTTAATTGCAACATAGATTGGGAGAATGAATATAAAATTCAGGGTGCCCAATGAGGAAGGGATATTTCTTAAATTTCTTAGTCTTCTGTTTGGGTAGTAATTCTAGTGGGAAAGAGACAATTCAATGTGAACAAAAGCTTGCACATAACTTATTTACTCTTAAGCATCCCAAATTTTCATAAACTTTTGAGTGCTTAGTTTATTTTCTGTCATTTTTTTGCTATAAGTCTAAAGAAGAATTTCTCTATAGAGCAAAGTAGCTACTCCTTCTTGGTCTTTTCCAGGAAAGTTTCTCAGAATTTGTTAGAGAATCAAGTTACAAGTTCAACATCATCTAACAATTCACTTTCTGCATAGTTTACAAACCAGGGTTCAGACAAAGATATGAGGGGATCAGAAGAAAAGGGTTATTGCATTTATTCCTTTTATTTTTGAGAGGGGATAGATTTGTCTATTTGTTTTTTGTTAGTTTTCTCTTCCTCACAAATTATTTCAATACAAGAGAGACAACTGTATTCAGTAGGTGAATAGTTGAAAGAATTTGAGTGATATGGAGATGTTTCCAAAAGAATATGGAAATTAGCATTCTGACTTTTCTATAAAGTATTTTCATAACCTTACTAGTATAAGGCAATTGTTTGGTCATAAGTGTTAACAAAATCTCTCAAAATATAGTAGAAGGGAAATAAGTCAGACAGAAAAAAAAAACAGGTACTGTATGAGCTTACTTATCTGTGGAATCTTAAAAAGAGGAAGGTGATAGAAGCATTAATTAACCATAATGGAGTAATAACTTCACAATATATAATGTGTATCAAATCATCACCTTGTACCTCTAAAATTTACTGATTTTGTGAGTCAATTATATCTCAATAAAGCTTGGCAAAAAAAGAGAATAGAAGGGCTTGGCAAAAATGATTCCCTACATTTTAGTAGTATGAAATAAATCCTGGAACTCTCTAGAACATATTTAAAAGATCTCAAAGGAAGATGTCAGGGCCTCAGGGTGTATGTTCCTCCTCAGCTCTCAGTACTTGTGTGGATTGTTTTAAATTTTGAGCAAACAACATGACTATGACTATAAAGGAAAGAAAGTTAACACGAAAATATCAAGGTTACACGATTTAGTAAAATGATTCATTTTTTAAATTACCATTACTGTAGCATAAGTCCAAAAATAGTTGATATGAGAGCCTTGTAGATGACAGACCGCCTAACAGTGAAAAGTTCCTTGTCATATTATTTTTGAGGAATATTAACAATTCACCAGTAAGAGAACTTTTCTTGTCATAGCAGTTTATACTGATGGGTAAATTATTTCATTCAGAATGTTTTAAAATATAAAAATCAATATAGTAATGCATCAAGGACTCATGGATCCCTCAGACCTGTTTGAACCCTAAATTGTCAATGGGAAACTACAGCAGAGGCAATAATTTCAACCTATGCACCCGTTAGTTCAAATGGTTAATAATGAACTAAGCAAATAGCACAGAGAACAATTACCATTTTTGAAACATTTTGAAGATTTTTTTTCATATAGTGTGAAGTGATGTATTTAGATTCCAGAGTGAGGAATCTAAAGTATTTTATATGTTCATTTTCTGTTAATAAGCACTGCAATTCTAAACTGCAATGTTGAATGTCTGGAAAAATCATGATGCTGAAATCCTGACCTCTGTGCTGAATCAAATCTGGTAGACAGAATTTTGGGTGAAGTAGCAAGGAATACCTTTTTAGCTTTCTCAGGCAAATGGGGACAAGGCAGGCTTCTGCCACCAAAAAAATGTGCTCCTACCCAGGAGAATTTGGTGGGCAGTTTTATGGTTCAAAGTTGGGGTGCTAATAAGATTAGTGTGTGTGAAAGGCCTGCACCTCTCTAATTTGGTCACAGGTTATCTTCTTGACCACCTTACCTGCCTCCTGAGAAACCTGAATGCAGGTCAAGAAGCAACAGTTAGAATAGGGCATGGAACAATGAACTGGTTCCAAATTGTGAAAGGAGTGTGTCAAGGTTGTATGTTGTCACCCTGCTTATTTAACTTATATGCAGAGTACATCGTGTGAAGTGCTGGGCTGGATGAATCACAAGCTGGAATCAAGATTGCCGGGAGAAATATCAATAACCTCAGATATGCAGATGATACCACACTTCTGGCAGCAAGTAAAGAGGAACTAAGGAGCCTCTTGATGAAGATGAAAGAGGAGAGTGAAACAGGTGGCTTAAAACTTAACATTCAGAAAACTAAGATCATAGCATCTGGTCCTATCACTTCATGGCAAATAGATTGAGAAACAATGACAACAGTGACAGAGTTTATTTTGGAGGCTCAAAATCACTGCAGATGCTGACCATAGCCATGAAATTAAAAGACACTTGCTCTTTGGAAGAAAAGCTATGACAAACCTAGAGAGCATATTAATAAGCAGAGACATTGTTTTGCCAGCAAAGTCAAAGCTATTCTTTTTCTAGTAGTCATTTATCAATGCAAGAGTTGGACAATAAAGAAGGCCGAGTTTGGAAGTACTGATGCTTTTGTACTCTGGTGCTGGAAGAGATTCTTGAGAGTCCCTTGTACAGCAAGATCAAACCTGTCAATCCTAAAGGAAATCAACCCTAAATATTCATTGGAAGAACTGATGGTGAAGCTGAAGCTCCAATACTTTGGGCACCTGATGAGAAGAGCTGATTTATTGGAAGAGACCCAATGCTGGGAAAGATTAAGAGCATGAGGAGAAGGGGAAGACAGATGACAAAGTGGTTGGATAGCACGAGTTTGAGCAAACTCTGGGAGATAGTGAAAGACAGGGAAGCCTGGCATGCTGCAGTCTTTGGGTTGTAAAGAGTTGGACAGCAGTCTTCTTGATACAGGAAGGAACATCGCTCAGTCATGTCCGACTCTTTGTGGCCCCATGGACTGTAGCCTACGAGGCTCCTCTGTCCATGGGATTTTCCAGGCAATAGTACTGGAGTGGATTGTCATTTCCTTCTCCAGCAGATCTTCCTGACCCAGGGATCAAACCCGGGTCTCCTGCATTGTAGACAGATGCTTTACCGTCTGAGCCACCAGGGAAGTCCTAAGCTTCTCTGATTCTTTTAATCCTACCTCAGGTGGTTTCTTGGCTGCTCTTCCCTTGATTAGCAACTTTTTGAACCTGCCCTTTGGAACTCAACGAAGGTAATAGAGGCTAGAATCTGTTCCCTACAAATAAGCAATGGGGAAACAGAAAGCCTTCCTTGCTCAGGAGACCTGTAGACCTACTCAGTTTCACTGAGCACAATATTTAGCAGTGATTGTCATTAATAACTGATCGTTTTTGCACTTTAAATATTTTTCTCTAAGAAACACAAAATCCTCCTAACCTCTCTGAAAATATCTTAGTAATTAAGGAGAATTATACTGTCAGACTTTACTTTTTGGGGCTCCAAAATCACTGCAGATGGTGACTGCAGCCATGAAATTAAAAGGCACTTACTCCTTGGAAGAAAAGTTATGACCAACCTAGGTAGTATATTCAAAAGCAGAGACATTACTTTGCTGACTAAGGTCCGTCTAGTCAAGGCTGTGGTTTTTCCTGTGGTCATGTATGGATGTGAGAGTTGGACTGTGAAGAAGGCTGAGTGCCGAAGAATTGATGCTTTTGAACTGTGGTGTTGGAGAAGACTCTTGAGAGTCCCTTGGACTGCAAGGAGATCCAACCAGTCCATTCTGAAGGAGATCAACCCTGGGATTTCTTTGGACGAAATGATGGTAAAGCTGAAACTCCAGTACTTTGGCCACCTCATGTGAAGAATTAACTCATTGGAAAAGACTCTGATGCTGGGAGGGATTGGGGGCAGGAGGAGAAGGGGACGACCGAGGATGAGAGGGCTGGATGGACTGATACTGTGAAGTCTCTCACCTACATGAACTCAGAACACAAATTCAAATTTGATTTAACAAACTTTCTTAAATGTTAAATCACAAAAAACCATTTGGCTAAGCCATGTAGTGGAATTCCAAAATAATGAAATAACTTTTTACTACAAATGCATTCATGTGCAAATATTCTCTCTAACATCTGATTAACTTTCTCAAATACAAATATTTCTTAATATTCTTCAACTGTTCCCATTTCACCCGTGTGGCAAAAATCAATGATATTTCACAAGACCCTTTATTTGAGTCCAAACTCTCCCTCTAGCTTCATTGTTTCTTTAAACTGTGTTGATCATCTCTATAATTTAATCATAATAAAAAGTTAATTGGTCAACATTATTGTTTTGTTGTGATTGTCATTTTTTAGGCTAATGTTTAATTAAACAAGTAATAAATATGTTCCCTTGGTAAAATAACTAAAATATTTAATATTACAGTTCAGTTCAGTTCAGTCACTCAGTCGTGTCTGACTCATGAATCGCAGCACGCTAGACCTCCCTGTCCATCACCAACTCCCGGAGTTCACTCAGACTAACGTCCATTGGGTCCGTGATGCTATCCAACCATCTCATCCTCTGTCGTCCCCTTCTCCTCCTGCCCCCAATCCCTCCCAGCATCAGAGTCTTTTCCAGTGAGTCAACTCTTCTCATTCCTGTCGCTCAGTGGTAAATTTAATTATTAGTTGAGGAATATGTCCTTCCAGATATTTTTTTAACACAATTACATGCAAACTATTTCTTTGTTTTGTGTTTTAATCTGAATGGGATCACATTTTGCATGTATTTATTTTATTCAACAAATATCTTGATGATTTTATGATATCAATGTAAAATATAATGTAATATTTACATTGTTGTTCAGTCACCCAGTCGTGTCCAAATCTTTGTGACCCCATGGACTGCAGTACGCCAGGCCTCTCTGTCCCTCACCATCTCCCAAAGTTTGCCCAAGTTGATGTCTATTGCATTGGTGATGCCATCCAGTCATCTCATCTTCTGATGTCTTCTCCTTCTGCCCTCAACCTTTCCCAGCATCATGCACTTTTCCAGTGAGTCAGCTGTTCTCATTAGATTACCAAAATACTGGAGTTTCAGCTTCAGCATCCGTCCTTCAAAGAAGTATTCAGGGTTGATTTCCATTAATATTGACTGGTTTGATCTCCTTGATGTCCAAGGGTCTCTCAACAGTCTTGAGCACCACAGTTTGAAAGCATCAGTTCTTTGCTGCTCTCTCTTTACAGTCCAGCTCTCACAACCATATGTGACCACTAGGAAGATCATAGCATTTCCATACCCTAGGTTAATAACTAGTTTTAATTTCTTCTTTATCTATGTCCACTTTCTACTCTTTAAGCTGTTTATTTGAATTTCCCTTCCTTTTTTCCTTAATTATATGTAAAAACAGTTTGTCTACTTCTTTTGGTCCTTACAATGTATTAATTTTTATTGATCCAGTTTCTTTTTTGTATTATTTTCTATTATTTCTGCACTTATTTTTATCTATTTCTGTCTTCAATTGAGTGGAATTTATTTTGTGGTTCTTCCATCAGTTTCATGAGTTTGTTTATTCTGTACTAAATTCATTTTATTAGGGCTATGTATACATATGCCTAAATTTCCTTTTCATCATATTCTACCAGTTTGATATGTGGTATTCAATTTTAAATAAATTTTATTTTTAATTTCTCTTTCTTTTTTAACCTAAGATATATTCCAAAGTGTGCTTTTAAATTTGCAGGTATATAGGAGTTTGTCTTGCTTTGGTTATTTCTTTCTGATTTTATTGTGTGATGGTCAGGAAGGGTAAAGTGGCAAGAAGATTTTAATTTTTTTATTTCTTGAGAATTTTTTCTTCTATAGGGTTAGTATGTCATTTGTTTTTGAGAATATTTCACTTGTGCTTGAAAATAGTCTGTGTGTGTGTGTGTGTGTGTGTGTGTGTGTGTGTGTGTGTTTACAGGTACTGAGACAGGAAGGAAGTGGGCAGGGCACAGTCTTATAAAGAATAATATAGACACTGAAATGCAACAAAAACTAGTTAGTACCAACTGGGTCCCAGGTGGCAGAAGATTCAATTTCCCATACACCTTGAGCCTCACTATATGTTTATTTTAATACATCAGCAAGCTAGATAATACACTAACAGTCACCATGACTGTTCTGAGGCTGACAATAAAGGCCAAAAAATGAGCTGTGGGCCAATTTCTAGAAATCCCCACCCATTCCCCCAAATAGTTGGAATAAGCCTCACATTTATTAGCCTATGAAACTACTTGAAGGTGAGGGTGAAGTCGCTCAGTCGTGTCTGGCTCTTTGCGGCCCCGTGGACTGTAGCCTACCAGGCTTCTCCACTCAGGGGATTCTCCAAGCAAGAATACTGGGGTGGGTTGCCATTTCCTTCTCCAGGGGATCTTCCCAACCCAGGGACTGAACCCAGGTCTCCCTCATTAGAGGCAGACACTTTAACCTAATTACTTAGCCTAAAAAGTCTAACCACATCAGGGCCACTCTTGCCTTCTGAGATGAACCAAACTCTGCCTATGGAATGTGTTTTTCTCTAAATAAACCTGCTTTCACTTTACTATGGCTCATTCTTGAATTTTTCTTGAAGGAAGTCAAGGACCCTCCTTAGCCACTTGTCCCAGGAACTCATCCAAGACCTGGTACATGACCATCCTCTCATGCTCTCTTCTCCTAAAACAGTAGAGCTGTGTGTGTGTGTATTTATAATATGTTTATTAAATTAAATATTTAACTGTAAAATTCAAACACTATATTCTTTTTCACTTTTTTACCATACTTGGTCTAGAAACTTGGTGAAATATATTATATTCTCATACTGATTGCTCATTTCTCCTTGAAATTTTATTAGTTTCTGTCAATATATTTTGAAACTCCATAATTAGGTAATAAAAGTTCATGACATATATTTTGATGGATTATTCTTTCAGTTGTGAAATATTCTCCCTGTGCCCTTTTGATATTTTTCTTTGAATTCTGTTTTTCTGATATTAATAATGTCACACCTGCATTTCTTTATTAATATTTTCCTAGTATATTTTTCATCTCTTATTCTCAAACTTCTTTTGTCTCATATAAATTACACTTGGACATTTTTAGCTAACCTGAGAGAGCATAACTTCTTCACATTACTCCTATATGTATTTGGTTTTACTCTCAATGTATAATTGTGTTTTTCCTATTATCTGTGCATTTAGTTTATTTTTTAATTAATGTTTTTTTCTTTTTTTGAAGTATGTGTGTGATTATATGTTTGTATTTAGGTTTATGTGCATCTCTCTCCACGTATGTATTCTGCTAGAGTATGCGTACTAGGTCACTTCAGTCGTGTCTGACTCTTTGCACCCGTTGGACTTAACCCACCAGGCTCCTCTGTCCATAGGATTCTCCAGGCAAGAATACTGGAGTGGATTGCCATGCCCTCCTCCAAGGGGTCTTCCCAACCAAGGGTTCGAACCCACGTCTCCTGCATTGGCAGGCAGGTTCTTTACCACTAGCTCACTCATTCTGCTAGTGATTATCCTGAAATTTTAATTCTGAAACTGAGTTCCCCTATGTCCAAGTTTCTCTGCTAAGTTTTTGATTAATCTTTCTAACCAAAATGTTATTTCCTTTTTTGTCCAACATCTATTCCTCCCAAGATTGAGGAGTATAAAAAAAAAAAAAAAAAAAAAAAACCCAAGCAGATTAAAACCAAGCAGAACCCTGTGAGGCTCTTTCAAGTACAAAAACCTTTCTACATTCCTGTTTCTTGTTTGTAGGAAAAAAGTTTAAGCCTCCTAGACCTTCCCTGAGTTCCAAAGGGCAGATTCAAAAAGTTACTAATTAGGAGAGTGAGAAAATGCAGAAGGAAACAATAGTTTCATGGGCCCTGGTCCTGTTTCCTCCTCTCGTGATGTGCATAAAAATTTGAAACTTATCTCTAAGTTCTTCTACAGGAAGTATAAGGCCCCCATCCAGGTGGAGAATGATAACTTCAGACTGACCAAAGCACATGGGACTGGTTGGATCAAACTGAATGGAAACAGGAGGCTGATTATTGAGATTCCTGGAACACCTCCCTGTTACCCGACAACCAACCAATCAAAAGAGGCTTAAGCATCATGCAGGCCTCCTCTAAACTTGGTATGTAAAAACTTCTTTCCTGAAATTCATTGGGGAGTTTGGGTTTTTTGAGCATGATCCCCTCATTCTGTTTGCTTGGCCGCACATTAAGCCTTTCTCTGCTCCAAAGTCCAATGTTAGGTTTGTTTGGCCTCACTGTGCCTGGGGCACAGGAACTTGGGTTCAACATACAGACATTTAAACCTAGATTTCAGAAGTATTCAGTGGTATTTATTTCCTTTCCCTCAACCTAAATCAAGAAATGCATTACATATTTACATACCTCTTTTCTTCCTGCCTTGCCGCTCTTTCTTCCCCTTTTAAAATGTGGGAATTAGTTTCAGTTCTGAATTTCACTTTTTTTCTTACCATCAACAACTATCAGCTTTAACAATTTTCATTAGTTCCTGCATGGGAGGAAAAATTGTTTTTCCTCTACCCTTTTGAGTTCTTGGCTGAGAGCTCTGTAACAGAAGACAGATTAACAAGAAAAAAAAAGAAGTTTATTAATGTACACCTCATGCATACATAGGAGATACCCAGGGAGAAATAAACACTCAAATCGGTTTAGAATTTCAGTTTACATAGCATTTAAAATACAGAACAATAAATTTGTGGAGAAATGACAAGGCAAAGGAAAGTAGCTTTAAACCTCCATCAGTTCAATTCAGTTCAGTTCAGTCGCTCAGTCGTGTCCAACTCCTTGCGACCCCATGAATTGCAGCACGCCAGGCCTCCCTGTCCATCACCAACTCCTGGAGTTCACTCAAACTCATGTCCATCGAGTCGGTGATGCCATCCAGCCATCTCATCCTCTGTCGTCCCCTTCTCCTCCTGCCCCCAATCNAATTTGCCTGTTACTCCAGGTGTTTCTTGACTTCCTACTTTTGCATTCCAGTCCCCTATAATGAAAAGGACATATTTTTCGAGTGTGAGTTCTACAAGGTCTTGTAGGTCTTCATAAAACCATTCAACCTCAGCTTCTTCAGCATTACTGGTTGGGACATAGATTTGGATAACTGTGATTTTGCATGGTTTACCTTGGAGACAAATAGAGATCATTCTGTCGTTTTTGAGATTGCATCCAAGTACTGCATTTCGTATTCTTTTGTTGACCATGATGGCTACTCCATTTCTGCTGAAGGATTCCTGCCCACAGTAGTAGATATAATGGTCATCTGAGTTAAATTCACCCATTCCAGTCCATTTTAGTTCACTGATTCCTAGAATGTCGACATATTATTCTTATGTTTTGACTCCAGACATGGGGCCCCTCTATGTGCCTGATGTGCTGAACAACAGAGAAGGACCCAAGGCAAGGAAGCCCTCTAAGTGCTTGAATGGGTGGAGCTATGGAGAAAGACTGGCCAAAGAGGCCTTCCGATCACCAGCTACAAGAGTCTGAAAAGAAGACTCTATAATCGGGCCATAACTCCTGTTGTGTAGGTAGTGCATGGCCTTGCATACTTGGCGCCATGAGGTTCCCTGCAACCCAAACAGCTGTGCTGCCTTCACGCTCATGTCTCACTGGAGCAGAGCTGCCACAGGCAAAAAACATTTGTGCCTGTGTACACAGGGTCACTTTGGTAGTGTCTGACTCATTGTTACCCTATGGACTGTGGCCTGCCAGGCTTTTCTATCAGAGAGGGGGCTTCTCCAGGCAAGAATACTGGAGCCTATTGGCCAATACTGGATGCCATACCCTTCTAGAGCACTGTATTTCCTGCTGCGCTAGCCACCAACTCTCCTGAGTATCTAGTGTTGCCAGAACCCCTGCAACTCAAGCAGCTGCACTACCTCTACACCTGGACCTCACTGGGGCAAACCCAAGTCCTCCAGAGCAGCCTCAGGAGTAAACCCCAGTGGATGACCCACATGCAGAGGTGAAAATAAAACCACAGTTGAAACCCAGGGGCAGTGTGACTAAGGAAGAAGACCCAAAACACCCCACCAGCTGTGCAAGCTGCAGATTAAATCCACAGGATCAATTAGGCAGACTCTGTGTCTATGGAATATATAAAAGGTCAGTGAGAGTTCGCACAAAAGAAAACACACTAGTTCTGATAGCTGTGGACATTGGAGGCTAGAACACAGAAGAGTAGGACCAGGTTAGAATATGAGCTGCCCCCACAGCAGGTCCACAGATGAACACAGTGTTAAAAGGCATCCTAAGGAGGTGGGATGGACAGTGACTCCCAACGAAGGAAAGGTCTCTGACAGCAGTAGCTCAAGAAAAAATTTATTATTCTTATGTTTTGACTTGCTCTGTAGATTTTTGTGGATTTTTTCCCCTTTTTTTCTCCCTCCTCTGTTGTAGTTGTTAATTTTATTGGCATGATGAAATAGAACTAAATTTTTGAGCTTTTGTTTTCTTTTTTTTTCCTCAGTCACATTTTTATTGTTATAAACCTCTGCCTCTGTATTTGGCTTTGCAGTTCTGGCAGTTCTGGAAGCTTTTCTTTTTTTTTTAATCTTTTAAACCTATTATTTTTTCTACGTTTATTCCTTTGTTTGCTTTTCCTACTTTTTTTTCCTCTTGCAGTTAATCTATAGTGCAGTTAATCTTGCACTATATCTTCTTTATCTACCTCTATTTATCTTTGCATATCTATTCTTTCTTTCTTTTCTTACTTTTTTTAGTCTCAAGACTATTTGTTAGTCTTATTTCCATGGCTTTATACCCCAATTGGCACCTTGCTTTAAAATTGTTTTCCAGTTTGTGCTTTGGTTAGTTTTCTTCTGGTAGACATAACTTTTGCTTCCCTTTGTTTGCCAGGTCAATCTATTGCATTATATTTTTGTTGGACTGTTTTGATTTTGTTATGGGCATATATGTATATGTGTATATTCAATCAAACTTTTTATTGTTATAAACCTCTGCCTCTATGTTGGGCCTTTGCAGTTCTATGGAGTTTTCTCTTTTTTCCTCTTCTCTTTCTTCTTCTGTTATTTTTTAAAATCTATTTTATAATTTTAATTTATTTAAACCTATTATATTTTCTACATTTATTCCTTTGTTTGCTTTCCTACTGTCCTTTTCCCCTTGCAGTTAATCTTCAATGTATATAAATTTTCTTCCTCTACCTTTATTTAACTTTACATAGCTATTCTTTTTTTTTTTTTTAACTTTCTTTCCTTTCCTCTCAACATATTTGTTAGTTTTGTTTTCATTGCGTTATTCCCCAATTGGCACCTTGGTTTAGTTTTCTTTTCCAGTTTATGCTTTAGTTAGTTTTGTTCTTAACTGGTAAATATAATTTCTTATTTCCTTTGTTTGCTGGATCAATCTACTGTACTTTATTTCTGTTGAACTGTTTTGACTTTGCTCATCAGTGTGTGTGTGTGTGTGTGTGTGTATTCCATTATTTTAATTATTATTTGTCTGATTTTGTAGCTGCCATTTATCTGTGGCTCATCTTTGGTTTATTTCCTTGGTGGCTTAGATGGTAGAACGTCTGACTACAATGTGGGAGACTCAAGTTTGATTCCTGGTCAGAAAGATCCTCTGGAGAAGGAAATGGCAACCCACTCCAGTACTCTTGCCTGGAAAATCCCATGGATGGAAGAGTGTGGTAGGTTATAGTCCATGGGGTCGCAAAACGTCAGACACAACTGAATGACTTCATCTCACTTCAACTTTGGTTTCTCACTTTGGGATATTTACTTTAATCTCACTTAATACCATAACAAAACACTTGTGGAATGTTTGTTCCTGACCAGAGATCAAGTCCTGAGCCTTTGGAGTGGGACCACTGACTCCAAGACCCTAGACTACCAGAGAACTAACCCCAGGGGGTATCAAATAGTGAGAACTCACACAAAGGAAACCACTGTAATATAAGAACCAGCAACACTCAACCACAAGTAGCACCCTGTGCAGGACACCTGATTTAAACAACACACAAAAGAAAAATACAAACCTGATCATCAGCAGGCAAGATTACCACCTCACTTAGCCTTGCTCATCAGAGGAAAAACAAACAACAAAAACTCACCACAAATTTCACCCTATAAGAAATTTAAACAAACCACTGGACCAAACTTAGAGGGCAGAAACAAAAAGGAAGAAAAAATTCAACCTTTTAGCCTGGAAATAGGAGAACAAAAACACAATAAGTTTTAAAAAATGAAAAAGAATTCAGAATAATGATAATAAAAATGATTTTAAAAAAAACCTTGAAAGCAAAATGGAGAAAATGCAAGAAACAATTAACAAAGACCTAGAAGAATTAAAGAATAAACATGCAGAGACAACACAATTACTGAAATTAAAAATACTCTAGAAGGAACCAATAGCAGAATATCTGAAGCAGAAAAACAAATCAGTGAGCTGGAAGATAAAATGGTTGAAATAACTTCTAAACAGCAGAATAAAGTAAAAAGAATGAAAAGAACTGGGAATAGTCTCAGAGACCTCTGGGACGATATAAAACACACCAACATTTGAATAATAGAGGTCCCAGAAGAAGAAGAGAAAAATAAAGGTTATGAGAAAATTTTTGAAGAGATTATAGTTGAAAATCTCCCCAACATGGAAAAGGAAATAGTCAATCAAGTCCAAGAGGCACAAAGAGTCCCATACAGGATAAACCCAAGGAGAAACATGCCAAGACACATACTGATCAAAGTAACAAAGACTAAACACAAAGAAAGAATATTAATAGCAGCAAGGGAGAAGCAACATATAAGGGAAACCCCATACATTTAACAGCTGATATTTCAGCAGAAACTCTGCAGGCCAGAAGGGAATGACAGGATATATTAAAGTACAAAAAGGGAAAAATCTACAACCAATATTACTGTACCCGGCAAAGATCTCATTCAAAATTGATGAAGAAATCAAAAGCTTTTCAGACAAGCAAAAGTTAAGAGAATTCAGTACCACCAAACCAGCTTTACAACAAATGTTAAACTGATTTATATAGTCAAAAAACAAAAGAGAAAAAAAAGATCTACAAAATCAACCCCACACAATTAAGAAAATGGCAATAGGAACATATATATCAATAATTACTTTAAATGTAAGTGGATTAAATGCTCCAATCAAAAGATACAAACTGGTTGAATGGATATAAAAAATTGACCCATATATATGCTGTCTACAAGAAACACACTTTAGACCTCAAGACACATATAGACTGAAAAAGTGACTAGACTAGACTAAGTCACTTCAGTCGTGTCCAACTCTCTGTGACCCCATAGACGGCAGCCCACCAGGCTCGCCCATTCCTGGGATTCTCCAGGGAAGAACACTGGAGTGAGTTGCCATTTCCTTCTCCAAAGCATGAAAGTGAAAGTGAAGTCACTCAGTCATGTCCAACTCTTAGCAAACCCATGGACTGCAGCTCACCAGGCTTCTCTGTCTATGGGGTTTTCCAGGCAAGAGTACTGGAGTGGGGTGCCATGACTGAAAGTGAGAGTATGAAAAAATATATTCCATGCAAATGGGAAGCAAAAGAAACTTGGAGTAGCAATCCTTATATCATACAAAATAGACCTTAAAATAAAGATTACAAGAGATAAGGAAGGACATTACATAATGATCAAGGGATCAATCCAAGAGGAAGACATAACAATTGTAAATATCTATGCACCCAACATAGGAGCACCTCAACACATAAGACAAACACAAACAGACATAAAAGGAAAAAAATGACAGTAACACAATAATAGTAGGAGACTTTAACACCCCACTAACACCAATGGACGGATCATCAAAATAGAAAATTAATAAGGAAACACGAGTCTTAAATGATACATTAGATGAGATAGATTTCATTGATATCTTCAGGACAGTCTATCCAAATGCATAAAACTATACCTTCTCAAGTGCACATGGAACATTCTCCAGGATAGACCACATCTTGGGTCACACATCAAACCTCAGTAAATTTAAGAAAATTGAAATTGCATCAAGCATCTTCTCTGACCACTATGCTATGACACTAGATTTCAAGTATAAGAAAAAGAAAACTATAAGAAACACAAACATATGGAGGTTAAACAACACATTTCTCAACCAACATGTTACTGAAGAAATCAGAATGGAAATCAAAAATTTCTAGAAACAAATGACAATGAAAATACAACAACTGAAAACCTATGGGATGTAGCAAAAGCATTCCTAAGAGGGTTTATACCAATACAGTCTTACCTTAAGAAAGAAGAAAAACATAAAATAGACAGCCTAACTTTACACCTAAAACAACTGGAAAAAGAAGATTAAAAAAAATTAGTAGAAGCAAAGAAATCATAAAGATTTGAGCAGAAATAAGTGAAAAAGAAATGAAAGAAACAATTGTAAAGATTAATAAAACTAAAAGCTGGTTCTTTGAGAAGATAAACAAAATTGATAAGCCTTTTGCCAGACTCATCAAGAAAAATGGAGAGAAGTGTCAAATCAACAAAATTAGAAATGAAAAATGAGAGGTTACAACAGACAATGAAGAAATACAAAGAATGGTAAGAGACTATTATGAACAACTGTATGAGAAGAAAATGGATAACCTGGAAGAAATGGACAGATTCTCAGAAAAGTTCAATCTTCTAAGACTGAACCAGAAAAAAATAAATTATGAACAACCCAATGGAAAGCACTGAAATTGAAGCTGTGATCAAAAATCTCTGAAAAATCAAAAGCCCAGAACCAGATGACTTCAGAGGAGAATTCTATCAAACCTTTAGAGAAGAGCTAATGCCTATTCTTCTAAAATGCCTTCAAAAAAATTGCAGAGGAAGGAACACTTCCAAACTCATTCTACAATGCCACCTTCACCCTGATGCCAAAACCAGACCAAGACAAAANAGCTTGTGCTTCTTCCAGCCCAGCATTTCTCATGATGTACTCTGTATATAAGTTAAATAAGCAGGGTGACAATATACAGGCTTGATGTACTCCTTTTCCTATTTGGAACCAGTCTATTGTTCCATGTCTAGTTCTAACTGTTGCTTCCTGACCAGCATACCCTAAATATGATCTGGGTGAGCCGAGGTCAAAAACAAAAAACTGTGGAAACAATTTCCTTTCATGCATTTTTCCTGTTCTTCCTTGTGTGTATCTCCTGTATTTTGAGAGGAATGCAAAATAAAGAAATTGTCCCCTGATTTAGTTACCATATCTGTCATGTCTTCAAAATACATGAAGGTAGAACTTTAAAAATTAACTAGAAAATAGGTATGTCTGTGTTTTTCAAATGGATCCACTTGGGTAATATTCTTTTGCTCAACTGTATCTGATTGACAACTGAGACACTTCAGATAAAGAAAAAAATGTGGGATTTATAAAACATAATACCTAAGGTAAATTAAATGATGCCACCTCATTATAAAGGACTCAATATTCATTCAATAAAAAGATGCATTAAGCCATTTTCTATGTACATGGTGCTTGATTGGCACTTGAGACTATGACAGTGAAGAAGAAGCAAATGGTACTGGCCTTCTTGGAACTTATACTCTTGTGGAAAACACAGTTAAAACTACTACCAAAATTAACTAATTAACTTTTTAAATTATATTTTTGACCAGTACTCTAGAGGTGGTTAGAGACTGCATCACAGCGGCATCGGCCCTAGACTGGAATCTGAGAAGATAAGAGAGAGAGAGAGAATTTCAAGCAAAGAGAAGATCATGGGGGAGGTCCTGAGATAGGGAGGAACAGAGTACAATTCAGAGTGGATGAAAAGTGGTGTGAAATGGGCACATAAAGGCCATATGAACGGTTTTAATCTCCATCCTATGAGCAATGGGAAGCGATTACACTTTCCTAAGAAAGAGAAAGGCAGAATCCAAGGGCATTTATTATTATTATTATTATTAGAATGAGATAATAAAGCTGGATGAGAATTTCCACAGTGTAGGTGAGGAATCATGCTAGCTAGCACCAAGGGTGTGGCAGTGAGAATGCGGAAAGCAGACATATTAAAAGATTTGAGAGATATTTTAGGTGTATAAATCAATAGGACTCTTTCTTTTGGTTAAACTTTTTACAGTATTAATATTTTAAGATAATTGTATATTCACATGTAACTGTAAGCAGTAATACAGGAAAATTCCAATTTTCTTGAGGTAACATGTGGCAGAATTGTAGTACAAAATCACCGTTAAGATATTGATGTTGGTATAATCAAGATACAGTATATTTTCATCAGTGCAAGGATCCTTCATGTGACCCTTTTATATAGCCCCATTTACTCCCACCATTCCTTCCCACCTCCACCTCTGCTTATTCCCTGTCAACCATTAATCTATCACTCTTTGTATAATATTTCAGCAAGACTTTTATGACTAATTAGTTATGGAGTTATGAGAGAAAAGAGAGGAGTCAAAGGTGACTTCCAGATTTCTTGCTTGCATAATTGGATATATAAAGTGCTGAAGTCAGACAAAGTTTGAGGAAGGTGATGACTTGTTCAGTTTTATTCATACTGAATTTGAGTGGTTTGTGAAATATACAAATGGAAATGCTGAAGAAAATTGTAAATATGAGTCTGAACTTTACTGTGACTTTTCACAGCAATCTGTGTTAAAAATATAATTTCCAATTAAATTATGCAAGTAAATGATATTGTCTCCATTTTACAAGTATTATGTCACTGTTTGTTTCCAGTCAATTGTTTTTCATCTTTTTTACTAATACTTCTACAAGAATATGCTCACAACATTTTTGGTAAACCAAAAATTTTTAATTAATGTCATATATAAGAAAAAATCACCTGAAAATTAACAGGTTAAAAATGAAAGAACTGGATAGCAAATGTTTCCATATCTCCTTAGCTACTGCTGACTTGCTTATAATTTTTTTTCCTTTCTGGTTTGTATCTTCACCTGATGTTTGAATAAAAAAATGTTGAAATGACCACAAATTCTAAAAATATCTTTGTGTACCATCAAATCACTTGAACTTTCATATCTGATGAAGACAATGGATTAAGAGGACTTTAAAAATATCCCATCAAGGATGCATGTGTTTAAAACTAATGAAGAACTGGCCTCATTATCAACAACTTGAAATAAAAGCCACCGTTGAACAAAACATACTTTATAGATGTTGACTGGAATACATAGCTTTTCCCATGTATTTTCAAAGGCAAATGTGTTAATTCTTTCCTGTGTCTAAATTAGGTAGCACAACCCATCTCTGAATGCCAGCAGTACTGCTGCAAACACACACAGACTGTGGGGGATCACATGGATCACATTTTGCACAGCACATTAGCAAACTGTGACACAGAGAGGCAAGAACGCGCCTGCTGGGTGTTCATTTTACTTGATCCTACACTTCGCAAAATGTTTTTCTAACACTCTTAATTCTTTGATTGTTGATGCAGCATCCACCAGGCCTTCAAAATATGATTTGCAGTTAAAATGAAGAAGATACATTTTCAGATAAATGAACATTTGGTGTCACATTTTTCCATTTCCAAGAAGGAGCATTAAGAGAAGCTGGAGAGAGTTGGGGTAGAGGGTTGCAGAGATTCTAGAATATGCATTTAGTAGGGGAGGTAAAATCAAGTTTGGTTTCCCAAATTGTTCTTGATTCTAAAAGCAATTTTCCTGTTCATGTGAAAAGTGAACATTGACTAGAAAAATCTTAATGTTAAAATGCTTGAATGGAATATAAATTTTGTCCACATAACTTTAAATGACTGACCTTTTCAGTTATCGCTGTTCTTCCTTGGGATCATTCTTTTATACACTCTGTTAGAAAGTCCATTCAGTATACATTTTTCTAATAAGAAAAAAAAAAAGAATAGGTCAGTATTATTATGAAGACGTCATATTATTTTTATCTGCCTATAAAAATTCAGAGAAACAAAGAGGAAGAAACAAAGGGACACTGAGACTATCACTGACTTTGTTTTCCCACAATCATCAATAAATTTGAGGAAGATAAAAGGTTAGGTTACTAGAGGTGAGGGGTAAGGGGAAGGGTTATTGGGTGAAGGTAGTCAAAAGGTAAAAACTTCTAGTTGTAAGGTAAGTAAGTACCAGGGATGTAGTGTACAACATGGTTAGCAGAATCAACATTGCTGTATGCTACATTTTAAAATTGCTGAGAGAGTAATCCTAAGAGTTCTCACCACAAAGAAACAATCTTTTTTCTTTGTCTTTCAGTCTTTATCTATATGCAATGATGCATATTCACTAAACCAACTGTTAAAGTCATTTCATCATGTGTGTAAGTTTTGCTCTGTAGCTTAAACTTGTAAAGTGCTATATATCAGTTAAAATATGTCAATAAAATTAAAAGGAAAAATACATGCATATACATATACATATACATTGGAGAAGGCAGTGGAAACCCACTCTAGTACTCTTGCCTGGAAAATTCCATGGACGGAGGAGCCTGGTGGGCTGCAGCCCATGGGGTCACTAAGAGTCAGACATGATTGAGTGACTTCACTTTGACTTTTCACTTTCATGCATTGGAGAAGGAAATGGCAAACCACTCCAGTGTTCTTGCCTGGAGAATTCCAGGGACGGGGGAGCCTGGCGGTCTGCCGTCTATGGGGTCACACAGAGTCGGACACGACTGAAGCAACTTAGCAGCAGCAGCAGCAGCAACCAGAAACACTGTAGCCAGGGTGAAGGTGAAGGTGAAGTCGCTCAGTCATGTCCAACTCTTGGCGACCCCGTGGACTGTAACTTACTAGGCTTCTCCGTCCATGGGATTCTCCAGGCAAGAATACTGGAGTGGATTGCCATTTCCTTCTCCAGGGGATCTTCTCGACCCAGGGATCGAATCCGGGTCTCCTGCATTGGAGGTAGACACTTTAATCTCTGAGCCACCAGGGATGGAGTGCCAGTAATAATATGCTGTTAAAGGTTTCGGAGAAAGCAATGGCACCCCACTCCAGTACTGTCGCCTGGAAACTCCCATGGACAGAGGAGCCTTGGTAGCCTGCAGTCCATGGAGTCGGGAAGAGTCGGACACTACTGAGTGACTTCACTTTGACTTTTCACTTTCATGCATTGGAGAAGGAAATGGTAACCCACTCCAGCGTTCTTGCCTGGAGAATCCCAGGAACAGGGGAGCCTGGTGGGCTGCCGTCTGTGGGGTCGCACAGAGTTGGACACGACTGAAACGACTTAGCAGCAGCAGCAGCAGCAGTAGCAGCAGTTAAAGGTTTATCCTGTGATTCATGAACAAGAGTGTGTCTCCAGGGAAAACAAGACTTGTGTATCTTTCTAAAGCATGAAATATCTCTGTCTAATGTAATCACTGTTGTTCCATGCATTTGTATATTTTTATTTTAAATGTAGTACAGATTTATTTTAGTAAATAAAGATAACTGTACAAACTGTCCATAATCCCACCAGTGATGACCAGTTACCATTTTGTGGTATCTGCTTGCAGAATTTTTCTGTTCAAAAATAAATTAACTGCACAAGTCTTCAAATGTGATCATACGTAATTTTGTTTTCTAACTTGCTTTTTCACTCAATATGTCAGGCAGATTTTTGTGTACTCATATGTGCACTTTGACAATATTCTTTGAACTGGCTGTATAGTACTCCACTTAATGAATGTGCATCANTCAAATGTGATCATACGTAATTTTGTTTTCTAACTTGCTTTTTCACTCAATATGTCAGGCAGATTTTTGTGTACTCATATGTGCACTTTGACAATATTCTTTGAACTGGCTGTATAGTACTCCACTTAATGAATGTGCATCATTTATTCAAATACTCTAGATTTAGCTGTTTAAATGGTCTCCAATTTTTATTATAACAATAGCCCTGAGGAACACTCTGGGAGGTCAATCTTTGTGCATGTTGTTCTTAATATCACCTCAGGAGAAATTAGTGGAAGTGGAGTTCTGGATCAAAGGAGATGAGTATGTCTTTAGTTTTTTTTTTTTTTTTTTTTTCTTAACGAAGGCCATAATATTAACNTGGACTCTTTTGTTGACCATGATGCCTACTCCATTTCTTCTGAAGGTTTCCTGCCCACAATAGTAGACCTAATGGTCATCTGAGTTAAATTCACCCATGCCAGTCCATTTTAAATAATTTTAAATAATTAGCAATAGGTTTTTGTTTTTGTTTTTGTTTTTACTTTACAATATTGTATTGGCTTTACCACACATCAACATTAATCCACCACGGGATTACACGTGCTCCCATTCTCGAATCCCCACCATCCCTCCGGGTCATCCCAGGGCACCAGCCCCAAGCTTCCTGCACTGTGCATCAAACCTATACTAGTGATTCGTTTCTTATATGATAGCATACATGTTTCAATGCCATTCTCCTAAATCATCCCACCCTCTCCCTCTCCCACAGGGTCCAAAACACTGTTCTATACATCTGTGTCTCTTTTGCTTTCTCGCATACAGGTTTATCGTTACCATCTTTCTAAATTCCATATATGTGTTGGTTCGATCCCTGGGTCGGGAAGTTCCCCTGGAGAAGGAAATGGCAACCCACTCCAATATTCTTGTCTGGAGAATCCCAAGGACAGAGGAGCCTGGTGGGCTATAGTTCACGGGGTCACAAAGAGTCAGACACGACTGAGTGACTTCACTTCACTTCACTTCACTTCATACTGCATTGATGTTTTTCTTTCAGCAGTAGTTTAAAAGGTTTTTAAAGGACAAAAATTGAGTGAAAATTGAAAATGACACAAAAGGCGCTTTCACGTCATCAAAAAATCTTTCAACAACTGTGGGTATTCTCTAAGGACATTTGCTAATTGTGCTGCTGTTTCAACCATTACCATCACCAGCTTTTATTCTTACCTTGGATCAGGAACAGTAAGCAAGCTGGAAACAAGACTCTTTTCTACTCTTAATGAAACCCTAAAACCATTGCCCTAGTCCATCTTCTCTTCATTCTTTCAACAAATATTTGTTGAGCACTTACACTGTGCTTGTTTTCAGGACTGCCAAATGGGATGTTTCTGATACAATTTGATTGAAATCATGACAACTCCCAGTTGATAAAGTGAAAAAGTCAACTAATCTCTATCATCAAGATATTTGTAAAGGGATATTGTTTTAATTAATGCTGTAGAATTTGTTTCAATGTCTTCTACATTCTGTCCTCCACGTCAATCAACCAACCAACCAAATGATAATTAAGAAGCACAGTGAAATATATGTTTCAGCAGCAAGAGTCAACAGACACCTTGTTTCTTTTAGATAGTCTTAGCTGGTGGTATTTGAGAGGGTTGATTTGTTTGTTGTTGATTCTATTAAAATAATAATAAAAATATTTTACATCTCGTTCTTTTCAGCAGAACTTGAAGGATTTACAAAATTGAATTCTTCTATACAACCTATATAAAAACAGGAGAAAATGAAAAGAAAAATATGTACTATATTAAAACAGAACTTTTCCTATAGCTAGGAAGTAGTTTCATGAATGACAGCGTCTCTTATAATATAGTACACCAAATCATCAAATTATGCCATATATTAACCCTAATGGCAAATTAACTAATTAGAATTTTTTTCTTAATAAATAGAAGAGTTGAAATGTCACTGCCTTGGTTGGCCTAGATGGATGTCTGATGTGGGATATAAAGTGATGTATTTGGGACCTTTAAACAAAGTAAGAATGGATTACTTTCATTCCTTGTTTTAGCGTGGGTTTTCCCTAAAACCAGAGACTGAGACAGAGAGAAAGGCTGATAGACGTAGTTGAATCTTAAAGGGCAGGAGCAATGGACAGAGACAGGGAAATAGGAAGGAGGGAAAGACTTATCTGAACATTCATGGACTCCTTTCTTCCTACCAACAGATTCACTCACTCACTCTAAATTCCTTCTTCTCCTCAACAATTCTGAGGCCAGGACTTTATCACCTGAAATGGGCCACACCACAGAGAAAAGCAACTGCTCTCAACAAGATTGCAACATTTTCCTGACCAAATCAGATCAACAATTGCACAACTGTACTTGGCTGTTCTTGTCTCTTTTCTCTGTAAAACCCTTATCAACCCCCAGATTTATTTGTCTGCCTGTTGCAACTGTTCAAATAAAGTACCAACTATAATGCTTTGCAACTTTTGTGTTGAAAAATTTTTTTTTGAAAATTGGAGCATGTATTTCCATTACAGGGTGAATTTTTGATCTTAAAGAGGACTACTGAGGAGCTGACTGCAAGGAATCTCAGAATCATCTACCTAGGGAAAGAAAGGGATAAACATCATCATGAGTCAAAAGTTGGCCTACAGGGCTCTAGTTCCCCCACACAATTGAGTGGTACAAGCTTGAATGTGGGTAGGTTTCAATGGGTGTATCAAGCTTCAGCCTCAGAAAAGCCCTGGGGTAGGAAGCCCAAGGTACTGGCCTAAGATGATGTGCTTCAGTCTACACCTGTGAAGACCTGAGAGCACCTGTGTCCATGTGAACTGGCTCTTTTGGTCAGGGCTGCAGTGAGAGGTGAGGCTGAGAGGGTTTGAACTGATGCCAGAGGTACTTGCATGTGTAGGATTTGTTTGGATGGAGTTCTCACTTTAAATCTTCTTGAGGAGAGACATTTGACCTTCAAAAAATCTCCCCCACTGTTGTCCGTGTTGGGCTGTACCCTACAGGCCTACATGTCTGTAGTTGCCCAGCTTCAAGGCCAAAGAAAGAGCCCAGAGTCAATGACAGACAAATCAACGGTTTAAGGGATGGGGGAGTTTACATGTCTGAGTAAGATCCTGGAGCCACACCCCACGCTGTGCGATGAATGGTAGGCAGGACCCAGCAGCAGTCTTTTCTCCTGGTGGAGGGGTGGGGCAGTTACCAGTTATAGGGGGAATTAACGTCAAGTTGGCTCATCAGTTACCAGGGAAACTAGTACGGGGCACAGCCCTTAAAACCCCTTTGATTAGAACAATCACTAGATGGGACCAGGGAAAACTATGAAGAAAGGTCAGTCATGTGTGTAGAGTATAGCAGGCACTGGATGCACAGCAAATGTACAAAGAACAAGAGAATAGTTATCTTGAGTGTCCTGACCGTACAGTATGAATCACTTTGTCTATCTTTATTTGATGGACTTTTGAACTTGGTCAACCTGCATCTCCACCCAAGTGTAAAATGACCGCAGCAAATGATGTCAGTTGGCTGATAGACTGCTCCTAGCAGAACCTTCTCTGAAAAGTCATCCTAGGATGATTAATCTTACAATAAAAATGAGATAAAAATATATACATATTCTCACCCCAGATATCATGACCCCCACCCCACCCAGGTTTTAATCTGCAACTAATGACTGACTGACCAACTGCTTCAGAAGTCTCCTAAAGACAAGACTTTTTCCATAATGAGATTCATGCAGTGGTGTTCTGTATGACTCTTGCCGGGGTGGTGGGAGGCTCTGATTTGTAGTGTCTGCTCCTGATTCCTATAGTACAAATTCTTCCACTATGACTGGTGTCAATCTACCAACCTGACATCACTAAAAACAGAGTTGGGAAAAGATGTTGTAGGGGAGTAAAATTTACCACCCACAAATGTCTCTGCTTGGCTCAGCGAACATTTGTTTACCTGTCATTTGCTTTTCCATCTCCATGTCAATTGCCTTCCTCCCCTTTAAAGTCCTAAACCACAATCCGCAACGTCTTCCTTTGTCTTTGGCTGAAAATGCTATTTAAGGTGAGCATTTCAGCCAGTTTCAAGAGTTACTCAGTTCTCCTGGGTCTCTCCCATGTATTTCTTGTTGTTGTTGTTCATTTACTAAATTGTGTCTGACTCTTTGTGATGCCATAGACTGCAGCATGCTAGGCTTCCCTGTCCTTCACTATCTCCCAGAGTTTGCTCAAATTCATGTTCATTGAGTCAGTGATGCTATCCAATCATCTCATCCTCTGTCACCCCCTTCTCCTTTTACCTTCAGTCTTTCTCAGCATATAGGTCTTCTTTCAATGAGCTGGCTCTTTTCGTTAGGTGTCCAAAGTATTGGAGCTTCAGCTTCAGCATTAGTCCTTCCAATTCAGGGTTGATTTCCTTTAGGATTGACTGGTTTGATCTCCTTGCAGTCCAAAGGACTCAAAAATTTTCTCCACCACTACAATTCAAAAGCATCAATTCCAATTCTTTGGTGTTTGGCCTTCTTTATGGTCCACCTCTCACATCCATACATGACTACTGGAAAAATCATAGCTTTGACAAAACGGATTTTGTCAACAAAGCAATGTCTCTGCTTTTTAATATGCTATCTAGTTTGTCATGACTTTTCTTCCAAGGAATAAGCATCTTTTAATTTTGTGACTGTAGTCACTGTCTATAGTTATTTTGGAGCCAAAGAAAAGAAAATTCATTACTGCTTCCAGTTTTTTCCCTTCTATTTGCCGCAAAGTGATAAAACCAGATGCCATGATCTTATGTCTTTTGAATGTTGAGTTTTAAGCCAGCTCTTCCCCCTCTTCTTTCACCCTCATCAAGAGGTTCTTTAGTTCCTCTTCACTTTCTGTCATTACAGTGGTATATCCCATGTTTACATGTTATTAAAACTGTGTTTGATTTTCTCCTATTAAACTGTGAATGTCAATTTAATTGTTTAAACTAGCCAGAAAAACCTCAAAGGATGGAGTAAAATCTATTCCTCCTCAATAATGAGTGCAATCTGCTTTTACAAGCCTGCTCCAGTGTACTGATCAATTCATGCCCAGAGCTTGCTGTGGAAAGCCTAAGGTTAGCTTTCAGTAAATATCAGCTGGAAGCTACATTTTTTTCTCAACAACTTTCCCTGCCCTGGTTTGGTTCTCTCACTTCCTTACAGACCCCTCCAGAGAGTCTTCCCTCAGTGAAGCACTTATAAGAGAATTCTGGCCTCAGGCTGTACTTCTAAGGAAGCCAACTCACAACAAAGAAGAGTCAACTGCTGGGAGTACTGTGTTCCTTAACCGTCTCTATAGGGCTGTGTGAGTGAGACCCCTTGGCTAACATTTCAATCCTGCCTTTGTTAAGATAATTGTGCCCACTTTGTTTCTGGTTAAGATGACAACCTGGTGGCTCAAATGGTAAAGGATCTGCCTGCAATGCAGGAGACCCAGGTTCGATCCCTGGGTCAGGAAGATCCCCTGTAGAAGGGGATGGCTACCACTCCAGTATTGTTGCCACAGAATCCCATGGACAGAGGAGCCTGGTAGGCTACAGTTCATGAGGTTGCAAAGAGTCAGACATGGCTGAGCGACTAACACATTACTTCAGGATCCCTTAATCTACTATTATTTTCAAGAGACTCAGTTTAATGAAAATAACTCTTACTATCAGCCCTTGCCTACAGTGAATGAGAACCACTGTACTTCTTAGTTCCAATGGTGCTTGTTTCACTAACACATTCCTCACCACTTTGGTCAATTAGGTATCTTTCAGACCTTACTGGAGGAACACAGAGAGCAGTTGCATTTTCTGATCTTTCAGAATATATCCTCTGTAACATGGTCACTCCAATAGGCATTTTGATTTCTTTTTCTGTTGTCTTCCATGGCAGTTCTGAACATTTTACTTCACTTACTTGGGGCCACCACTTTGTCCAAAAGTACAAGTGCTACCCTAGCAGCACACTAGCCTCATCATCCGAGTTTCTTGCCGAGATGGGGTATTAAAATTGTACTAGAAGAGAGTGTATCAGTATTGATAAAGTCTCACTTCTCTGAGAATGAAATCTTGGCTTGCACCCTCCCTTGATCCAGCATCCTTGGGATACCATCCCCCACACACTGTATCAGATCCTGGCACTTGTTGGCTAGGTTCTTCAGATTGTTTGTTTTAGTCTTTCCCTCTCTTCCTATGCTCCAGACTTCCACGTTCAGATTAGGTTTGACATAGCTCTAAGAATTGGTTTGGTGGCCAGGAGGGCACCTAAGGGTAGACCATAAGGGGCCACAGGTTTTCCTGCAAGAAAGGCTTCTGCACTATTGTTAAGCACTAGCCTTTAAGAGGGAGGAGCAGATCACTTCTGCAAGTCCAGAGTATTTGGGGAATTAATGAATTCAATATATTTTTAAAACCTTTATTGAGATATAATTCACATGCCATAAATTTACCTCTTTAAGGTACGCAATTCAAGGTTTTTTCAAGTATATTCACAGGTACACACCACCATCACCATAGTCTATTTTAGAATATGCTCATCAATCAGAAAGAAACACTGTGCCCTTTAGCTATTCTTCAGTCCTGCTGCCATAAATATAAACCGTGTAATATATGCTCTTTGTGACTGAATTCTTTCACTCAAGCATCATGTTTGCCAGGCCCATCCATGTTGCACAAGTCAAGGATGTCTACCAGATGTCCCCAGCCCCACATCTCAGGCCTCTTCTCCATCTTAGCCAGGGCCTCCATCTTGCTGTTATACTAGAGGTGGGAATAAAACACGTCCATGGACTTTCCCTGTCCTTATAATTAAGTCCTGGGCCAGATTCTCTGGCCATAGAAAGTAAAAGTCTCCTTCAGTGCTTCCAAGGCCTTCTGACTTCCATACTTCACCTTAAATTGGTCATTAATCACCCTCAGCCTTTCATTGTTTCTCCCATGCATCCATCACACTCACCCACAACTGTTCATTGTCCTTATTGCTTATCATTACTACTTGTTCTGAACCTCCCAAACTCCTGAGCTATTGCCACTAACAGTGCATTCCTCTCTACACTAAGAATGTTAACAGTTATTTTGCTGTAATATGCCAAAAGCTATCCATACATACCTTCTGCCAATAGTAGCATTCTTATTTCCAATCACCTGATGGGTGATCCAGCTCCAATATTTCATTTTAAAGTATACTTCTTCAGAGCATACTTAGCACCTGCTATGCAATGTCAGGCTCTCTGTGAAACAGACCCTGAAGTGGATACTTAAATACAAGAAGTTTATCAAGGAGCACTCTCTGAAACAACATCTATGATGCAATGCAGCAAGTAAGATTGGGCAGAGAAAAGTCAGTTACAGATTAATAGTAATGAAGACTTCATTTGATCCCACTGGAAGCTCTGGAGCCAAGAGGCCCTCTCAGAGCTTTAAACTGACCAGTTATTGAATATGGGCTACCCTCAGTTAGGGACATAACCTTGACTAAAGCAGCTGCCTTCAGTAGAGGGCAATGTCCAGGAAGAAATTCAAATATTTGAACTCTCAGCAGACCACACTTCCAGAAGCTGGAGAAATGAGTATCCTTGTTCTGAAAGGCGATTTGAAGCAACAAACTAAAGCATTCACTGCAAGATGATAATTCAGGTCATAATTTGTCATTGTCAATAACTGCCTTGCTGCCAAAAACCTCAAATTCAACTGCCTATTCTTCAACCACTACTCTCTATCTTTTTTATTTTATACCTTAAGAATCCTTAACTCCAACAGTCTTTGAATGGACACTTCCAATTCACCCATCCTACCCATATTTTTGATTCTTCACTCCCTTAAATTTTATCTTCCTCCACCCATCATAAATCTATATTTGACTATTATAATCATCAATTTGCATAACATATGTGATACAGCTGATATATACTGAATTGTGCCTCTCCCTAATCCTATGTGGAAGCCTGAATCCCCAGTATGACTGTATTTGGAGACAGAACCTTTACCAGAAACTGAACATGGCTGGACCTTAATCTGGCACTTCCACATCCATGACTGTGAGAAAATGAATTTTCTTTAAGTCACTCAATCTGTGGTATTTTGTTATGGTAGTTTGAGATGACTAATATACCAACTCTCTGGCTAAAAAAAAAACTATCCAATGACACTAACTAGCTCAGTTTAAAAGCATAAACATGAACCTCAAGTACATAATGATGCCTGACAATCATAATACATTTTCTCAGTTCAGTTCAGTCGATCAGTTGTGTCTGACTCTTTGCAACCCCATGGACTGCAGCACGCCAAGCATCCTTGTCCATCACCCACTCCCAGAGTGTACTAAAACTCATGCCCATTGAGTCGGTGATGCCACCCAACCATCTCATCCTCTGTAGTCCCCTTCTCCTCCTGCCTTCAATCTTTCCTAGCATCAGGGTCTTTTCAAATGAATCAGCTCTTCACATCAGGTGGCCAAAGTATTGGAGTTTCAGCTTCAACATCAGTCCTTCCAATGAATATTCAGAACTGATTTTCTTTAGGATGGACTGGTTGGATCTCCTTGCAGTCCAAGGGACTCTCAAGAGTCTTCTCCAACACCACAGTTCAAAAGCATCAATTTTTTGGCACTCAGTTTTCTTTATAGTCCAACTCTCACATGTATACATGACTACTGGAAAAACCATAGCCTTGACTAGATGGACTTTTGTTGACAAAGTAATGTATCTGCATTGTAATATGCTGTCTAGGTTGGTCATAATTTTTCTTCCAATAATAAGTGTCTTTTAGATTCATAGCTACACTCACCATCTGCAGTGATTTTGGAGCCCCCCAAAATACAGGCTGCCACTGTTTCCATGGTTTGCTCATCTATTCAAGATGAAGTGATGGGACCGGATGCCATGATGTTTGTTTTCTGAATACTGAGTTCTATGTCAACATTTTTACTCTCCTCTTTCACTTTAATCAGGAGGCTCTTTAGTTCTTCTTCACTTTCTGCCATAAGGGTGGTGCCATCTGCATATCTGAGGTTACTGATGTTTCTCCCAGCAATCTTGATTTCAGCTTGTGCTTCATCCAGCCCAGCATTTCTCATAATGTATTCTGCATATAAGTTAAATAAGCAGGGTGACAAGATATAGCCTTGATGTACTCCTTTTCCTATTTGGGACCAGTCCATGTCCAGTTCTAACTGCTGCTTCCTGACCTACATACATGTTTCTCAAGAGGTAGGTCAGGTGGTCTGGTATTCCTCTCTTTTTCAGAATTTTTCACAGTTTATTGTGATCCACACAGTCAAAGGCTTTGGCATAGTCAATAAAGCAGAAATAGATGTTTTTCTGGAACTCTATTGCTTTTTCCATGATCCAGCAAATGTTGGCAATTTGATCTCTGGTTCCTCTGCCTTCTCTACAACCAGCTTGAACATCTGGAAGTTCATGGTTCACATTGTTGAAGCCTGGCTTGGAGAATTTTGAGCATTAATTTACTAGCATGTGAGATGAGTGCAATTGTGCAGTAGTTTGAGCATTCTTTGGCATTGCCTTTCTTTGGGATTGGAATGAAAACTGACCTTTTCCAGTCCTGTGGCCACTGCTGAGTTTTCCAAATTTGCTGGCATATTGAGTGCAGCACTTTAACAGCATCATCTTTCAGAATTTGAAATAGCTCAACTGGAATTCTGTCTCCTCCACTAGCTTTGTTCGTAATGATGCTTCCTAAAGTCCACTTGACTTCACTTTTCAGGATGTCTGGCTCTAGGTGAGTGATCACACCATCATGTTTATCTGGGTGGTGAAGATCTTTATTTAATTGTCCCCACTCTCTTAGGTGACTATTTCATACTTCTCACTCCTCAAACTCCCAGTACTTCACTACTCATCCTCAGGAGAGCTGATGACTTTGCTTCTTTATCATTGAGAAAATTGAAGTAATCAGAAAAGTATTTCCAGGGACTTACGTGGAGATCCAGTGGTAGGACTCTGTTCTTCCACTGCAAGGGCTTGATTGCTGGTTGGGAACTAAGATTCCACATGTCACATGGTAAAAAATATTTTCAGATCCCACCCAAACTATAACTATTCTCCTACCAGTATCTACCACCATATTCCTTGCCTTCCCACTTGGTACTACAGATGAAATATTCATGTTTTCATCCAAAGTCTTTCCCTCATCTGATGTACCAAATCCCATGTCCTCTCCACTATTCAAGGGAATTCATCCAACAATCCTCTTCCCCTACTTTTATTTTTTTTTCTTCTCTCTCAGATACTTCTATCAGTATACAATCATTTGATTATTTTTCCCATCTTAAGTGAGACACTTTAATCCTTTTTTCTCCACTAAACAATGTTCCATTTATTTGTTCTCCTTTCAGTAAAACTTTTTGAAAACTTGTTTATACATTGCTATTTCCAGTTCCCTTTTGAACCCACTCTATTTCAGGTTTCAATTCCTAATATTCCACTGAAAGTGCTAAAGATCATCAAAGACCCCCATGTCATTAATTTCAGTGATCAATTCCCAGGCCTCAGTTTACTTGCTCTAACATAGCAGTTCTCAAACAGAGGTGATTTTTGCACATGAAGTACTAAATATCTGAAGACATTTCTGGTTGTCACAATTCAAGGGATTTGGTCAAAGAATTCTCTGGCCCCAAATGCCAATAATGCTAAAGCTGAGAAACCCCAAACAGCCCCACCTAACAAACAATAGATTTTCTGCATTTGGATCTCAGGGTACAACATTCTCCTGCCTTTCCTCCTGCTTCACTGTATGCTTCTTCTTAGTATCTGTTACTAGTGTTTCCTCTTCTCCCCAACCTCCTAATCTTTGAGAGACCTAAGGCTTGGTATTTTATTTATTTCTTCTTTATTTATACTCACACATTAGGTAGTCTCCTCTAGTCTCATGGATTTAAATGCCATCTATGTACTGTTAACTTCCAAAGTTGTACTTTCATTAGTCCTTTCTCTAGATTTCTGTACAAATGTCTGTATAGATTTCTATACAACTGCCTACTCACCTCTCTACTTATAATAAACATTTCAAAACTTAATATTGTTTTTTTCCAAAATGAAGTTTCTTACCTTCTTCTGAAAAATCTAAGCAGAAAGTCTCACAGTCTTCTCTGCCATGGAAAATGGAAACTCTAATTCTTCTAGTAGCTCAGGCCTCAAGTCATAGAGTCATATTTAGCTTGTATTTCTCTCTTGTAGTGGGTTAGCCAAAAAAAATTTGCTTGGGTTTTTCTTTAGATGTTATGGCAAACCCAAATGAAATTTTTAGCCAACTCAGTACCTTATATACAGTCTCTCATCTCAGACTACCTTCATGTTATATCAAAATCTGACTACTTCTTACAATCTCAGCTCTTTTTTGTCTGGTCTTAGCCATCATCATCTCTCACCTCTGAATATTATTATCACCTCGGAATAACTGAAATGTTGTCCTAATTGGTCTCTCCATGTCTACTCTTCTTACTATCACAATCTATTCTTACATAGAAGCTAAATTGACCTTTTCAGATGCCATATCAAATTACTTCTGTGTTCAAAACCTGATCATGGCTCTCTGTTTCCCTTAGTATAAAAATCAGAGTCCTCATGATGGCCTTAGAGAAGGCGATGGCACCCCACTCCAGTACTCTTGCCTGGAAAATCCCATGGACAGAGGAGCTTGGTAGGATGCAGTCAGTCCATGGGGTCACAAAGAGTCGGACATGACTGAGCGACTTCCTTTTAACTTTTCACTTTTCATGCATTGGAGAAGGTAATGGCAACCCACTCCAGTGTTCTTGCCTGGAGAATCCCAGGGATGCGGGAGCCTGGTGGGCTGCCACCTGTGGGGTCACACGGAGGTAGACACAATTGATTTAGCAGCAGCAGCAGCAGCATGATGGCCTACAGGTTCCTAAATGAACTCTTTCCTTTTATCTCTGATCCTGTCTCTTACCATTCAAAGAGTCTATATTTTAAACTAAAACTAATTTTCTTTCATGTATGATGATTCTAGGCATCAACATTGCTCCTCTTGGGTTTGGGTGCATCTTCATTCTTCTTTGATCACTCATAGCTACTTTAAAGTCAGAGAAGCATTAATATTTCCTATTTATCTTACAGTTTATCAGTTATACTACCAAAATCGAGATCTTTTGCACACATATTCGTTTTGAAGCAACACTTTAGGCCTACTCCTATTAAACCTCTCTCTATTAAACCTTCATCCCCATTTTACTTTTTTAGAGAGAAGAAGCTGGTTTTCTATACTAAGATTTCTTTGAAATAGGGTCTTTCCTTACTTCCAGAATATAGAAAAACCTTTACTTGTTCTCCTCTGCTAAAACAAAAGAAAATCTTTGAAAGCACATTTCATGACTCTAAGTACTGAGCAACTCCTATAAACAGCTCCATCTGAATCTTGGAAGATGGCAACTGAACCCATTCACTTGTCTGCATCCCATCTTCTTTTCTCATTAATACTTATTCTGCCTTCAGTACTAAAGGTAATTCATTTAGTTATCTGGCAGACTCCTAGTATTTTATTTTTTACCTAACTCACTTCCAGATACTACTTATATGTGCCAACTCCCTTGCATATATTTTGACTTTTCTAAAGATTTAAGTAAAAACTCAATGACTCGTTCTAGATTTTAAACAAGGATATATATTCTTTATTTTTTTTTAATTTTACCACGTGGCTTATAGGATTTTAGTTCCCTAACCAAGGTTCAAACCCAGGCCTTCGACAGTGAGAGTGCAGAGTCTTAACCACTGGACTGCCAGAGAATTACTACACAGTCATTTCTTCACAATGGATGTGATCTAGGTCTGTAAACCTAAGAACTGAAAAGCTGAATGATGTATTGGGGTTTTATATAGCCTACAATGGGGCTTCCCTGGTGGCTCAGATGGTAAAGAATCCACCTGCAATGCAAAAGACCTGGGTTCAATCCCTAAGTTGGGAAGATCCACTGGAGGAAGACATGGCAAACCCACTCCAGTATTCTTGCCTGGAGAATTCCATGGACAGAGGAGCCTGGCAGGTTACAGTCCATGGGGTCACAAAGAGTTGAACATGACTGAAAGACTAAGTACAGCACATAGCCTATGACGGAACCAAGCCTGAAGCATATGTCCTAAAATGCCAGGCTTAGAATGGCAGCATGAGTCTCTTAGATGTAGGTACAAAGAATATTTGCATTTTCTGCCATTCTGTGCTTTGAAGCTTTCTCTTTCCTGACTGCTTTCATATGTTCATTTTTATGTTTGCCTTTCTTTGTATAAAAATTATTAAAATCAAATGCATTCTGGTGATGTAGGTTTTTGTATTATGTTAAACTCTGAGTTTTTGTGATTTATGATGTGACAAAATTTTTTATGTATTGACAGAAAGCAGTATAGAGTTAGCTTTTTAAATTCCTTCTGAAATGTCTTGATTTGAATGGAAGCGATTTTAAAACATTATGTATTGACAAGGTTCTGTCAAAAATCTACAACTGACTTAACTTAGGCCCAAGTCAGTTTATTGCAGTCATGACTCTTGTCTAGGACATCAGCAAGTAATGAGTGATTCTGTTGGTCATTGTCAACCTATATTCCCTCTCTGTTCTACAACTTGAATCCAGAATACTTGGGTTCAGAATTGACAGTCAAAATCAAGCTTATTTGTATACATGAGCATTTTGCTGTTAGTAATTAAGATTTTGCAAAGAAATAGAGGAAAACAACAGAATGGGAAAGACTAGAGATCTCTTCAAGAAAATTAGAGATATCAAGGGAACATTTCATGCAAAGATGGGTTCGATAAAGGCCAGAAATGGTATGGACCTAACAGAAGCAGAAGATATTAAGAAGAGGTGGCAAGAATACACAGAAGAACTGTACAAAAAAGATCTTCATGACCCAGATAATCACAAAAGTGTGATCACTGATCTAGAACCAGACATCCTGGAAAGTGAAGTCAAGTGGGCTTTAGGAAGCATCATTATGAACAAAGCTAGTGGAGATGATGGAATTCCAGTTGAGCTATTTCAAATCCTGAAAGATGATGCTGTGAAAGTGTGGCACTCAATATGCCAGCAAATGTGGAAAACTCAGTAGTGGCCACAGGACTGGAAAAGTTCAGATTTCGTTCCCATCCCCAAAAAAGGCATTGCCAAAGAACGCTCAAACAGCCACACAATTGCACTCATCTCACATGCTAGTAAAGTAATGCTCAAAATTCTCCAAGCCAGGCTTCAGCAATACATGAACCGTGAAATTCCAGATGTTCAAGCTTTTTTTAGAAAAGGCAGAGGAACCAGAGATCAAATTGCCAACATCTCCTGGATCATGGAAAAAGCAAAACAGTTCCAGAGAAAACATCTATTTCTGTTTTATTGACTATGCCAAAGCCTTCGACTATGTGGATCACAATAAACTGTGGAAAATTCTGAAAGAGATCGGCATACCAGACCACCTGACCTGCCTCTTGAGAAACCTGTATGCATGTCAGGAAGCAACAGTGAAAAGTGGACATGGAACAGCAGACTGGTTCCAAATAGGAAAAGGAATGTGTCAAGGCTGTATATTGTCACCCTGCTTATTTAACTTATATGCAGAGTACATCATGAGAAACACTGGCCTGCAAGAAGCACAAGCTGGAACCAAGATTGCTGAGAGAGATATCAATAACCTTAGATATGCAGATGACACTACCCTTATGGCAGAAAGTGAAGAGGAACTAAAAAGCCTCTTGATGAAAGTGAAAGAGGAGAGTGAAAAAGTTGGCCTAAAGCTCAACATTCAGAAAACTAAGATCATGCATCTGGTCCCATCACTTCCTGGCAAATAAGTGGGGAAACAGTGGAACCAGTGTCAGACTTTATTTTTGGAGGGCTCGAAAATCACTGCAGATGGTGACTGCAGCCATGAAATTAAAAGACGCTTACTTCTTGGAAGAAAAGTTATGACCGACCTAGAGAGCATATTCAAAGAGATTACTTTGCCAACAAAGGTCCATCTAGTCAAGGCTATGGTTTTTCCTGTGGTCATGTATGGATGTGAGAGTTGGACTGTGAAGAAAGCTGAGCACCAAAGAACTGATGCTTTTGAACTGTGGTGTTAGAGAAGACTCATGAGAGTCCTTTGGACTGCAAGAACATCCAACTACTCCATTCTAAAGGATATCAGTCCTGGGTGTTCTTTGGAAGGAATGATGCTAAAGCTGAAACTCCAGTACTTTGGCCACCTCATGCGAAGAGCTGACTCATTGGAAAAGACTCTGATGCTGGGAGAGATTGGGGTCAGGAGGAGAAGTGGATGAGAGAAGATGAGATGGCTGGATGGCATCACTATCCCGATGGACATGAGTTTGAGTAAACTCCGGGAGTTGGTGATGGACAGGCAGGCCTGGCATTGTGGGGTTCATGGGATTGCAGAGTCAGACACGACTAAGCGACTGAACTGAACTAAGATTTTGCTCAGCTTTTAGTCTCTGAGGTATATGGGTGGGAAAGCAACAGTAAAATAGTCAAGGGAACCAGAAGATCACTGGGACTTGGTGAGACATTAGATATGGGTGGTAGTCACTGGTAGAAAGCTAGACAGAAAGTGCCTCCTGAGTCACTGGGCTAACTAGCAAGATGTATCATGTTTACAAACAACTAGTATAGTGGCTAACTTGTAGTTTATTTTTCCCACTGCAATTTAAACAGGATAGAGCCTGTTTGAATTGTTCCATTCTTGGCCTCTCTCTGGATATTTGATAGTCACTTCTCANCAACTAGTATAGTGGCTAACTTGTAGTTTATTTTTCCCACTGCAATTTAAACAGGATAGAGCCTGTTTGAATTGTTCCATTCTTGGCCTCTCTCTGGATATTTGATAGTCACTTCTCAGGCATTTTGTTAACATCGCAGTTACAGCTTCATGAGAAGCTAGCTTTGATGAAGAATTCCTGAATACTTAGGACTAAAACGGAGTACAAAAATTGTTTTGCCCATCCCTCTGATGTAAACAGATAGAAAACTGAGGCTCACAGACATGAAGGACCTCTCCAGTCTATACATCAAATTGGAGACAGAATAGAATCTAGAGGTCCTGACCCACATCTACTGTGCTTTCCTCTACACCACACTGCTTGACCTAGAAATTATTAATAATTTTGAGCCTTCTTTTTCAGAAACTGAAAATGTGTTATCAGCTAGCTTTGCAAGTATATTTGAGTTGTGATATTCAGTTGCTTGCAGAATTGGTTTTAAGATACCACCACAATGCTATAGGATTTGTTAACATCCTCAGTGGGGTTTGTTAATATTTTCCAAATGTGGGGCAACTTCTAGTTGTACTAAACAATAACCATAGAAAATCTTCTCCACTCCTGAGGTTTATTGCATATTAACTTAAGATTTAAAAATGGCTATGAAAACAATGCTACTAGACGGTAAGGTATTTGCATGTGCTTTCCTAAGAAGTCTAGAAAGATATGCCAGATACCACTAAAGGAACATCAATAAGACTTCTCAGGGGTGAAATCAACAAACTTCACTAGCTTGAAGGCTCCATCAGAGGTCACACCAAAGTGCAGAGTGTTCTACACTGTTGTACTACATTCCCCAGATAGCTGATTTGCTTATCACCAATTAGAGCAATAGCCCTGACTTTCTGTAATGTACTCTCCATATTCTTGTTCTACACTGCAATTAATACTTGCAGGAAATGGAAGCAAAGATAAGAAAGTAAATCCCAGTAAAGCACATTTAATCAGCTTCCAATTTTTGGTTAATATTGACTGCTTTGTCCCTCCCATCCCTCACAGCTTTCCAGGACTTCATTTGAAATAATGCTTGTAGTTGCTTCTCTCTATGGTTTCCTGATTGATTGGCAGACTGTATAGCAGCATATTATTCTGTACCAGCATTTTCCCAGTGGGCAGTACTGCACAATAGTGATGGGTAACTGTAATGGTACTGCATCCAAAAGTCACTAAAATATAAATGATACAAACTTCCTCATTGCATGAGGCTGGATCCCTTTATCCATTTATAGTGGTAGAAAATGTTAACACTCTGCTTTCCAAACCTGCTCAAATAGGATTTGAATCTAAATTATCTTTAGAGACATGCTTTAATACAGTTGTTTTCAAAGACTTCACGCACGGTCATTCTTTGTATTAATACAATCTCTTTTCTAAGCACTTCCTATCAGAGGAGATTAAAAGTGAATGGAAATTATTTAATGTAGTTCTGAATTGAAAACTCATAAGCTAGCTACTCTTCAGAGTGCTCAGAACACCTGGGCCACCAGAATTGCTGAAGTAGACAATGGCATTTATACTGAGATTACAGCATCATCTTGTTCTAAATGGTATTTTTGTCTTGAAGAGTGCATGGGGGATGCCAGAGCTTCTCAGTGCTTAATTGGTTTTCTCCCTTGACTTTAATTAAACTCATCCTAAGCTTACAAAACTCCAAGGCTGATGTTTCAGGGTGAGAAGACCCAGTGTTTCCAGCTTTGAATACAGTATGATAAAGAATCTATTGTACTGTTTTATTAACTGCATATGTAACTATTTTACCATTTTAGACAGCAACCTGATTATATAATCAAGAGCATTCTAAAAATTATTCTTTTGTAGATGAAAAGACAAATTTTTTGTAAATCTCCAACAAGGATTTTAGAAAATATTTAACTTGCCAAAACATAATGCATATGCTCACTGCCCGGCAATGCATCATTTATATTATGCCCAATTATAAAGCCTCATTATTTACTATTATGACATTATTTAGGTATAATTTATGTCACTTAATGTGAATCTCAGCTTCCATATTTGTTTCATTTAGTGGTATGGCAGCAATCAAGATCTTAAGCCTTCTGGACATAACCCAATTCCCATATGCTTACTCAACCATTTATTGAAAGGTCTTTTGAACTGACTAAGTCAGTTGTACCTGAACCAGGAAGGGAAGCTTCTGTCTTTTCTGGGATGAGACAGCACTCAGTTTTAATATTGTACCTGTACCTGGGGAATGGACAATAAAAGCACAAATAGAAACACATATCCTTACAGCAGGTATCAGAGTTATATAGTGCTGGAAGCCATCCGGCCAGCAAACATAAATTAAATATTGAGTCAGGAAAAGAGGATAGAATAGAAACCTATCTAAAGTGCTCCCACACTACCTACATATAAATGATTGAAACTCTAGAATAACATTTCAGGAATTCAGAGTTCCTGGCATGCGTTTTTTTCTCAATAATGGGTTCTGCTACTTCTTTAGGACTTAATATCCACCAGGCACTCTGCTGGGCACCTAAAATATATTACCTAATTTAGTCTTTATATCAGCCCTATGACATTAAAAATATTATTATCCTCACCACTTAGACACAAAAACTGAGACACAGAGATGTAAAGTAACGAACTGAAGGTCACATAGGTAGGAAGTGGTAGGCCTAGAGAAAACCCTGGCATTTTGATGCCAAAACCCATATGTTTAACCACCATATTATAGTGAGACACAGCAACTGAACAAATCTCAGTGTACTAATTTGCAGAAAAGGGTGAAAAATTGTTGTTAGGCTCAATGATGCTGACGATTAAAAAGCTATTCTAGGAACATGATTCAGTTCAGTTCAGTTCAGTCACTCAGTCGTATCCGACTCTTTGCGACCCCATGAATCGCAGCACGCCAGACCTCCCTGTCTATCACCATCTCCCAGAGTTCACTCAGACTCACGTTCATCGAGTCCGTGATGCCATCCAGCCATCTCATCCTCTGTCATTCTCTTCTCTTCCTGCCACCAATCCTTCCCAGCATCAGAGCCTTTTCCAATGAGTCAGCTCTTCGCATGAGGTGGCCAAAGTACTGGAGTTTCAGCTTTAGCATCATTCTTTCCAAAGAAATCCCAGGGCTGATCTCCTTCAGAATGGACTGGTTGGATTTCCTGGCAGTCCAAGGGACTCTCAAGAGTCTTCTGCAACACCACAGTTAGTAATGTTTTAATAGCCCAGTTAGAATTCAAGTAAATGTCCCCAGAAACTTTATAGGCTTAAGACTATTTTAATATTCTCATTATGTACTGTTCTCCCAAGAACGTGACTGGGAAGAGGCACCACTGAATCTAAACTGAAGACCAAATTCATCTTGTCCAAATTAATTTCAAGAACTTAAACATTCAGCAAATATTTATTTGGCTTCTCACTATGTGTTAGGTCCCAATCTAGGCAGTAGGATGTGGGCTCCTCTCATTTGAAGAGAAAACAGTATCATACACTAGAAGTCCTTGCAAGCTGAAGCATGAAATGAAAGCACAGCACGGGAAATAAGGCACTAAGTTCCATCAGGTTTATTAGGAGGGACAAAACATGGTAGCTACCTTTAGGAAGCTTTTATTCTAAGAGAAGAGACTTAGAAACACTAACTGGTTTAATTTGATGAAAATATAGGCCAAAAACTAACTAGTTAAATTTGGTAAAAATATAGACAAGAACTACTAGGGAAATGTGAAATAAATGAAAGCTCACCATGGGGGCGGGAGAAGAAGAGGTCTCAAATGTTCATTTACATACAAAAACCTGATGATCTTGTGAAAAAGTAGATTCTGCTGCTTAAAATCTGTGAGAGGGTCCAAGGTTCTGTATTTCTAACAAGTTCCCAATTCATCTTGGTTTGTTCACACCTGGAGTAAGGAAGAGCTAAGAAAATTTGCTGCTGTTCAGTCACTCAGTCATGTCTGACTCTGCAACCCCATGGACTGCGGCATGCCAGGCTTACCTGTCCTTCACTATCTCCTGGAGTTTGCTCAAATTTATGCCCATTGAGTCAGTGATGCCATCCAACCATCTCATCCTCTGTTGTCTCCTTCTTCTCCTACCTTCAATCTTTCCCAGCATCAGGGTCTTTTCCAGTGAGTCAGCACTTCATATCCAGAGGTCAAAGTATTGGCGCTTCAGCGTCAGCATCAGTCCTTCCAATGAATATTCAGGGTTGATTTCCTTTAGGATTAACTGGTTTGAGCTCCTTGCAGTCCAACGAACTCTCAATAGTCAGGAAGATGTTTACAAAGAAAGGGAGTCTTGAGCTGGATTTTGAAGGGGGAATATAATATGCATAATTAAAGAACTAGGAAGAAAACAGTGTCAGGGGCACAGGGGAAAAGTATCAGACTGGATCACAATTTATGTTGCCAAATACTAGGTGACAGTAATGGAAAAAAGGTTAATGCTAGGTCTTGAGGACGGATGGAGACAGGTAAGATGCATGACAGGTTCAGGAATTTTAGAAATGATGAATGATATATAACGTTGTTTTAGATTTTTTAAAAAAAACTATAAAATTACCTGCAAATGTTTTCTAGTTGATTTGGATAACTGGGCCTCTGTTTATTTCCTTGAGAAACAATTTGAATTTATTTGTCACCCTAAAGCATTGAGCTCTGATTTTATGGAAATGTACACAACATAAAACATGAAGGTACTAATTTTGGAAAATTAAGAAAATTAATCTATCATTATATTGTTTAAACAACCATGTTTTAATGTAGAGATAGTAGCCTATTGAAGA
>SJYW01024348.1:351104-372300 GCA_006410735.1 Raphicerus campestris
TAAATATGTTTATCTTAAACTGCAGAGTCATTAGGTTAATCTTAGGTCAAAACTAAAATGGTGACAATACTCAATAAAGCTTGAAATTGTGATGAACTCTAGAAAACTGGTGATTTATATCAAAACCTCTATGGATTACAGATATATCCTATTAAATAACAATATATCTGATATATAATATAATTTACTTATTATAGAAGGGGATGCATTTTTGAAACGAATAATCAATCTGGCAGTTTTTTTTTGTTTTTTTTTTTGTAAACAGCCTGAAGTTGATTTAGGTCAGTTGATGTGACACAGCGCTCTTGTTTATTATTTGGTTTTTGAAACATCAGATGCTAGTGTGCTGCAATTCA
This sequence comes from Raphicerus campestris, assembly GCA_006410735.1. Lineage (NCBI taxonomy): Eukaryota > Metazoa > Chordata > Mammalia > Artiodactyla > Bovidae > Raphicerus > Raphicerus campestris. The sequence goes on from SJYW01024348.1 coordinate 351,461, forward strand.
TGGGGTCGCAAAGAGTCGGACACGACTGAGAGACTGAACTGAACTGAAGAAATCAGTAGTTGTATTAAATGGCTCTTGATATTAAGGGTACAAACTTTGACTGTCTTTAAAGCATTTTCTATTTTTTTATATAGCAGAGTTGTTTTTTTTTTTAACAGCTTCAACAATTCAAGCCATTTTAGTGCTTAGATCTAAATTTTTAAAGAACCACTTTATAGGTGGCTTTGCCAGGTTTTGAGAATTAGCATCATTGTCAAATAGGATGAAGAAGATCCTCCTGAACACTGGGTCCTGCTCCTCTTAGCCAAGAAGAAGGTCTTTAATTTATCTTATCTCCCACAATTGACAATCCATGCCTGTACCAACTCAGAATGTGAGACAGTCTAGAGAACAACGTTGGTTTTTACCACGCCAAACCTAGGCTGAAGATGAATTCATGTAATGGGAAAACATCTCATTATACTTTATTTTCTAAAATCTCCAATCACATTAACCAGTTACTTCAAGTTGGGAGTATTTTTTGGTGACTAAAACATAAATATCATGCTATTCACTTCTAACTTCAGTTCCATAACAATCAAGAACAATGTAAAGTAAGGGAATTAAAATGGAACTTTGAGCTAAGCAATAACCCCTCAGTAATGAGTTGTGATTTATCTTTTTTAGGATATCAGTTCTCCTTATTTCCTAGACTACTGTTAGCTTTGAAGGATAAATGTTTTCTATTTCCTTCTAACTTTTTGGCTGCCTTCTGACTATCTTTCAAGGCATCCTCTCTCTATAATGAAAGGATAAAATTATGTTTTCTGAGCTATTAAATTTTCATTGGGCCTGAAAACTGAAAGAGAATCATATCTGGGAATAGGAACTCTTGAGATTTATTTCCACTTTCATTTCTGGTTGTGACACTTAAGACAACTCATTTACATTCTTTTATACTCTCATTTACAATGTGCTGATGCACTGCATGCAGTCTCTGTCACCAAAATACAGGCAATAAGAGATTCCCAACTAAAGAAGACTTGAAATGAATTATATCACGAAAGACAAACATGAGCATCTGGAAACAAAGACTAGCCCCGGTCTTCTGGTCCCTGCAGAACACCTTACTCTGTCTATAAGGACACTGTAACTCTCTCATCCCTTGAGGTGGCTTTCCACTCCTTTAGCTCATAGTAGAGACCAAGAACAATGTCACGACAATTAGCAATAAATGTGCTCTTTCCTCAGGCTTCCCAGGTTGTTCAGCAGTAAAGCATCCTCCTGCCAATGCAGGAGACTCAGGATATGGGGCTTTGATCTCTGGGTCAGACAACGGCACCCCACTCCAGTACTCTTGCCTGGAAAATTCCATGAATGGAGAAGCCTGGTAGGCTACAGTCCATGGAGTCGCTGAGCGTCAGACACGACTGAGCGACTTCACTTTGATTTTTCACTTTCGTGCATTGGAGAAGGCAATGGCAACCCACTCCAGTGTTCTTGCCTGGAGAATCCCAGGGACAGGGGCGCCTGGTGGGCTGCCGTCTCTGGGGTCGCACAGAGTCAGACACGACTGAAGTGACGTAGCAGCAGCAGCAGCAAAGCATCCTCCTGCCAATGCAGGAGACTCAGGATACGTGGATTTGATCTCTGGGTCTGGAATATCCCTTGAGAAGGTAACAACAGGGGTGGCAAAGAGGCAGACACTCCTGAGTAACTGAGCACAATGCTTTTTACCTAAAACCATCAATAAATATAATGACCCCAAAATAAAAATTAAACTATAATATTTCTGTCTGTGGTATATTATTTGAGTTAAATTCAAAGACAGTGAATATTTGGCACCTAGTTTCAAGTGTCCTTCCTCATTGTCAGAGTGCACACACACCTTATTCTTATATATAAATAAGTAGTCAGACAAATCAATGAACTGAAAGTAATAGGCAACATTTACAAATGGAAAGCAATAAAGAAATGCTATTATTTGCTGCTCATCTTATTATTTTTTTTTCAGCTTAACTGTGACTCATAAAAGCACACCCATGAACTGTAAGTTTGGAAAAAGAAACAAAATGATTCATAAATCAATGGGAAGGAAAGAAGGGACCAAAGTCATTAATACCAGATTTTCAATGCTCTGTCCACCTGAGGGCCAACATGTTTGTCAGTTCAGTTCAGTTCAGTTCAGTTCAGTTCAGTTCAGTCAGTCGTGTCCGACTCTTTGTGACTCCATGAATTGCAGCATGCCAGGCCTCCCTGTCCATCAACAACTCCTGAATTTCACTCAAACTCACATCCATCGAGTCGTTGATGCCATCCAGCCATCTCATCCTCTGTCGTCCCCTTCTCCTCCTGCCCCCAATCCCTCCCAGCATCAGAGTCTTTTCCAATGAGTCAACTCTTCCCATGAGGTGGCCAAAGTACTGGAGTTTCAGCTTTAGAAACACTCCTTCCAAAGAACACCCAGGACTGTTCTCCTTTAAAATGGACTGGTTGGATCTCCCTGCAGTCCAAGAGACTCTCAAGAGTCTTCTCCAATACTACAGTTCAAAAGCATCAATTCTTTGGTGCTCAGCTTTCTTCACAGTCCAAATCTCATATCCATACATGACCACTGGAAAAACCATAGCTTTGACTAGATGGACCTTTGCTGACAAAGTAATGTCTCTGCTTTTGAATATCCTATCTAGATTGGTCATAACTTCCTTCCAAGGAGTAAGCATCTTTTAATTTCATGGCTGCAATCACCATCTGCAGTAATTTTGGAGCCCAAAATAATAATGTCTGACAGTGTTTCCACTGTTTTCCCATCTATTTGTCATGAAGTGATGGGGCCAGATGCCATGATCTTTGTTTTCTGAATGTTGAGCTTTAAGCCAACTTTTTCGCTCTCCTCTTTTACTTTCATCAAGAGGCTTTTTAGTTCCTCTTCACTTTCTGCCATAAGTGTGGTGTCATCTGCATATCTGAGGCTATTGATATTTCTCCTGGCAATCTTGATTCCAGCTTGTGCTTCCTGCAGCCCAGCATTTCTCATGATGTACTCTGCATATAAGTTAAATAAACAGGGTGACAATATACAGGCTTGACGTATGCCTTTTCCTATTTGGAACCAGTCTGTTGTTCCATGCCTAGTTCTCATTGTTGCTTCCTGACCTGCATATAGGTTTCCAAAGAGGCAGGTAATGTGGTCTGATATTTCCATCTCTTTCAGAATTTTCCACAGTTTATTGTGGTCCATACAGTCAAAGGCTTTGGCATGGTCAATAAAGCAGAAATAGATGTTCTTCTTGAACTCTCTTGCATTTTCTATGATCCAACAGATGGTGGCAATTTGATCTCTGGTTCCTCTGCTTTTTCTAAAACCAGCTTGAACATCAGGAAGTTCATGGTTCACGTATTGTTGAAGCCTGGCTTGGAGATTTTGAGCATTACTTCACTAGCGAGTGAGATGAGTGCAATTGTGTGGTAGTTTGAGCATTCTTTGGCATTGCCTTTCTTTGGGATTCTTCAGTTCAGTTCAGTCGCTCAATCGTGTCCGACTCTTTGCGACCCCATGAATTGCAGCACGCCAAGCCTCCCTGTTCATCACCAACTCCCGGAGTTCATTCAGTCTCACGTCCATCGAGTCCGTGATGCCATCCAGCCATCTCATCCTCTGTCATCCCCTTTTCCTCCTGCCTCCAATGCCCCCCGGCATCAGAGTATTTTCCCATGAGTCAGCTCTTCTCATGAGGTGGCCAAAGTACTGGAGTTTCAGCTTTAGCATCATTCCTTCCAAAGAAATCCCAGGATTGATCTCCTTCAGAATGGACTTGTTGGGTCTCCCTGCAGTCCAAAGGACTCTCAAGACTCTTCTCTAACACCACAATTCAAAAGTATCAATTCTTCAGCGCTCAGCTTTCTTCACAGTCCAACTCTCACATCCATTCATGACCACTGGAAAAACAATAGCCTTGACTAGACAGATCTTTGTTGACAAAGTAATGTCTCTGCTTTTGAATATTCTGTCTAGGTTGGTCATAACTTTCCTTCCAAGGATTTTAAGCGTCTTTTAATTTCATGGCTGCAGTCAGTATCTGCAGCCCCAAAAATAAAGTTTGACACTGATTCCTCATCTATTTCCCATGAAGTGATGGGACCGGATGCTATGATATTAGTTTTCTGAATGTTGAGCTTTTAGCCAACTTTTCACTCTCCACTTTCACTTTCATCAAGAGGCTTGTTTGTTCTTCTTTACTTTCTTGTGCTAAATGCTTCATTAAGATTATACCACTCAACTTTCTTTAAACCCCTATTAAACATATAGTATTATCATCCTTATTTTACAGCTGAGAAAACTGAATCTAAGCTACATTAAATGCTTTGTTCAGTTTAAACCAGCTGAACCAGGACAATTTGATTCCACATCCTGTCTTTTTACCACACTAAACCTCTTATCCCTTCTTCGATTTCTGCACATGTTGTCTTAGCTCAGTGGCAGGCAAACTCTTTTTTTCTGTGAAATGCCAGATAGTAAATTCTTCAAACTTTTAACTTGATGTCCCTTGAAATTATCCAACTCTGGTGTGGTAAAGCAAAATCAGGCACAGACAATATGGAAACAAACAAGCATTTCAGTGTTCCAGTAGACTTTATTTATAGATACTGAAATTTGAATTTCATATAGTTTTCTGTATTAAAATGCATATTTTTCTTTTGATCTTTTCCAACCATTAAAAAATATAAAAGCCATTTTTAGCTCAGTAAAGTAAATGTCACTCAGTCGTGTCTGACTCTTTGTGACCCCATGGACTGTAGCCTACCAGGTTCCTCTGTTCATGGGATTTTCCAGGCAAGAATACTGGAGTAAGTTGCCATTTCCTTCTCCAGGAGATATTCTCAACCCAGGGAACGAACCCAGGTCTCCCGCGTTGTAGTCAGATGCTTGACAGTCTGAGCCACTGAGGAAGTCATTTTTTAGCTCAAAGGCCCTATAAAAACAGGCAGGGGTCCAATGTGACCCAAAGACTGTAGTTGGTCTGACCCTTGACTTAGTTGCACAAGTGGACTCCATAATGTACACTTATAATTCTGCGTGTTCCTTATCTGCCCTGAGACCTCCTTTCTGATTTTTATGCCAAGGATGTTACGGCTTTTGGATTGGCTTCCAAAGCCATTTATCTTCCAAAATTCCTTCTCTGTTGAACCTCACCTTCTCTTTGACATGTAAGTCTTCAGTTTCTTAAATTAATATCCCCCCACCCCATCAATAACATCAGGAAATACCTAAAAGTTTGTTAGCAAACTTTTCAAGATTGGACATGCCTTTCTGTGGTAGAATGGATAGTAACTTTATTAATGGGGTTGTGAAGAGAGGAAAAAAGACCTGTTTTACCAACTCTGTACTTCAGTGTCTGACATCCCATAGTCAGTCTGCCATCACACTACCATCAGTGCTCCTTGAAGCTCCTTGATATCATTAGATCCATAATAGAGACCTTTACATTTGGTTTGAAGAATACACTTTGAGTATTAACTTTGTTTTTATAAATAATAACTTAAGTCCAGGCCATTTTCATGGTAAGGCTATGGAAAGGGGCCATGAGTGCAAAATGGGAAAAACTCATTGGTACCATTGTTTTCATCCCTTACTATCATGGAGATCTATGCATTGTGTCTTGTGTTTCTTATTCTTTTTTTCTTCTCTTCTGGAAGGAATTATAAGCTTGCACTGTGAAGAATCCAGGGTCAGTCAGAACACTTTCCATTCTAAGGAGCATAAAGAAGCTGAAAGTATCTGAACAAAATGTCAAAGTGGTAGGGGGAGAGACTAGGAATTAATTGATTTATATAACCAAGAAGTTCAGTGCAGCAAAGGGGTGGAAATGTTTAACAAATAGTTTAATCTAATTCAAAAAATAGCATTAAGGCTGTTTCTATCTCTAACTCTTAACTACAACTCTGCTTATTTCTACTTGTCTTCTTTTACATGATACTTTTTCTAAGTGGCAATAATTGCCAGTAGCCCCCAAACCCATGTCATTCTTGCAACTCTTAATTCTAATATATTCCTAATAGCTCTTGTAAAATTCCAAAGTAGGTTTTTATTAGGCTGTGTTGGGTCACATGACTCTAACCAAATTAATCACTCTGGTCAGAGTCATGAATTCTGGCTAGTTTGGGATGGTTTCTGTCCCAAAGCCATGTGGGAAACCAATGTGAATGGAACCACATAAACATAGAAAAATTACAGTGCAATGTGGAGGAGTGATTCTTGAAAGGAAAGTAGGCTGAGAAGATGAATACATGTCCATGAGCTAGTGTTCATCAATGGCTTCCACTAAAGCAACTGTATAACACCAAATTACTCAAGGTACATCATAAAGTGGGGAAAATTCTGTATAGTCAACGGCTCTGAAATATTTATATATATGAAAGATACAAGAGATGATAATGATTTAGACTTGGCAGTGAACTCTAGGGTTTCCCCAAAGATTATTTTTGTGAGAGTTGGACTGTGAAGAAGGCTGAGCACCGAAGAAGTAATGCTTTCAAACTGTGGTGTTGGAGAAGACTCTTGAGAGTCCCTTGAACTGCAAGGAGATCCAACCAGTCCATTCTGAAGGAGATCAACCCTGGGATTTCTTTGGAAGGAATGATGCTAAAGCTGAAACTCCAGTACTTTGCCCACCTCATGCGAAGAGTTGACTCATTGGAAAAGACTCTGATGCTGGGAGGGATTGGGGGCAGGAGGAGAAGGGGACGACAGAGGATGAGATGGCTGGATGGCATCACGGACTCGATGGACCTGAGTCTGAGTGAACTCCGAGAGATGGTGATGAACAGGGAGGCCTGGCGTGCTGCGATTCATGGGGTCGCAAAGAGGTGGACACGACTGAGCGACTGAAGCGAACTGAACTGAACTGAGTGAGTATAAGGATCTAACCCTTATTGATTTCTTCCTTAGACAATCTAAGAGGTATACAATTACCATTCACAAAACTCTACATAGAGGTTGTCTCTCATTTTATTCTGTGAGTTTGCTATTACATTAGCATCTTAATTATATAGATAAAGAAATGAGACTCAGAGAGCTAAAGTATGTAATAAGGCTAAGATTCAAACTCACTTGTTTTTCTCTCTGATTTCAAAATGTGTCTTCTTCCCTGCTACCATGTTGTCCCAAAACCTTCCGTGCTAAGGAGGGATTAACTCCTATAGGTTCATCCTCACTGAATTTACATGTAAAAATATGTGTTCTATAGAAGAACACCCACAAATGCAATCCTGTAATCTATTTAGACAGTAATGTAGACACTTCATCAGGACAATGATGTGTGGTTTAAAGGCTGGAGAGTTTTCAGGTTATGGGTTCCTTTAGTCTACAAGCAATGTTCTTTTTCTCTGCAAGTTTTCTGAGAAGGGAAAGCTTTTAGTAGGGAAATTTTTTCTGACAAAGTATAAATAATAAAAAAAAATCTTATGCAGGAACAATATCCTGCTGGTTGCTTATTCTAATGGGATAAGCTGGGGGGCATAAAATTTTATTTACACTATATAATAATTTGATGTTGATTTCCAGTTAATTTCAACTCAGTACTTAGAATTTTCTCAGATTGCCAAAAAGTATTCCACTTAAACATTGTTTTTGAGAAAGCAGAATAGCCTACAAACTCTCCCTTTGTCTTAGAAACTGACATTTTTCAAAGGTGCTTCTTTACTTCATACTTGTACAATTGGTATTCTTAAACCAGCAGAAAGCTCTGTAAGGGCTCTTCTTTCAGCCTGTTAAGAATGTAATTATAGGGGCTTCCTTGGTAGTCCAGTAGTTAAGAATCCACTTTCCAATGCTGGGGCCACAAGCTTGATCCCTGGTAAGGGAACTACTAACCCACATGCTATGGGGCAACTAACCTCATGCACTGCAACTAGAAAAAAAAAAGAACCTGCATGCCACAATGAAGAGCCAATGTGCCACAATAAAGATATAGCACAGCCATACATAACACACTCCACTTGCAGATAAAATGACAGTCTATATACAGAATTTTAAGAAATCCTCTAGAAAACTATTAGAACTAATAAATAGGTTCAGTAAGTTTGCAGAATACAAGATCAATATACAAAAAAAAAGTATTTCTGTATATTAGCAATGAAAAGTCCGAAAACAAAAATAAGAAAATAAGTCAAATAATAATGGTATCAAACCAAGATTTTTGTACAGAAAACTACAAAACATCACTGAAAAAAAAATTAAAGGCCAAATAAATGAAATGATATCCCACACTCAGGGATAAGAAGACTTAATATTTTGAGATAGTAATACTTCCCTAATTTAATCTACAATGATTAAATTCAATGATCTAGATTCAACGAAATCTCTATCAAAATCCCAGTTGCCTTTTTTCCTGCAGAAATTTATAATGTTATCTTAAAGTTCATATGGAAATGAAAAAGCAAAAGAAAAGAGCAAAAGCAATTTTGATCAAAAATAACAAAGTTGGAAAACTCACACATCCTTATTTCAAAATTTACTGCAAGGCTATGGTAATGACAACTGTGTGGCACTGACATAGAGATAGACACGTGTTTGAAATCAATGGAATAGAATAAACAGACTTCATATTTAGGATTAATTTTTTTCATTTCTTTTTTAATATAAACATTATTTTAATTGAAGGTTAATTACTTTACAATATTNTCTCATGAGGTGGCCAAAGTACTGGAGTTTCAGCTTTAGCATCATTCCTTCCAAAGAAATCCCAGGATTGATCTCCTTCAGAATGGACTTGTTGGGTCTCCCTGCAGTCCAAAGGACTCTCAAGACTCTTCTCTAACACCACAATTCAAAAGTATCAATTCTTCAGCGCTCAGCTTTCTTCACAGTCCAACTCTCACATCCATTCATGACCACTGGAAAAACAATAGCCTTGACTAGACAGATCTTTGTTGACAAAGTAATGTCTCTGCTTTTGAATATTCTGTCTAGGTTGGTCATAACTTTCCTTCCAAGGATTTTAAGCGTCTTTTAATTTCATGGCTGCAGTCAGTATCTGCAGCCCCAAAAATAAAGTTTGACACTGATTCCTCATCTATTTCCCATGAAGTGATGGGACCGGATGCTATGATATTAGTTTTCTGAATGTTGAGCTTTTAGCCAACTTTTCACTCTCCACTTTCACTTTCATCAAGAGGCTTGTTTGTTCTTCTTTACTTTCTTGTGCTAAATGCTTCATTAAGATTATACCACTCAACTTTCTTTAAACCCCTATTAAACATATAGTATTATCATCCTTATTTTACAGCTGAGAAAACTGAATCTAAGCTACATTAAATGCTTTGTTCAGTTTAAACCAGCTGAACCAGGACAATTTGATTCCACATCCTGTCTTTTTACCACACTAAACCTCTTATCCCTTCTTCGATTTCTGCACATGTTGTCTTAGCTCAGTGGCAGGCAAACTCTTTTTTTCTGTGAAATGCCAGATAGTAAATTCTTCAAACTTTTAACTTGATGTCCCTTGAAATTATCCAACTCTGGTGTGGTAAAGCAAAATCAGGCACAGACAATATGGAAACAAACAAGCATTTCAGTGTTCCAGTAGACTTTATTTATAGATACTGAAATTTGAATTTCATATAGTTTTCTGTATTAAAATGCATATTTTTCTTTTGATCTTTTCCAACCATTAAAAAATATAAAAGCCATTTTTAGCTCAGTAAAGTAAATGTCACTCAGTCGTGTCTGACTCTTTGTGACCCCATGGACTGTAGCCTACCAGGTTCCTCTGTTCATGGGATTTTCCAGGCAAGAATACTGGAGTAAGTTGCCATTTCCTTCTCCAGGAGATATTCTCAACCCAGGGAACGAACCCAGGTCTCCCGCGTTGTAGTCAGATGCTTGACAGTCTGAGCCACTGAGGAAGTCATTTTTTAGCTCAAAGGCCCTATAAAAACAGGCAGGGGTCCAATGTGACCCAAAGACTGTAGTTGGTCTGACCCTTGACTTAGTTGCACAAGTGGACTCCATAATGTACACTTATAATTCTGCGTGTTCCTTATCTGCCCTGAGACCTCCTTTCTGATTTTTATGCCAAGGATGTTACGGCTTTTGGATTGGCTTCCAAAGCCATTTATCTTCCAAAATTCCTTCTCTGTTGAACCTCACCTTCTCTTTGACATGTAAGTCTTCAGTTTCTTAAATTAATATCCCCCCACCCCATCAATAACATCAGGAAATACCTAAAAGTTTGTTAGCAAACTTTTCAAGATTGGACATGCCTTTCTGTGGTAGAATGGATAGTAACTTTATTAATGGGGTTGTGAAGAGAGGAAAAAAGACCTGTTTTACCAACTCTGTACTTCAGTGTCTGACATCCCATAGTCAGTCTGCCATCACACTACCATCAGTGCTCCTTGAAGCTCCTTGATATCATTAGATCCATAATAGAGACCTTTACATTTGGTTTGAAGAATACACTTTGAGTATTAACTTTGTTTTTATAAATAATAACTTAAGTCCAGGCCATTTTCATGGTAAGGCTATGGAAAGGGGCCATGAGTGCAAAATGGGAAAAACTCATTGGTACCATTGTTTTCATCCCTTACTATCATGGAGATCTATGCATTGTGTCTTGTGTTTCTTATTCTTTTTTTCTTCTCTTCTGGAAGGAATTATAAGCTTGCACTGTGAAGAATCCAGGGTCAGTCAGAACACTTTCCATTCTAAGGAGCATAAAGAAGCTGAAAGTATCTGAACAAAATGTCAAAGTGGTAGGGGGAGAGACTAGGAATTAATTGATTTATATAACCAAGAAGTTCAGTGCAGCAAAGGGGTGGAAATGTTTAACAAATAGTTTAATCTAATTCAAAAAATAGCATTAAGGCTGTTTCTATCTCTAACTCTTAACTACAACTCTGCTTATTTCTACTTGTCTTCTTTTACATGATACTTTTTCTAAGTGGCAATAATTGCCAGTAGCCCCCAAACCCATGTCATTCTTGCAACTCTTAATTCTAATATATTCCTAATAGCTCTTGTAAAATTCCAAAGTAGGTTTTTATTAGGCTGTGTTGGGTCACATGACTCTAACCAAATTAATCACTCTGGTCAGAGTCATGAATTCTGGCTAGTTTGGGATGGTTTCTGTCCCAAAGCCATGTGGGAAACCAATGTGAATGGAACCACATAAACATAGAAAAATTACAGTGCAATGTGGAGGAGTGATTCTTGAAAGGAAAGTAGGCTGAGAAGATGAATACATGTCCATGAGCTAGTGTTCATCAATGGCTTCCACTAAAGCAACTGTATAACACCAAATTACTCAAGGTACATCATAAAGTGGGGAAAATTCTGTATAGTCAACGGCTCTGAAATATTTATATATATGAAAGATACAAGAGATGATAATGATTTAGACTTGGCAGTGAACTCTAGGGTTTCCCCAAAGATTATTTTTGTGAGAGTTGGACTGTGAAGAAGGCTGAGCACCGAAGAAGTAATGCTTTCAAACTGTGGTGTTGGAGAAGACTCTTGAGAGTCCCTTGAACTGCAAGGAGATCCAACCAGTCCATTCTGAAGGAGATCAACCCTGGGATTTCTTTGGAAGGAATGATGCTAAAGCTGAAACTCCAGTACTTTGCCCACCTCATGCGAAGAGTTGACTCATTGGAAAAGACTCTGATGCTGGGAGGGATTGGGGGCAGGAGGAGAAGGGGACGACAGAGGATGAGATGGCTGGATGGCATCACGGACTCGATGGACCTGAGTCTGAGTGAACTCCGAGAGATGGTGATGAACAGGGAGGCCTGGCGTGCTGCGATTCATGGGGTCGCAAAGAGGTGGACACGACTGAGCGACTGAAGCGAACTGAACTGAACTGAGTGAGTATAAGGATCTAACCCTTATTGATTTCTTCCTTAGACAATCTAAGAGGTATACAATTACCATTCACAAAACTCTACATAGAGGTTGTCTCTCATTTTATTCTGTGAGTTTGCTATTACATTAGCATCTTAATTATATAGATAAAGAAATGAGACTCAGAGAGCTAAAGTATGTAATAAGGCTAAGATTCAAACTCACTTGTTTTTCTCTCTGATTTCAAAATGTGTCTTCTTCCCTGCTACCATGTTGTCCCAAAACCTTCCGTGCTAAGGAGGGATTAACTCCTATAGGTTCATCCTCACTGAATTTACATGTAAAAATATGTGTTCTATAGAAGAACACCCACAAATGCAATCCTGTAATCTATTTAGACAGTAATGTAGACACTTCATCAGGACAATGATGTGTGGTTTAAAGGCTGGAGAGTTTTCAGGTTATGGGTTCCTTTAGTCTACAAGCAATGTTCTTTTTCTCTGCAAGTTTTCTGAGAAGGGAAAGCTTTTAGTAGGGAAATTTTTTCTGACAAAGTATAAATAATAAAAAAAAATCTTATGCAGGAACAATATCCTGCTGGTTGCTTATTCTAATGGGATAAGCTGGGGGGCATAAAATTTTATTTACACTATATAATAATTTGATGTTGATTTCCAGTTAATTTCAACTCAGTACTTAGAATTTTCTCAGATTGCCAAAAAGTATTCCACTTAAACATTGTTTTTGAGAAAGCAGAATAGCCTACAAACTCTCCCTTTGTCTTAGAAACTGACATTTTTCAAAGGTGCTTCTTTACTTCATACTTGTACAATTGGTATTCTTAAACCAGCAGAAAGCTCTGTAAGGGCTCTTCTTTCAGCCTGTTAAGAATGTAATTATAGGGGCTTCCTTGGTAGTCCAGTAGTTAAGAATCCACTTTCCAATGCTGGGGCCACAAGCTTGATCCCTGGTAAGGGAACTACTAACCCACATGCTATGGGGCAACTAACCTCATGCACTGCAACTAGAAAAAAAAAAGAACCTGCATGCCACAATGAAGAGCCAATGTGCCACAATAAAGATATAGCACAGCCATACATAACACACTCCACTTGCAGATAAAATGACAGTCTATATACAGAATTTTAAGAAATCCTCTAGAAAACTATTAGAACTAATAAATAGGTTCAGTAAGTTTGCAGAATACAAGATCAATATACAAAAAAAAAGTATTTCTGTATATTAGCAATGAAAAGTCCGAAAACAAAAATAAGAAAATAAGTCAAATAATAATGGTATCAAACCAAGATTTTTGTACAGAAAACTACAAAACATCACTGAAAAAAAAATTAAAGGCCAAATAAATGAAATGATATCCCACACTCAGGGATAAGAAGACTTAATATTTTGAGATAGTAATACTTCCCTAATTTAATCTACAATGATTAAATTCAATGATCTAGATTCAACGAAATCTCTATCAAAATCCCAGTTGCCTTTTTTCCTGCAGAAATTTATAATGTTATCTTAAAGTTCATATGGAAATGAAAAAGCAAAAGAAAAGAGCAAAAGCAATTTTGATCAAAAATAACAAAGTTGGAAAACTCACACATCCTTATTTCAAAATTTACTGCAAGGCTATGGTAATGACAACTGTGTGGCACTGACATAGAGATAGACACGTGTTTGAAATCAATGGAATAGAATAAACAGACTTCATATTTAGGATTAATTTTTTTCATTTCTTTTTTAATATAAACATTATTTTAATTGAAGGTTAATTACTTTACAATATTGTATTGGTTTTGCCACACATCAATATGAATCTACCACAGGTTATACACGTGTTCCCCATCCTGAACCCCCCTCCCTCCCCGTACCATCCCTCTGGGTCATCCCAGTGCACCAGCCCTAAGCATCCAGTATCATGAAAGGAATCACCAGTCCAGGTTCGATGCATGATACTGGATTAACTTATCTTTGACAAAAGTGCCAAGACAATTTAGTAGGGAAAGAATGGTCTTTTCAATAAAATGGTGCTAGAAAAATTGTATAGACACATACCAAAGAATGAAAGTGAAACCTTACCCTACATCATATGTAAAACCTAACATGGATCAAAGTCATACATATAAGAACTGAAATTATAAAACTCTTAGAATAAAATAGCTATAAGCCATTGAGACCTTGGATCAGGCAACATTTTTTTTAGATATGTCATCCAAAACACAAGAAACAAAAGGAAGATAGACAAGTTGGACTTCATCAAAATTAAATAGTTTTGTGCATCTAAGAAATGAGAAGATGACCAAAGAATGAACCAAAATATTCACAAATCATAGATGTGATAAGGAAGTTGTATTCAGATTATAAGAACAGTTGGAACTCAATAGCATAAACAACCTAATTTTAAAAATAGACAAAGGAGCTGAATAGATATTTCTCCAAAGAAGAAATACAAATGGCTAATAAGCATATGAAATGATGCTCAACATCATTAGTCATCAGAGAAATGCAAATCAAAGCTATAGTGAGATACCACTTGATACAACTAGAATGGCTATAATTAGGAAAAAAAAATAGTAACAAGTGTTGGTGAGGGTGTGGAGACAGAATCATCAAGCATTGCTGTTGAAAACACAAAATGGAACAGTGGCTTTGGAAAAAGTTTGGCAATGCCTCAAAAATAAAATATATAATTACACTTCAACCCAGAAATTCCACTCCTAGGTATACGCCCAAGACAAATGTAAACATATTTCCACACAAAAACATGTACACAAATGTTCATAAAAGTATTATTCATAATAGTCTTTAAAAGTAGACTCAAATATCCATCAATGGACAAATGATACACAAAAAGTATACCCATGGGCTTCCCTGGTAGCTCAGTAGTAAAGAAGCTTCCTACAGAGCAGGAGCTGCAGGAGGTGTGAGTTCGATTCCTAGGTAAGGAAGATCCCCTGGAAGAGGACATCGCAACCCAATCCAGTATTCTTGCCTGGAGAATCCCATAGACAGAAGAGCCTGGAGGGCTACAGTCTGTAGGGTTGCAAAGAGCTGGACACAACTGAAGCGACTGAGCACACACACACACAGTATATCCCTTACAATAGAATTCTTGCAAAAAGAAAAGAAAAGAAAAGAAAAGAAAACTCTGATATAAGCCAGAACATCGGTAAGCCTTAAAAACATTATACTAATTGAAACAACTCAGACACAAATGATTACATGATTCCATTTATATGAAATGTCCAGAAGAAGCAAATCTTTAAAGACAGAAAGTTGATTAGTGGTCTCCTAAGGATGAGAGGAGTGGCAAGTCCAAGGAAAATGCAGAGTAACCCCTAATGGGTAGGGAATTTCTTTTCAGGGTGATGAAAATGTTCCAATATTGATTTGGGGATGGTTGCACAACTATGTGTATATTCTAAAAACTATACACTTTAAATGAGTGACTTGTAAGGTAAGTGAATTATATCTCTATAAAACTGCTCTTTTAAGAACATAATCATAATTAACTAGTATAAACCATTCTTGAGTTATTTTGAACTAGACTTTCTTGGCACTCTAAAGTTTCATTCAGTTCAGTTCAATATATATGTATCAAGTACTCTGCCACAAGGGCTGAAAAGATGAAGTCCCAGTCTCTGCCCTGAGGGTAATCTTAATCTAATAGTGAGACAAGACAAGTCAACAAATACCTTTAATATAAGGCTGCTGCTGCTAAGTCGCTTCAGTCATGTCCAAGTCTGTGAGACCCCAGAGACAGCAGCCCACCAGGCTCCCCCGTCCCTGGGATTCTCCAGGCAAGAACACTGGAGTGGGTTGCCATTTCCTTCTCCAATGCATGAAAGTGAAAAGTGAAAGTGAAGTTGCTCAGTNATAATTAGGAAAAAAAAATAGTAACAAGTGTTGGTGAGGGTGTGGAGACAGAATCATCAAGCATTGCTGTTGAAAACACAAAATGGAACAGTGGCTTTGGAAAAAGTTTGGCAATGCCTCAAAAATAAAATATATAATTACACTTCAACCCAGAAATTCCACTCCTAGGTATACGCCCAAGACAAATGTAAACATATTTCCACACAAAAACATGTACACAAATGTTCATAAAAGTATTATTCATAATAGTCTTTAAAAGTAGACTCAAATATCCATCAATGGACAAATGATACACAAAAAGTATACCCATGGGCTTCCCTGGTAGCTCAGTAGTAAAGAAGCTTCCTACAGAGCAGGAGCTGCAGGAGGTGTGAGTTCGATTCCTAGGTAAGGAAGATCCCCTGGAAGAGGACATCGCAACCCAATCCAGTATTCTTGCCTGGAGAATCCCATAGACAGAAGAGCCTGGAGGGCTACAGTCTGTAGGGTTGCAAAGAGCTGGACACAACTGAAGCGACTGAGCACACACACACACAGTATATCCCTTACAATAGAATTCTTGCAAAAAGAAAAGAAAAGAAAAGAAAAGAAAACTCTGATATAAGCCAGAACATCGGTAAGCCTTAAAAACATTATACTAATTGAAACAACTCAGACACAAATGATTACATGATTCCATTTATATGAAATGTCCAGAAGAAGCAAATCTTTAAAGACAGAAAGTTGATTAGTGGTCTCCTAAGGATGAGAGGAGTGGCAAGTCCAAGGAAAATGCAGAGTAACCCCTAATGGGTAGGGAATTTCTTTTCAGGGTGATGAAAATGTTCCAATATTGATTTGGGGATGGTTGCACAACTATGTGTATATTCTAAAAACTATACACTTTAAATGAGTGACTTGTAAGGTAAGTGAATTATATCTCTATAAAACTGCTCTTTTAAGAACATAATCATAATTAACTAGTATAAACCATTCTTGAGTTAT
Organism: Raphicerus campestris; assembly: GCA_006410735.1. Taxonomy (NCBI): domain Eukaryota; kingdom Metazoa; phylum Chordata; class Mammalia; order Artiodactyla; family Bovidae; genus Raphicerus; species Raphicerus campestris. Next base: position 368,151 of record SJYW01024348.1, read on the forward strand.
TTTGAACTAGACTTTCTTGGCACTCTAAAGTTTCATTCAGTTCAGTTCAATATATATGTATCAAGTACTCTGCCACAAGGGCTGAAAAGATGAAGTCCCAGTCTCTGCCCTGAGGGTAATCTTAATCTAATAGTGAGACAAGACAAGTCAACAAATACCTTTAATATAAGGCTGCTGCTGCTAAGTCGCTTCAGTCATGTCCAAGTCTGTGAGACCCCAGAGACAGCAGCCCACCAGGCTCCCCCGTCCCTGGGATTCTCCAGGCAAGAACACTGGAGTGGGTTGCCATTTCCTTCTCCAATGCATGAAAGTGAAAAGTGAAAGTGAAGTTGCTCAGTCGTATCCAACTCTCAGCGACCCCATAGACTGCGGCCCACCAGGTTCCTCCGTCCATGGGATTTTCCAGGCAAGAGTACTGGAGTGGGGTGCCATTGCCTTTTCCCAGTTAATATAAGGCAGTATGCAGTATATTAGCAGGATTATACTAGCTGCTTTAACAAATAAATCTCAACATTTCAGTAGCTTCATACATTCATTTCTGCTCACATAATAATCCAGTGCGAGTGTTGGCCTTCCAAATGTTGATGATTCAGGCTCTCTGGTACTCTTCACTTTGTAGTTCTAGCATCGAGTAGGGCCCCAGAATCATCAGTATACACCTGATAAAGGTAAGAAAAAGCAGGCAGAGAAGGTACACCTGTTTCTTTACATCTCTGGACCTGTTTGGTTCTTTCCATTGACAAAAGGGATCCCAAGGTCCCACTTAGATGCCAGAGTAACTTAGAAATATAGCCTCTGGCCAAGCAGCCACTCCCAAGTGATAATTGTATACAATGGAGAAGTTTAACCCTGCTAAAACTAAAAAGGGTTCACTGGCTTATATAACGAAAATTTATGAGAATAAGTCCCACTTCAAGCTTAGCTGGATCCCAGGTGCTCTAGCAAATGAACTCGAGATTCAATGTCTGCCTTTTCATCTCTGATTGGCTCTGCACTGGATTCATTTTGGGATAGAAGGCAGTATGACAAGAATGTCCTCTTGCAGCTCCTCACTTACATAGTTTAGTATTCACTCTCTTGGTAGACTAGAGATCAATTTTAGAGACGTATTTTCTATCAAAATTGATGCCAATCACTATAAAGAACTATGATTAGCCTAGTTTGTGTCACATGACCAATCTTGAATTGATCACTTTATGTATATGGTGATGAAGTGCTCTGACTGACCATTTCCAGCCAATGTGTCTACCCCCATGTCAGGAAAAGGGAGGATCATTGAACTGAAAATTTACCAGGTGAACGTTTTACAAATTTTTACTCATACACAGAAAAAGGATTCTTTAGTAGAAAAAAGGGGAAAAGGGCAGATAAAAATCTATACCTACTTCAGGGAGATATTCTGAAACTGTATGTGAGGCCCTTGGGAAGATTAACTGAAATTGATCTTTCGTTTGTTGTTTTTCAGTCCCTAGGTTGTGTTTGTGTTTGACTCTTTGCAAACCCATGGACAACAGTGCAAGGTTTCCTTGTCCTTCATTGTCTCCCTCTTTCACCTCCATCAAGAGGCTCTTTAGCTTCTCTTCATTTTCTGCCATTAGAGTGGTATCATCTGCATATCTGAGGTTGTTGATATTTCTCCATGCAATCTTCATTCCAGCTTGTGATTCATCCAGTCCAGCATTTCACCTGATGTACTCTGCACATCTGACCATATATCCGATGCCGAAGTTGAAGCTCCAATACTTTGGCCACCTGATGTGAAGAACTGACTCACTGGAAAAGATGCTGATGCTGGGAAAATTTGAAGGGAGGAGAAGGGGGTGACAGAGGATGAGATGGTTGGACAGCATTACTGACTTGATGGACATCAGTTTGAGGAAGCTCTGGGAGTTGATGATGGACAGGAAAGCCTGGCGTGTTGCAGTCCATGGTATCGCAAAGAGCCAGACATGACTGAGCTACTGAACTGAGCCTTGTATTCCTTTCCCAATTTTGAACCTGTATTTTGTTCTATGTCCTTTTCTACTGTTGCTTCTTGATCTGCATATGGTTTCCCCAGGAGACAGGTAAGATGGTTTGATATTTCCATCTCTTTAAGAATTTTTGTTGTACTGTGTTTTTGTTGTGTTTCCCACAGTAAAGGCTTTCATGTAGTCAATGAAGCAGAGGTAGATGTTTTTCTGGAATTCCCTTGCTTTTTCCTATGATCTGACAAATGTTGACAATTTGATTTCTGGTTCTTCTGCCTTTTCTAAGTCCAGCTTGTATATCTGGAAGTTCTTAGTTCATGTACTGCTGAAGCCTATCTTAAAAGAATGACAGCATTAACTTGCTAACATGTGAAATGAGCACAATTGCATGGTAGTTTGAACATTCTTTGGCATTTCCCTTCTTTGAGAATGGAAGGAAAACTGACCTTTTCCAGTGCTCTGGTCACTGATGAGTTTTCCAAATTTGCTGGTATATTGACTGCAGCACTTTAACAGTGTCATCTTTATGTTTTTAAATAGCTCGGGGGAATTCTATCACCTCCACTAACTTTGTTCATAGTAATGCTTCCTAAGGCCCACTTGGCTTCACGCTCCAAGATGTCTGGCTCTGGGTGAGTGATCACACCATTGTGGTTATCTAAGTCATTAAGACGTTTTATGTATAGTTTCCTGGTTATCCTTGCCACCTCTTCTCAGTCTCTTCTGTTTCTGTTAGGCTTTTGCCATTTCTGCGTTTATTGTGTCCATTTTGGCATGAAATGATCCCTTGGTATCTCCAGTTTTCTTGAAGTGATCTCTAATTTTTCCCATTGTATTGTTTTCCTTTATTTCTTTGCTTTGTTCATTTCAGAAGGCTTCTTTATCTTTCCTTGCTATTCTCTGGAACAATGCATTCAGATGGATATATCTTTCCTTTTCTGCTTTGCCTTTTGCTTCTTTTCTTTTTTCAGCTATTTGTAAAGCCTCCTCAGACAACCACTTTGCCTTCTTGCATTTCTTTTTCTTTGGTAAGATTTTGGTCGCCACCTCCTGTACAATGTTATGAACTTCTGTCCATACTTATTCAGGCATTTGGTCTACTAGATCTAATCCCTTAAATCTATTTGTCACTTCCACTGTTTAATCATAAGGGATTTGATTTAGATCATACCTGAATGGCCTAGTGATTTTCCCTACTTTCTTCAATTTAAGTCTGAATTTTGCAATAAGGAGCTCACGCTCTGAGCCGTAGTCAGCTCCAGCTCCAGGTCTTTGTTTTACTGACTGTATAGAGCTTCTCCAGGTAGATTTTCAGAAACTGTAGGTGATGCCCTTGAAAAGATAAATGGAAATTGATCTGTTACACCCAAATAAAATAAAAGATGAGACTATCAAGATATAGAGACTTACAAAGTAGACTGTGAAAAAGTTTCCAAGAGAAAAAGACCATCTAGACTATTTCTAGGGACTTTGCTAGGATTTCTGGCTCAGAATGAACAGTCATTGGCTTTTCTAAGTAACAGTGGTCCCCAAATTTCAGTGTGTAAAATAATCACTTCAGGTATGAGAAGAAAAATGATTTGCTTATAATTTAATTTGCTTATAATTTCATCAATATAGTTAATTTTGCAAAAACATTAAATAGTAGAATTTCTTCAATATAGGTTTGGTGAGTGACCTAGAAACTATTTTCCATTGTAGAGGTTCTTTGATTATCCTGTGACAAGGTACTTAGGGAATTGTGAAACNTTTAATTTGCTTATAATTTCATCAATATAGTTAATTTTGCAAAAACATTAAATAGTAGAATTTCTTCAATATAGGTTTGGTGAGTGACCTAGAAACTATTTTCCATTGTAGAGGTTCTTTGATTATCCTGTGACAAGGTACTTAGGGAATTGTGAAACTTAAAGATGCATTAGACATTTTCTTTTCACTAAAAGATAAGTGTTCCAAGTGTGCTGACCTCATTCTGATGACAAAAGATTTTCGGTAATGTGCTACCTAGAATGTACTTAAAAACAATGAACACTCCATCAACACCTTCAAAAGAGTGATATTTTAACAGTAATGCAAAGGATGTATGATTTTTCAAAAGAAATTCACACTATGGAGAGAAAATCTTAAAAAAGAAATATTTGGAAATGCCTCCAACTTTATGTGACTTTATGACTGAAACT
>SJYW01024349.1:5516-16726 GCA_006410735.1 Raphicerus campestris
AGAAAACTAAGATCATGGCATCCGGTCCCATCACTTCCTGGGAAATGGATGGGGAAACAATGGAAACAGTGACAGACTTTATCTTTTTGGACTCCAAAATCACTGCAGATGGTGACTGCAGCCATGAAATTAAAAGATGCTTGCTCCTTGGAAGAAAAGCTATGACCAACCTAGACAACATATTAAAAAGCAGAGACATTACTTTGCCAACAAAGGTCTGTCTAGTCAAAGCTATGGCTTTTCCAGTAGTCATGTATGGATGTGAGAGTTGCACTATAAAGAAAGCTGAGTGCCAAAGAATCGATGCTTTTGAACTGTGATGTTGGAGAAGACACTTGAGAATCCCCTGGACTGCAAGGAGATCCAACCAGTCCATCCTAAAGGAAATCAGTCCTGAATATTCATTGGAAGGACCAATGTTGAAGCTGAAATTCCAATACTTTGGCCATCTTATGTGAAGAATTGACTGGAAAAGACCCTGATGCTGGGAAAGATTGAAGGCAAGAGAAAGGGACAACAGAGGGTAAGATGGTTGGATGGCATACCAACTAGATGGACATGAATCTGAGCAAGCTCCGGGAGTTGGCGATGGACAGGGAAGCCTGGAGTGCTACAATCCATGGGGTCTCAAAGAGTTGGACCGGAGGACTGAGTGACTGAACTGAACTGAACTGACTATGGAAAACAGTATTGAGTTTCATTAGAAAACTAAAAATAGAACTATCAGATGACCCAGCAATTCCACTCCTGGGTATATATCCATAAAGAAATGCAAACACTAATTTGAAAAGAAACACACAATCCCAATGTTCATAGCAGCACTATTCACAATAACCAAGACATGGAAGCAAACCAAGTGCGCATCAACACGTGAATACATGACTGGATTAAAATGATGTGATATAGATACATATAGTTACTCAGCTACAAAAAAGAATGAAATTCTGCCATTTGCAGCAATGTGAATTGACCTAGAGGATATTATGCTTAGTGAAGTCAGTCAGACAGAGAAAGACAAATACTTTAGGCAATGGAAACCCACTCCAGTATTTTTGCCTGGAAAGATCCCATGAACAGAGGAATGTGGCAGACTACAGTCCATAGGATCACACAGTTGGACATCACTGAGCATGCATGAACATAAGTGGGATCTTAAAAAAAAAAAAAAATACCCAATGAATGAATGTATACACAAAAGAGAAACAGACTCACAGAAAACAAATTTGTGGCTACCAAACAACAGGAGAGCAGAGAGAAAGTAGGAGTGTGGGGTCAACAGTACAGACTACTATGCATAAAATAGATAAGCAACAAGGATACACTCAATAGCACAGGGAGCCATGTGCATCATCCTGTACTGACCTGTAATGCAATACAATTTGCAAAAATATGGAATTAGTATGCTGTACACCTGAAACTAGCACAATGCTATAAGTTAACTAGACTTCAATTAAAAGAAAAAAATTTAGATAAAGAACCTGCCTGTTTTTTCCCCTGTATATCTAAGTTGTAATGTGACTAGGGCTGTTAGATAAAATCAGGGACATATTTTCATTAAAAAATTATTTGCTCACTGAAATTCAAATAAAGTGGGCATCCTGTTTTTTGATGTGCTCAATGGGCCGACCCTACGTGGGACATACTATTGCATGTATACGACTACCCTAGCAGTGCAGATGGTGAAGACCCTGCCTGCAATGCAGGAGACCTGGGTTAGGAAGATCCCCTGGAGAAGGGAACGGCAACCCACTCCAGTATTTTTGCCTAGAGAATTCCATGGACAGGCCATGGGGTTGAAAAGAGTCAGTCACAATTGAGTGACTCACACACACACAAACATTGCAGGTATACATATGGGGATAAAGTTATTAGAGTGTCCCTGCATCACACTGCCTACTTCAACCCAGGAATCTAGTCGTTAACAGTCTTATTGCTGTGCCAACTGAAGGCAACTGACAGAGCTAATCCCAGACTTGCATATACTGGGTTTCAAGCTCATGTTAATATTTCAGGAACAGTCAAGTAGCAGAGAAAAAAAGTTTAGGATAAAATCCACCCTGCAGACAATTCTACAGAGGCAAATCCATCCTGAAACATACCCATCACTTCCCTTACACTACATTCAAATGAGAATATTCACATCTGAATTATCACAAAACACCTTTTGGATGATTTCCAAAGTTGTGAAATGAGCGTTTTTATTAAACTTTTTATTTTGTTTTGGGGTATAGCCAATTAACAATGTTGAGATAGCTTCAGGTGAACAGCAAAGGGATTCAGCCATACATATACATGTATCCATTCTCCCCCAAACTCCCCTCCCATCCAGGCTGTCACAAGTTCATGAAATGAGCATTTTGATTATACTGTCAAGATAGCTGATGTATCTTCTAACCCTCATCCCCAGGGCCCACCATCACTGGGCACCAAGGCTCCTTGCTGATACGAGGAGTCTTCAGGGGGCTAAGTCAGCCACACAGGCTGAAGGGCCAGCATCAGCCTTACGAGGATGTCACCTTCTGTCCATGATTAGAAGGCTTTTAATAACAAGACCCACCTATCCATGTGAAAGTGAAAGTGAAAGTCACTCAGTCGTGTCCACTCTTTTCGACCCCATGGACTATAGAGTCCGTGGTATTCTCCAGGCCAGAATACTGGAGTGGGTAGCCTTTCCCTTCTCCAGGGGATCTTTCCAACCCAGGGATTGAACCCAGGTCTTCCGCATTGCAGGCAGATTCTTTACCAACTGCGCTATCAGGGAAGCTCAGGGAAGTTCCAATCAATTGTCACAGAGATAACAGCACTGAGAATACATTCCTTTATGGTAAGATACTGATAATCTGTATGATCACTTAAAAAAAAAATATGAATAATGGCTTTATTTGTGTGCTTGTGCCCAGCTGCTAAGTTGTATCTGACTCTTTGAGAGTCCATGGACTGTAGCCTGCCAAGTTCCTCATCTACGGGATTCTCCAGATAAGAATACTGGAGTGGGTTTCCATTTCCTCCTCCAGGGGATCCAACGAATCCAGAGATACAACCAGCATCTCCTGCATCGGAGGCAGATTCTTTACCACTGAGCCACCTGGGAAGCCCTGCTGTTTTGTATCAGTGTTAAGATGGTATTGTTCTCTCAGAGGACTTCAACTGTTCTATGTCTTTGGAGCTTTGCAAGTCATCCCCCTGCAAGGTTCTGAGGGAGCAAGAAATGGAAACGCAAATTTGAATGACAAGCTAGGAAAGAGGTGTGGAGCAACAATTCCTAGAAGAAAAGAGATTTGAGAGAGATGGGTGAGGTGTGCAGAGAACAGTGGGTACCGAGATGGGGAGAAGCAAGGGGCTTCGTTAGGGTGCTGGCTAACAAACACAAACTGCATCTTCTTAGGAAGTTGGATTAGTCCACCCTACAATGGACAGAGTCTTCTAGGGCTATGGCTAAGTACTCACAAGTTTAGCACTTGCATTCAACATCATTTATCAAGCATCTGCTATTTGGGAGAGAAGTGATAAAATCTCAAGCGTTCTCTTATAAAACGGTAGATGTTCCAACATCTTAATATTAATCATGTATTTTAACCATTGAAAAATTATAAAACAAGACTTTCCAGGTGGTCAAGTGGTTCAGAATCCACCTGCCAATGCAGGGGACACAGGTTTGATCCCCCTAGTCCGGGAAGATTCCATATGCCATGAGGTAACTAAACCCATGCACCATAGCTGCTGAAGCCCAAATGCCCTAGAGCCCGGCATCCACAAGATAAGCCACTGCAATGAGAAAGCCAAGCACGATGAGTAGCCCCCGCTGGCTGCAACTAGAGAAAGCCCACGCGCAGCAACGAAGACCCTGTGCCGCCTATATATATATAATAGAACAAACTGTGATTGGAATCAAGTTGCGGGGGTCTGTTGCTTTGTTTGGAAAGAGTAAAATATGCTATGCCTGTGTTCATATCACAATAACCATACAGCCCCTGCCACTTCTCCCTCTTGCTGTATTGTTTTTATTTTTATTGGCATGTGGACTTGCTCCCATCAAATGAGCTAGGCAAGATGGGAGGGTTAATTTATTTAAGGGAATGTGGATAAACAATGCTGAGAAAACAGAAGGCACCAATGAGTACTGTCTTTAAAATAAAACAAATAAAAGTAGTGATGGAACCCAACCGTGGTTGCCCAGGGGCTGAAGAATTCACGCTGGTATGGGGGTCTGAGCAACCAGAGAAAACCAGCTTGCCTGCTCCTCTGTCTGAACACCTACTGACTCCAAAGCCTGGATGTTCATGTAAGACAGACTGGAGCTCAAATCCAAAATGTGTTCCCTTGGCCAGGCTACCCTATTAAAAAGTTTGTTTCCTCTTCCATGGAATAGAGTAATAATAATACCTATTTCAAGCACATTATATTTATTGTGCACTTTATTTCTATTATTATTACATGAGCTCTACCTTGGATTATCAGGCATTAGGTCCTGGAGGTTGGGGACCCCTGGCTTAGAACATCCAAAGCTAACAGGTGAGAGCTTGTAAGAATTATTTCTTTAGAGGTGGCAGGCTAACTAGTAAATCAAAATTGATTCCTAGAGATAACATTTTGCATTTGACACAAATTAACCCACTTCTTCAGAACGTACTAAGAATCTTACAAATGTGAAGGCTCGGTGGGCCAGTTCAGTCACCTCATGTATATTGAGTGTCAAGTGTCCCCATACTTTTACCCCATGTCCTTAATTTTAAAATGTTAATCCAAAGAAATTTTCATCCTAATACCACTCATGTCATCTGCATTGAGGGGAAAGGATAGCAGTGCCATGAACTATTACACAAAAGAGGAGACCTCTCACTATTGCAGGACTGTTCCAAAACAAAACCAAAGACAAGCCTTTTCTGAACATTCTGCTGAAAGGTCTGGAAGTTACATTTGCAACTCTATGATGTCTTGTAAACTCACAAGTGTGCAGAGAGGAAAAATGAAAGAGATTAAACAAAGGAAAGCGCTGTGGGTCTTACATTTCTGAACGTGAGCTTATTTTTCTGTTTGTTAGGATCTTGTGGAATGACTTGCAGTTTCTGACCTCTGCCCCTGACTTTGAGACAGTGATGGAAAGGGGATGAGGAGTCACGAAGCAAAGGTTGAAAGGGCCCCAAATCCAAACACACTCATGGGGATGCTACAGTCACCCAGAGTTCCCACAGACCCCTGCGGGCCCCCAGGCCTTATCCAGTCCGCATTGTTGTTATGAAGGAGTCAGATGGGAAATTGAGTAAACAGAGTGAGGCAGAGGCCATTCCTGCTTAGTGACCTGGACCAGGAAGACCTATTTTTAGAAACTGCTGCAAGCCATCACGCCCTTGGACAGAAGGCAGACTATTGTTATTTTTGCACATTACTGTGCATTGTTATTTTTGAACATTACTGTGGGGTTGTGTTCAAAAATGTTTGTGAAAGAGCTCCGAGAAGGCAAAAACCATCTCCAGTCTCTATTTAAGGTTGAAAAACTGAATTCTGAATTTCACTTACACACCACGGCCAAGAAGAGGCATGGAGCGAGTCTTTCATCCTGAGGAATAACTATGGAATCGCTCAAACTGACATTGATCCCATCATTTGAGGTTCAGTGTGGGCCAAAGAGACAAAAAAAGATCCACAGGAATGACTTCACAGCCAGAGGAAGGCTGCGGTGCGTCTCCCAGCAGTGCAGACTGCGTGCTTCAGTGGACGTTAGAATCACTTGGCCAGTTTGCTACAAAAACAGGCTCCCCCCACCCCCTGCCCCAGACAGTCTGATCTGGGGGATGCAGGGATTTGCATGTTAAACAGGCACCACAGCTGATTTTGATGCAAGTTGTTTAAATGTGTTTCACACGTTGAAGAATTGTTATGAGAAGATGACATGATACATGAAAGATGATGAAGAGTGAGAGGGGAGAATCATCACATAAAACAGGAACACACCAAATTAGCAGTTCCTGGCACCGAGGAAGGAAAAGCCATAAGATGAAAGGAAAGAAGAGCCTGGCCTTAGAGCTGTCACAGGGGCCCTGACACGGCTGGCTTGCCTGAGCAAGCTTGGCCTCTCTTCCTAACTCTGTGTCTCTGGTCCTGGGATTTAGGTGGTAAAGAATCTATCTGCAATACAGGAGACCCTGGTTCAACCCCTGGGTAGGGAAGATCCCCTGGAGAAGGGAATGGCACCCCACTCCAGTATTCTTGCCTGGAGAATTCCAGGGACAGATCATGGTGTCGTAAAGAGTCAGACACGAATGACTTTCACACTCACTTCCATTTCTGGGTGCCTCGACTTCCATAAAGCAGGCAGCAATTTCTCCAGAAAGATCCCTCAGGGGGTCAGGAGAGGGGCTTTGTCAGTGACCTCTGGCCCCCACCATCGTAAAATTCTCTTGCATCTACAGTCAGCAGCAGGTCACCTTTTCCCCTTGCTTTCTTCTTCTGACAAATCTGATTTCAGTCCGGTTTGGGTTTGACTTTCACTGGCAGGAAACATAAGCCCATCCCTGCTCCCTGAATCACGCTCTCTAGCCACATTTTCTGGACACTGGGGAAGGGAAATTGGGCGAGATGTAAGGAAGAAAGCAGTTCTCTTAGTGAAGGATGCAAATGTCTCCTCTCACCGGCACTGGCTCACTGGCTGACTGAAGGGAGGCGTGGCAAGCCCAGGGCCCAGGATTTTCCTTCATATCTGTCGTCTTTATTATCCCAGCCTTCATACAAAGCAATGATGATCATCTTCACTTCCCAGAGGAAACAAAAGGAAAGCAGGGGGTGAAGGCAATGGGCCCAGCCCTCCCAGTAAGGGGCAAGTTGCTGACCAAGTCCTGCTCGATTGGAAGCCAGTGCCCATAACCACTGCATAGCACTGCCATGGAACAGGGGACTGAAAAAGGGGTCCCAACCTCCAAGTGACAGGTGACAGCAGAGGCCCTGACTCTGGGGAGGCTTCACTGGGGACATAGGAAGCGTCCCCAAAGTCGGGCTCCCAGGACCTAACCCCCAAGGGAGGGCTGGAGAAGGGCTACCTCACCCAGAGAAGCATGGACTGGGGGGTGTACACAAAGGGAGGAGGGAGGTGGTCAATCTCATTTTACAGAGGGGAGAAAGCCTCCAAACAGGATCCTTCCTTGGTGAAAGGTGTGGTCAGTTTGGTGATGAGACTTTTGACCATAGGGAACAGGGATGACAGCAAGAAGGAGCTCAGCCTGCCCACTGCAGTGAACTCTTTTCTTTTTTTTTCCCTTGATTTTAGCACGCATGTGTAGGTGCTAAGTCGATTCAGTTGTGTCCAACTCTTTGTGATGCTGTGGACCATAGCCCGCCAGGCTCCTCTGTCCATGAGATTCTCAAAGCAAGAATACTGGAATGGGGTGCCATGCCCTTCTCCAGAGGATCTTCCTGACCCAGGGATCAAACCTGCATTGGCAGGCGGATTCTTTACCACTAGCACCACCTGGGAAGCCCTTTCGTTAAGCATAGAGGTTTATTGAATCACACAACCAAAAGGCTAGGGATCTGACTAGATCAGGGCTTCCCAGGTGACTCAGTGGTAAAGATTCCACCTGCCAAGCAGGAGATGCCAGTTCAACCCCTGGGTGGGGAAGATCCCCTGGACAGGGAAATGGCAACCCACTCTGGTATTCTTGCCTGAAAAATGCTATGGACAGAGGAGCTTGGTGGGCTACCAGTCCATGGGATTGCAGAGTCAGACACGACTGAAGCAGCTAAGCAGCAGCAGCAGCTGACTGGATCGGTCTGGATCCGAGGCTCAAATAAAGGCATGAGGAATCCATCTGCACCCTTGTTTCGGGGTCCCTCTGAGTCACCCTGACTCCCAGATAGTGAGTCACTGTGTGACCGTAAAGGTGGCTCGAGGCTGGGAAGCTTGCAGCTGACCAGCTTTAAAAGCCTCAGCTGGGGGCTCCCCTGGCAGTCCAGGGATTAAGACTCTGCCCTTCCACTGCAGTGGGCACAGGTTTGATCCCTGGTCTGGGAACTAGGATCCGGCATGCTGTGACGTATGGCCAAAAAAAGAAACCTTCAGTTGAGAGAGAGAGTGCACACCCTCTCCAGTGAGAAGATCCGTAACAGTCAATGATTATATAGCAACTTACAACACCGGTGAGGAAGAGATTGCAGTTACATCCATTTTACTGATAATAACTGTGTCAGAGGTTAAGGCACTCGACCAGCAAATGCTAAAGCTGGGATTCGAAGTCCAGCAACCTGGCTCAGAAGCTGTGCTCACATCCACTGGGCCACACAGCTGCTACTGGGCACAATTTTGTTTTCACTGGGTATGTTTTCCTCCACAAACATTCACTGAGTACAAACCATGTGCCAAGGACCATTCCAAGCAGCGGAGACACCACATGGAACAAAATCTCTGCCATTGAGGAGTTGATCATCCAATGAGAAGAAACGGAATAAATATGAGTCTATGTCTCATAAGTGAAAATAAAAAGGGTTGGAGACATGTAGGAAGAAAGCTACAGCTTGTTTTGGGGTTTTTTTTTTGGCTGTGCCACGCAGCATGCAGGATCTTAGTCCCCCAACCAAGGATTGAACCCATACCTGCTGCTGCAGAAATGCAAGCCTTAACCACTGGAATACCAGGTAAGTCCCCTTTTTTAATGATTTAATATAATTTGGGGGACTGCTGCTGCAATGTTTTAACTGGCTGTACAGGGAAGAAGGCTGACATTTGAGCAAGTACCTGAAGGAAGCAAGGGAACAAGTCAAACGGTAAAACTGATTTAAAAAATTTTTTTTTAACTTTTTTTTTTTTAATGTAAGTAATACTCAGCCGCTAGTGAACAACAATGATTCTCTTTCATCTTTTGCTCCTTTAAAGTCGTGAGGGTGAAGAACGAAAGGTTACAAAAACATCTCACTCCAGGGACAGCTCCACGAAAGGGGATTTTCCGTGTCAAAGGATTTGTCAACCTCGCTCATTTATAATCAATAAATACCAATGGCTGATTCCCAAGAGACACCTTTAAGGAAAGATTCCAAAAGTCCTTTCAAAATAGATAGCCAGTGGGAGTTTGCTGTATGATGCAGGGAACCCAAAGCCAGCGCTCTGTGACAACCTAGAGGGGTGAGAAGCAAGGGAAGTGGGAGGGGGGTAGAAGAGGGAGGGGACATATGGATACCTGTGGCAGGTTCATGCTGATATATGGCAGAAACCATCACAATGTTGTAAGGTAATTATCCTACAATCAAAAATAAAATATTTTTTAAAAAGGCCAGAGTCACAGTCTTCGTGAAAACAATGTAGCAACCCTCCCATATATAAACCATAAACACACTGATCAAGCAACCATCCCAGGGATAATTGCACACATCCTGCTTGCTAAGCCAACATAGCATCAGACAGGAGTTTGACAGCAGAATGAGTGGGGAGTGGAGAAAAGGCATCTTTCAAATGCACTGATGAACTACACAGACAATCTGGCAGCAAGTGGAAAGAGTGACGAGGGGCTCAAGATCAGTGGGCTGCAGAACAAAAAATGTGAGCGACAGGAGCAGACGCAGAGTAAGGCTGGTCTTAGAGCCTTTTGCTAAGGACACAGTGGGCTCCTCAAAACTGCCACATGCTGGGATGCCAGAGGTTTAACAGAACCACGAGAAGACTGGTGGCTCCGTTGTGTCCGACTCTTTGCAACCCTATGGACTGTAGCCTCTGTCCATGGGGATTCTCTGGAGAATGTTGGAGTGGGTAGCCATTCCCTTCTCCAGGGGATCTTCCCGACCCAGGGATTGAACCCGGGTCTCTTGCATTGCAGGCAGGTTCTTTAACATCTGAGCCACCAGGGAAGCCTTATAGAAGAAAGAACTTTAGGGGTCATGTCTAGCCAGACAGACCTAAGGGTTCCCAGCCTTTGGTAGTTCAACACCTGCGTGGGGTTTTTAGTGTTTCTAAACCTATACTTTAAACCTCTTGCCAGGACATTACTAGGCCACATGTGTTCTTGAAGCAGTTATAATTAAATTAGAAATAACATTATTTAATTCCCTAGCATTTGGGCTTCCCAGATGATGCTAGTGGTAAAGAACCTGCTTGCCAATGCAGGAGACATAAGAGACATGGGTTTGATTCCTGAGTTGGGAAGACCCCCTGGAGGAAGGCATGGCAACCCACTCCAATATTCTTGCCTGGAGAATCCCATGGACAGCGGAGCCTGGTGGGCTACAGTCCATAGAGTTGGACATGACCGAATTGACTGAGCACATATGCACAAGACATAACAGTATTCTAACAGTGGAATTATCCCGAACAGGACAAAACTGCCAGGACCCTCAAAGCTCGGATGTACCATTAAGGACATGTGTGGTGACTGGCTTTCAACAGCTCTTTCCAGAAACCATTTCTCTATCCCTGGGTCCCAAGAAATGGGGAACTGGTGCTAAGACTATACAAAGTGTGATTTTTAAAAACCAGGGATGGATGAAATCAATAAAACAAGCTCAGCTGCTTGTTTCACTGAGGGCTTCTTTTCTAAGAATTTTATTATTGGAAAATAATTGCTTTGCAGTGTTGCGTTTCTGTTGTACAGCTGTCAGCTATATGTATACATATATTCTCTCCCTCTTTAGCTCCCTCCCACCCCACCCCTCTAGATCATCACGGAGCACCATCTCTAGGGACCTCTAAATGTTGTCTTTGCATTGTACATCTCATTAGATAGAATCAGTTCGATGGCATCAAGCCATCTTTCTTTTTGGTTGGTTTCACGGGGGCACCATCCAGAAATGGCATGTAGAGTGAAGACAGCAACAGCAGCATGATGGCTATGGTGGCACCCGCTCAAAACAGTAGCCCCAACACCTGCCAGTAAAAATGAGCTCCCGGGGGGATGGCACATGATAACAGCTTGGGCCACAGGTGTTCCCAGGAAGGCCAGACAAGTATGCCCCTGCCCATGCCCACGTGTCACTTGATGAGCTTTTTAAGAAACAATACTCCATACGGCGGTCATGAGAAACAGATCTCATAGAAATGCAACAGCAAGAGCCACTGCTGGAGCAGCCATGCCCTGCAGGCCTCTCTGGGTCCTGGGAGGTCCAGAGACCTCAGCAGGGGCCCTGTTTTTGCACCGTGCTGTTGTTCAATCGCTAAGTCATGTCCGACTCTGTGATCTCATGGACTGCAGCACACCAGGCTTTCCTGTCCTTCACTATCCCCTGGAGTTTGCTGC
>SJYW01024353.1:0-26581 GCA_006410735.1 Raphicerus campestris
GGTTGCAGCCTTGGACGCGCGACCCTAATCTACTTTTTGAATTAGCTTTTATTGGAGTGCAGTTGCTTGCAACATTGTGTTAGTTTCTAGGGTAGGGCAAAATGAACCCGTCTGACCTCTACATACACCCCAGGTAGGTCAGCACAGAGCGCTGAGTGGAGTTGCCATCAGTTATGCACAGTATCAATAGTGGAGGTGACCTTAACTTACTGAGAGATATTTACTTGCACCTACCATGTGCTATAGGGCTTCCCTGGTGGCTCAGCTGGCAAAGAATCCACCTGCAATGTAGGAGACCCCAGTTCAATTCCTGGGTCGGGAAGATCTGCTGGAGAAAGGATAGGCTACCCACTCCAGTATTCTGGCCTGGAGAATATCATGGACAGAAGGGCCTGGTGGGCTGCAGTCCTTGGAGTTGCAAGGAGTTGGACACGACTGAGCGTCTTTCACTTCACTTCACTTCACTTCACCATGTGCTATGGGCTTCCCTGGTGGGTCAGCGGTAAAGAATCCACTTGCAGTGAGGGAGCCACAGGAGACGTAGGTTCAGTCCCTGGGTTGGGAAGATCCCCTGGAGGAGGGTGTGGGAACCCACTCCAGTATTCTTGCCTGGACAGAGGATCATGGTGGGCTACAGTCCACAGGGTTGCAAAGGGTTGGGCACAACTGAAGTGACTTAGCACGCACAGACACACCACGTACCATATTTTGGGTGCTTGGGAAAAGTCAGTAAGGGAATGAGACAAATGTCTCTGCCTTCTGGGGTCTTAAAGTCCAGCAGAGGAATGCAGACAATTGAAAGAGACACAAAAAATGGTTCTCTTTTAAAATTAATTAGGAAAATTCATCATTGTCTTGGAAGATGGTCAGCCTTTTGGGAAGACAGAGTACAGCAGATAAATGAGGAGCTGATGCTGGTCCACAGGCGCTCTACACGTTCTCACTGGTGAGTGAATGAAGGAGTGAGTCAGTGACTACAAACCTTCCAGGTTACCTGATATGACACTTCCTGTCCTCACCTCCTTCTCCCGTTATCTGCCTCCACCCTGTGTCTGCCTCTGTCTCTTCAATGCCCAGCACAGAGGGATTCAGTAATGTCAGATGAACAGATGCATTTTTGCTGCAGCCCTGAAAGGGGGCCATTTCCTAGTCTCAAGAGGATATCGTCCAGTTTAGACTTGGTCTGGAATTCTGAGTGTACCCCTGGGGTCTGTCCTGATCTGCCCACAGCAGCTCAGTGATAAAAGATGGTCTGGCCAGGACTGGGACCTCTCACTCTCTCTTTTATTAATCAGTTCCTTCTGCCAACATCCATCATCTCCTTTGGGGTTTCAGGCTGGCTCAGGCCCTAGTCGACATTCACTTTCTCCTTGAAGAAGAACTCAAAGGGGCTTTTCCAATTGGCGCCAGTGATTGTCAGGTACCAGATGGAGGATGCAGAGATAAATCCTCGTGATCCCACCCAGGGGACAGCCCTGTAACAGGATTAAGGAGAGATTGTAGATGTCCTTTCAGAAGGGAGGTCTAGATAAACGTGGTGATGATTATCTCTGACTCCTTGCCCGCCTCCCTGCAGCTCCGGAGCTGCTCTTGCCTGATTAACTCTTGGTGGGCAGGTGCCCTTGCAGGAGGCAGGGGGCTTGACCTGGGGCGTGGTGCGTGGTGTTTATTTCGTAGTTGGGGATGTGGACCTGGGGCACAGAGAGATCCCTTGGCTTGTCCTTGCCCACAGTCAGCCAGAGAGCAAGTCAGGCTTGGAACCCACGGGGTGAAGATAGACAAGCCCCTAGAGGAAGTTGCTCTGGATGCTGGAAGGCAGGTGGAGGCGACTGGCCTCTGCTTAAGGGAGAGGGAGGAGAGGCTGAGGACACAAGCAGGACGACTGGCACCCAGCATCCTGCACACAGGCTGCACATGAGAACCTGCCATGGGAGGTCAGGGCGGGTCCATGTGGGGCTGACGAGAGTCCCTGACTCCTGCCTGAGCCTTCCCAGCAAGTGGCAAAGCACCAGCTACAGACCAGCCACTGATTCCCCCAGGAGGGTCCCGGGAAGCCAGAGAAACTGTCTCTTGGCCAGTGTTCCACTTACACAAGTGGAAAAGCGTCATCTCTGACATCTCCTCCTTCTCACTCATCGTAAGGCCCGTTTAAACCTAAATGGAGCTTCCTGGGACAAGGTGCTCTCTATGGAACAGTCAAGGTGTGGCAAAGCTTCTTTAGTCTTCCTTTTACAAGGTATTTAAAAAACACAAGCATTCGATCCTAAAGGACATCAGCCCTGAATACTCACTGGAAGGACTGATGCTGAAGCTGAAGCTCCAATACTTCGGTCACCTGATGCAAAGAACTGACTCATTCGAAAAGACCCTGATGCTGGGAAAGATTGCAGGTGGGAGAAGAAAGGGATGACAGAGGATGAGATGGTTGGATTACATCACTGACTCGATGGACATGGGTTTGATCAAGTTCCAGGAGATAGTGAAGGACGGGGGAGAGCCTGGCGTGCTGCAGTCCCTGAGGTTGGAAAGAGTCAGACACAACTTAGTGACCGTTCAACAGCATGTCTGTCTGTGTATCTTATGGGTGGAGTCTATGAGTTCCGTCTCATAAACGGTCCAATTGCGCGACAGTGTACAAAGTGAAAACTGCCCTTTGTCCCCACTCGCCAGGCCCAGAGGAAAACCGTCCTGTCACTGGTGTTGTCCTCAGAGACCTGTCTTCATTATAAAATTTTCCTCTAGAGTTTCTTTCAATAAAAGTGAAATATCCACAGGAAGGGCTCACTAAATGGTATTAATAGGTCACCGGATGCTGTAAGAAAACTGCTACCTTGGTGATGTGCAGGCAGTGGGATTCTGCGTGGGCACATGGTCATGTATTACAAAGGCGGTTGTGTTACATCTGCAACAGGCAATCATAGACTCTGCTCCGGGGGTTCCTGACTGGGCTCAGGGGCCATGGGGCAGACAGGTGTGGGGCTCGATGCCAGCTTTGGAGGAGGGGTTGGTGCCTATAATGAAAGCACATTATGTATCTACAGAGCCTTGTGATCTGTAGACGGTCCTCCCCATCATTCGCGGTGGCAGGTGAAATGGGGAAATGGGGCCGAGGAGNAGCAGATGTGGGGCTCGATGCCAGGTTTGGAGGAGGGAATTGGTGCTTATAATGAAAGCACATTATGTATCTACAGAGCCTCGTGATCTGTAGACGGTCCTCCCCATCACTCACGGTGGCAGGTGAAATGGGGAAATGGGCCGAGGAGGCTGGGGCTCGTCTAAGGAGCTGCACTGGGGCAGGGGCAGAACCAGGACGCGCCCACTCTCCTGCCCCTGCCACTGAGGCATGAGATAGATGGGCCCTGGGGCTGAGGAGCTGTCGCCTGTGGACAGATACTCCAAGATGAAGATAATATACGCAGGGGCAGAGAAGAGCTGAGCCCTGCCCAAACGGAAGATAATGAGACCACATATCCTTTATTCTCAGCGTCAAGGAGACCTTTGCAACTACACATACACAGAAAGGCTCCTTGGGGGCCAAGAAGTTGGGGGTGCTACCCCATAATAGGTGATGTCAACCTTTCCATAGATGCACGTGCACAGTGGGGAGGACCCTGAGATAAACCCAACACGGACTCAGAACCAAGCAAAGCAAGACGATCGGCCACGGAAAACCTTGAAGAAATGACCCGTGAAAGTGATTTAAACTACCATGAAGGCAAAACTCTCTCTGAGCCACTGTGTGCTTACTCACATGTTCTTTTTTCTTTCCTCCTAATAAAGACTTGACTTGTTTCACTACTTTGTATCTCTTTGATGAAGTTTATCTGGACAAAGCCGACAAGCCAGAGCCTTGTGACTAACCTTGTGACTAACTAGACTCTCATGGGCTGGTCAGTTTCTGACTGGGGAACTGAGATCCTGCTTCAAGCTGCTGCCACTGGAAATCAACACCTCTTATTTTCCAGGTGGGAGCTTTGGAAAGGGGTTGGTACAGAGGTGCAGACAGCAGGCTCAGGACAGGAGACTGCGAGGGGAAGGGCTCCGTCTCTCGCATCCTGGGGAGACGGACGAGGCCTGGGACAGTCTGGAGGCTGCAGCTCTCTCTGTACCTAACGCAGACACTCTGCTCCAGGGCTCCTGATAAACAGGAGCACGGTTCATCAGAATGACTTGCTTGTTCGCCAGCTGGGAACAGAGCCCTGGCCCTGGCAAGGTTTGATTTGACCGGATAAGGTGGGAGACGAACATGAAAGCTCTCTCTCTGCAAGGCTACCATGCGCTCCTGGGGCAGCAGGGGGAGAAATCAACAGCAACCAGGAGAGCAACCAGGAGAATGTCTGATGGTTGCTACCCCATCAACCCTGAAATTGTTCACAACCAGAGGGCACGAACTGCAGAGATAAAGCTATCTGGAGAGAGGCACCAGCCCCGTGGATGCTTGCTTGTTTAAGCTCTTTTCAGCATCCAATTCTTTTCTTTTTGCCGTGTGATCTTTTCTAGCTAAATGATCTGGATAGACTTCCAACGCAGCCAGGCTCTTAGGGAGGCGGGAAGCCGTGGACTGAATGTCAGCCACGTGTCGAGACCAGCTGTGATCCATTTGTGCGGCTGCTGGGTGACTAAGTCCTGACAATGGGGTGAACCTCGCCTGCCCTTGACAGATGGTCCTCAGATGACCGAGCACAGAGCAGAGTCCTGCAGAATATTACCGGTGGGGGCCGCTTTTGCATGATGCAGACCTGAGCACAACCATGGCGGGAAGTGGTGGGATAACTCAGTAGGGACATACATCATGTTGATGACTTGGGTGGTTGACCATGCTTCTGGCTGACCTTGTAGGTCAGTGATTCAGTCCTCAGCAGATCCAGTCCCACTGTATCTGAGAGGCCTGCCCCTAAGGTCGTGCCTTCACCGTGTCCCTCCCTCTGGGTCCTTCCCAGCTTGCCTTACCTACGTGGCTGCTGGCGGCTCTCCCCTGCTAGCTTCTAAGCTCCCAGAGAAGGTTCCATATTGGTTTCATCTGTGGGACCCAGGACATGCAGAGCTGGTGCTCCATAAATAAAGGCTGAGTGAAGAATGTCCCAAGTCAGATGCAAAATTCCACCTCCTTTCTTGGCTGCTTTCTTGTCTGTGTCCTAGTGGCTCCTAAATCCAATCTCTCACATCCGTGTGTCCACTCAGGGGGAGTGAGTACCACTCGGGGAACAGAATCCCAGGATGCGGGACACCTGGTGTCTGGAAAGAGTATTCATTCCATTTATTCCCCTCCTGATTTTGTATTTCCCAAGTAACTTCTCTGTAGTTTATAGCTGATGCAACCTGAATGTTGTTGTTCAGTTGCCAAGTCATGTCCAATTCTTTGCGACCCCTCNTTCATTCCATTTATTCCCCTCCTGATTTTGTATTTCCCAAGTAACTTCTCTGTAGTTTATAGCTGATGCAACCTGAATGTTGTTGTTCAGTTGCCAAGTCATGTCCAATTCTTTGCGACCCCTCGGACTGCAGCCTGCCAGGCCTCCCTGTCCTTCACCATCTCTGGGAGTTTTCCCAAGTTCATGTCCATGAATACTGGCCTCTTAACCTGAAGGCTAGGAGAGGGTGTAATCTCTCTGGTAGCAGGTGGTCTGGTGTTGGTCCAGCTGAGAAATACTGCCTCCAGCACTGTATGGGGGTCAAGTGAGACCTTTCACGACAGAGGCTGGAGATGTAAGGCCACTTTAATGAGGGTTTCTCAGCCATGGCACTATTGCCATTTGGGGCGGGATAATCACGATGGTGTGATCACTCACCTACAGCCAGACATCCTGGAATATGAAGTCAAGTGGGCATTCGAAAGCATCACTACGAACAAAACGAGTGGAGGTGATGGAATTCCAGTTGAGCTATTTCAAATCCTCAAAGATAATGTGAAAGTATGCCAGCAAATTTGGAAAACTCAGCAGTGGCCGCAGGACTGGAAAAGGTCAGTTTTCATTCCAATCCAAAAGAAAGGCAATGCCAAAGAATGCTCCAACTACCGCATAATTGCACTCATCTTACACGCTAGTAAAGTAATGCTCAANATCCCTGGATTGGAAAGATCCCCTGGAGAAGGGACTGGCAACCCACTCCAAGATTCTTGCCCAGAGATTTCCATGGACAGTGGAGCCTGGAGGGCTACGGTCCATATGGGGTGCAAAGAGTTGGACATGACTGAAGAGCCTGAGTATGCATGCATAGTGCATATGATATGATACATGTGCATAGGTGTATACATATACACATATGTATACGTAGTACAGTGTGTGTTTCAAGTTCTGCTCTGTGGCTCTCAATGCCCAGGGCTTCCCTTTCACTGCCCACAGGGGTACATATGAGGCCCAGGCAATGGCTTTTGACCTGAAGTGGTTGATTCTAAACCTGGTAAATTAACAACATATATTAAAATGTTTTTTGCCCAGATATGCTATTTCTATAAGCATTAATTAGGTCACTATTAAATCACATAAGTTTAATCAAGCTGTAAAAAAGTACACTGACCTGATCTAGAACAAGACTTAGCTCCAATTCTTTATGTGTAATTTGACGCACTGTCATTTCCCCACTGCTTCTGTGACCAAACTGAACTTGGGCCGCTAGCCCGCCCACAGGCCCTGCACTGCGCTGAAGCAGAGCAGAGCGTTTGCTGCGTGGCGTTGGGCCTGAGGATGCAGCAGCTAGTGCTAGGAACACCCGGAGCCCCCGTGGCTTTCAAGGAAGGGAAGTAAGGACGGAGTGAGGGCGGGGCTGGGGCTCTCTGGCTGGTTGACGCACGGTGACGGAGGACATGGCAGGACTCTCCTTTATCAGGTTTCTGTCCCTCTCTTCTGGGGGTCTGTGTGCTGGTGGTCACGTGCACGCGTGCTAAGTCGCTTTGGTCGTGTCTGACTCTTTGCAACCCGATGGACTGTACCCGCCGGACCCCTCTGTCCATGGGTTTTCCCAGGCAAGAATATTGTAGTGGGTTGCCATTTCCTTCTCCAGGGGTTCTTCTTATCCCAACGACTGAACTTGAAATGTCAGAGTTGTGGGGGTGGTTAGTATCTGCAAGATAACTCAAGGATGCGGCTCAGGTTATTGTCTGTAGCCACTGAGGAGGAACTAAAGGCTCTGACTTTATTTTATGACCAAATGATGGTTGTCTTGTCTTGCTTGACTGCTTTTATTTGTTCCTGCATTTTCTCATTTCTTTGACTATATTTGTCCTTTGGAACTTGGGGATGGCCTAAGAGGTAAGAGCTTTTTTTTCAGTAAGATGCAGAGAGCATGGTGCATGCGGGGTTTGCCCCTGGAAAGAACCCACAGGATCCTGATCAATGTAAATCCCTCCTTTTCTTTGATATTCCTCAGTCCTGAGGGAAACAGCGTCAATGACTGCAATAAATATAGACCTCGATTAACAAAATTAGAATTTAGCATCCACTGAAACAGGATGTCTTTTGCTCTAAAATTACCCTCATTTTCCCAAACATAGCCAAATTAAGATCAAAATTGTCTGTAAAATGAGTCTGGTGAATTGATCACTTAGGTTCTTCTAAACTGGCTGAGCCAGAACTTTTCATTGGGAATCTTTGCTTGAACTTGTAAAAGGACTCTCAGGAATTCCCAGGTGGTGCAGCTGTTAAGACTCCATGCTTCCACTGCCGAGACATTAGGTTTAGCCGCACTAAGGTTGGGCACAGATTCCACTTGTAATATCTATTTATTCCAGTGAAATTTTTCTCTTTTCAAGGTCTCCAAAATATCCTGAGATTCCTGCACCTGTCAGGAGATGGTCTTTCTTATTCACCTGCTAATATTTTAGGAATGCTAGAGTTTCCAATTTCTGGAGGGATCAGGCAGAGAAAATAGATAAATGTTTCAATTTTGCTTACAAAGTTATAATTTACTAAGTTGCTATAAGTCATAATTGGCTTGAGGGAAAAGATTTCCCTGTCTCTGGAAAACACAGATTAAAAGCCAATAACATTTCAGGCAAAAGCCGTAAAGATGTTAAGCATGTTTAACAGTTCCCTTAGTTTTATGTAACTAATCCTTGATCTTAATCTTTTGTTAACAGTTTTATGAAGCCAGTTTTCATTAGAACTAAAAATGTTTTTATCCAGTTTAGGTGTATGATCTAAAAGTTATCAGAAATTTATACTTGTCAAAAAGTCTTTTCTATGATTTTTTTGAAAGATAAAGCATTTTTGCAAAAGCATCAGAGTGAAACAATAACTGTCTGTGAATGACAAAGACTTAAAAAGGCAAAGTTGAAGATCTGATTATAATGCAATTGACAAAGAAATGTGTGATGTACCATAATTCAAGATAACTAAAACTATGATTGATAACATAATATCAGGACACACCCACATTTTAGGAACTATATATAATTTCTAGAACATTTGTATCAATGACATTTATCTGTACAAGATAATATAAGCAGGTTTTTCTTTACCACGAATTTGGCTTTGTTTATGTACAGTCAAAGCTAATGGTCTTTCTGGTAGTTACATACAGATGTAAGAGTTGGGCCATAAGGAAGGTTGAACACTGAAGAACTGATGCTTTTGAACTGTGGTGATAGAGAAGACTTTTGAGTGTCTCTTGGACTGCAAGGAGATCCAACCAGTCAATCCTAAAGGAAGTCAGCCTTGAATATTCATTGGAAGGACTGATGCTGAAGCTGAAGCTCCAATACTTTGGCTACCTGATGTAAAGAATCGACTCATTGGAAAAGACCCTTGATGCTGGGAAACACTGAAGACAAAAGGAGAAGGGGCAACAGAGGATGAGATGGTTGGATAGCATGACCAACTCGAGGAAGATGAATTTGAGCAAGCTCCAGGAGATAGTGGAGGACAGAGGTACCTGGCACGCCACAGTCCAAAGAGTTGGTCACGACTTCGCAGCTGAACAGCAACAAATGTAATTTCACATACCAAATAATCCTGATTAAGTTCTCTGAGATTCAGGGGCCCTTTGAAATATCTTAAAGCTGCACTCAGTTGCTCAGTCTTGTCTGACTCTGTGTGACCCTATGAACTGTAGCCTGCCAAGCTCCTCTATCCATGAAATTTTCCAGACAAGAATACTGGAGTAGGTTGCCATTTCCTGTNCATCAATTCTTCAGCACTCAGCTTTCTTTCTAGTCCAACTCTCACATCTACACATGACTACTGGAAAGACTATAGCCTTGACTAGACAGACCTTTGTTGGCAAAGTAATGTCTCTGCTTTTTAATATGCTGTCTGGGTTGATCATAACTTTTCTTTCAAGGAGCAAGTGTCTTTTAATTTTGTGGCTGCAGTCACCATCTGCAGTGATTTTGAAACCCCCCAAAATAAAGTCTGATTTCTATAAAGGAAGCCAAAAAGAAAAACACCCTTCCCTCATTGGTTGATTGGAAAGCACGTGGACCATCAGGTCTCTTGCAAATGTCTGGTGTGGATTCTGCATGGGATGTGATGCCAGACTGGGGTGCCCATCTCCAGCCACCGCCTTGACCACCAGGGCTCATGGCTCACTGGAAGCTAGTTTCCTTCCTTCCTTGGGTCAAGGACAGGGAACGCTGGTTTTCTCATTGATATGACCACATCTTTTTGCAGCTTGCAGAGCTCACTGAGTCTTGGAAAAGTAAAGGTTCCAGTTTCCTTGAAGAAAAATTGCACAGCTTTTAAACTTCAATGTGATTTTCAGAAAATTCCTTTTCCCCCCAGTTCTTTTGATGGCACATATTACATGATCGATTATACCGCAATGCCAGCAATTCTGAAGAGACTCAAGGAGAAAACTTTTAAAAACTTTCCCATGACATGAGCAAAATGACCTGTCAGCAGAACTTGACAGTTATTTGTGACATTTTTTTTTTTTCCTTCATCCACAGTACTTTAGAAGTCAGTCATGCCCTGGCTGAGATTTAGGCATGTATTCCAGTAAATCGAGGAAACATCATAGGAGAAAGCATCTTATTTGAAACGGGAACCAAAGAAAACAAACAGTTTAGTTTGTAAGGTACAGTAGACAGGGCTCATCTTTTAGGGCACCAGGTGATGTTTGCAACTATTTCCTTGCCTGAAGCCAAAAGCACGTATGCAAATGTGGGTAATTAATTAGGAGAACAGTCATGCTGGATCAAGCTAGCATGTGTGGCTGGCGGAAGGCGTTCTGAAATAGGGCCCCACGCCCCAGCTTGCTTCCCAGATGAGCCTTCTGCCTCTGCCCTGGACGCTGTTTGATGGGCTGTATCCAACGATGCCATCACAGCTGCCCGCCTTAACAAAGCGGCACCATTTCAGCTCAGGCGCTGCCTTTTGGCAGGCTTGGTGCAAGGACTGTCTCCACTCTTTTCAGCAGGGCTCTTTGCTTTGCCCGCTGCCCATTCAGGCACATCTATCACGGGCTTTCATTTGCTGCTAACACACTCGCTGGTTGGTCCTCAGTCTCCCGTGCTTTTTAGTTCCAGACGTTTCGTATCCATCTGTTCCAAGTAAAATCTCTCTCACTGAATTTGAAAGCCCCTCCAAATTATTTCCTAACATTTCCCTTAATTGCCAGTCTTTAGAAACCTGGCTATTCATTTTATCTTGGCTATGTGTAGAAACGATCTTTTTTTTCTGACATTGCAGAAATAACCAATTTTAATACTAATCATGCATGCACACATACACATACACGTCACATTCTGTTACACAGGGATGTAACTCTGGGTTGGAAACAGGAGTCAACCCCCCTCTCTCTCCTCTGTCCTCCTTCCTTCTCATCCTTTTTTCCTTTTTCTATTTCATTCTTTCCTTCTTTATTCAAATATTGATTGAGGGTCTGATATGTTTTAGAGCCTACTATAAGCACTAGGAATACAGCAGTGAACAAAACAATAGGAGTGTCTTTCTGGAGCTTGCATTTTAAGGAGAGAGCAAAAAAATTATATAAGCAAATGCATATATAACATGTAACATACATGTATAAGTATATACCATGCAGTAAGTGTACATATATATATATATGACAAATGTATAGCATATAGATAAACGTGTGGGCTTCCCTGGTGTCTCATATGGGAAAGAATCTTCCTGCAATGTAGAAGATGAGGGTTTGATCCCTGGATTGGAAAGATCCCCTGGAGAAGGGACTGGCAACCCACTCCAAGATTCTTGCCCAGAGATTTCCCTGGACAGTGGAGCCTGGAGGGCTACGGTCCATATGGGTTGCAAAGAGTTGGACATGACTGAAGAGCCTGAGTATGCATGCATAGTGCAAATGATATGATACATGTGCATAGGTGTATACATATACACATATGTATACGTAGTACAGTGTGTGTTTCAAGGTCTGCTCTGTGGCTCTCAATGCCCAGGGCTCCCCTTTCACTGCCCACAGGGGTACATATGAGGCCCAGGCAATGGCTTTTGACCTGAAGTGGTTGATTTTAAACCTGGTAAATTAACAACATATATTAAAATGTTTTTTTGCCCAGATATGCTATTTCTATAAGCATTAATTAGGTCACTATTAAATCACATAAGTTTTAATCAAGCTGTAAAAAAGTACACTGACCTGATCTAGAACAAGACTTAGCTTCAATCCTTTACGTGTAATTTGACGTACTGTCATTTCCCCACTGCTTCTGTGACCAAACTGAACTTGGGCCGCTAGCCGGCCCACAGGCCCTGCACTGCGCTGAAGCAGAGCAGAGCGCTTGCTGCGTGGCGTCGGGCCTGAGGATGCAGCAGCTAGTGCTAGGAACACCCGGAGCCCCCGTGACTTTCAAGGAAGGGATGTAAGGACGGAGTGAGGGCGGGGCTGGGGCTCTCTGGCTGGTTGACGCACGGTGACGGAGGACATTGCAGGACTCTCCTTTATCAGGTTTCTGCCCCTCTCTTCTGGGGGTCTGTGTGCTGGTGGTCACGTGCACGCGTGCTAAGTTGCTTCGGTCATGTCTGACTCTTTGCAACCTGATGCACTGTACCCACCGGATCCCTCTGTCCATGGGTTTTCCCAGGCAAGAATATTGTAGTGGGTTGCCATTTCCTTCTCCAGGGGTTCTTCTTATCCCAACGACTGAACTTGAAATGTCAGAGTTGTGGGGGTGGTTAGTATCTGCAAGATAACTCAAGGATGCGGCTCAGGTTATTGTCTGTAGCCACTGAGGAGGAACTAAAGGCTCTGACTTTATTTTATGACCAAATTATGGTTGTCTTGTCTTGCTTGACTGCTTTTATTTGTTCCTGCATTTTCTCATTTCTATGACTATATTTGTCCTTTGGAACTTGGGGATGGCCTAAGAGGTAAGAGCTTTTTTTTCAGTAAGATGCAGAGAGCATGGTGCATGCGGGGTTTGCCCCTGGAAAGAACCCACAGGATCCTGATCAATGTAAATCCCTCCTTTTCTTTGATATTCCTCAGTCCTGAGGGAAACAGCGTCAATGACTGCAATAAATATAGACCTCGATTAACAAAATTAGAATTTAGCATCCACTGAAACAGGATGTCTTTTGCTCTAAAATTACCCTCATTTTCCCAAACATAGCCAAATTAAGATCAAAATTGTCTGTAAAATGAGTCTGGTGAATTGATCACTTAGGTTCTTCTAAACTGGCTGAGCCAGAACTTTTCATTGGGAATCTTTGCTTGAACTTGTAAAAGGACTCTCAGGAATTCCCAGGTGGTGCAGCTGTTAAGACTCCATGCTTCCACTGCCGAGACGTTAGGTTTAGCCGCACTAAGATTAGGCACAGATTCCACTTGTAATATCTATTTATTCCAGTGAAATTTTTCTCTTTTCAAGGTCTCCAAAATATCCTGAGATTCCTGCACCTGTCAGGAGATGGTCTTTCTTATTCACCTGCTAATATTTTAGGAATGCTAGAGTTTCCAATTTCTGGAGGGATCAGGCAGAGAAAATAGATAAATGTTTCAATTTTGCTTACAAAGTTATAATTTACTAAGTTGCTATAAGTCATAATTGGCTTGAGGGAAAAGATTTCCCTGTCTCTGGAAAACACAGATTAAAAGCCAATAACATTTCAGGCAAAAGCCGTAAAGATGTTAAGCATGTTTAACAGTTCCCTTAGTTTTATGTAACTAATCCTTGATCTTAATCTTTTGTTAACAGTTTTATGAAGCCAGTTTTCATTAGAACTAAAATTTTTTTTATCCAGTTTAGGTGTATGATCTAAAAGTTATCAGAAATTTATACTTGTCAAAAAGTCTTTTCTATGATTTTTTTGAAAGATAAAGCATTTTTGCAAAAGCATCAGAGTGAAACAATAACTGTCTGTGAATGACAAAGACTTAAAAAGGCAAAGTTGAAGATCTGATTATAATGCAATTGACAAAGAAATGTGTGATGTACCATAATTCAAGATAACTAAAACTATGATTGATAACATAATATCAGGACACACCCACATTTTAGGAACTATATATAATTTCTAGAACATTTGTATCAATGACATTTATCTGTACAAGATAATATAAGCAGGTTTTTCTTTACCACGAATTTGGCTTTGTTTATGTACAGTCAAAGCTAATGGTCTTTCTGGTAGTTACATACAGATGTAAGAGTTGGGCCATAAGGAAGGTTGAACACTGAAGAACTGATGCTTTTGAACTGTGGTGATAGAGAAGACTTTTGAGAGTCTCTTGGACTGCAAGGAGATCCAACCAGTCAATCCTAAAGGAAGTCAGCCTTGAATATTCATTGGAAGGACTGATGCTGAAGCTGAAGCTCCAATACTTTGGCTACCTGATGTAAAGAATCGACTCATTGGAAAAGACCCTTGATGCTGGGAAACACTGAAGACAAAAGGAGAAGGGGCAACAGAGGATGAGATGGTTGGATAGCATGACCAACTCGAGGAAGATGAATTTGAGCAAGCTCCAGGAGATAGTGGAGGACAGAGGAACCTGGCACGCCACAGTCCAAAGAGTTGGTCACGACTTTGCAGCTGAACAGCAACAAATGTAATTTCACATACCAAATAATCCTGATTAAGTTCTCTGAGACTCAGGGGCCCTTTGAAATATCTTAAAGCTGCACTCAGTTGCTCAGTCTTGTCTGACTCTGTGTGACCCTATGAACTGTAGCCTGCCAAGCTCCTCTATCCATGAAATTTTCCAGACAAGAATACTGGAGTAGGTTGCCATTTCCTGTTCCAGGAAATCTTCCCAACCCAGGGATCAGACCTGTATCTCCTGTGTCTCCTGCAATGGCAGATGGATCCTTTACCACTGAGCCACCTGGGAAGCCGATCCTAAAGTCAGCCAGAGGTAAAAATTATCTTCGTTTAGAATTTGTGCTAACACAGCTCAATATTCTTAAAACACAAACAAACCAACCAGAAACTCTTTTCTCTTGAGAGAGAAAAAAGCAAAATCTAGTCGAATACCAGCTTACTTTAAATAACACAATATATTTACTTAACTAAATGTAATCCAAGCTTGACCATGTACACAGCTTTTTCTCAGAGTTCCTCTTTTACAAATTGCCCACAACTTTCTGCACCCATGTTAGTTTGGCCCTTTTTTTTTCCTGCCCAGAAACAACCAACTCTAGGACAAAACGACTTTCTTTTTCCTTAACAAAAAATATGCATTTAAAAATATCTTTTCTAACAACAAACATTTTACATACAACATATATCTTACTTTTTTATACACTGAAATGTTTCTATTATTATTTGTAGTAACTTTAATTACATATATATTACAATTTTCACCCTAAAAAGCCCTCAATTTCTAGCAAAACAAACCACAAAAACAATCTATTGTGAACTGTTTGTCACACCATCATTTTGATTGGCAAACTTATGGATNCCTGTCAGATCCAGGCCCTTAAATCTATTTCTCACTTCCACTGTACAATCATAAGGGATTTGATTTGGGTCATACCTGAATGGTCTAGTGGTTTTCCTTACTTTCTTCAATTTAAGTCTAAGTTTGGTAATGAGGAGTTCATGATCTGAGCCACAGTCAGCTCCTGGTCTTGTTTTTGTTGACTGTGTAGAGCTTTTCCATCTTTGGCTACAAAGAATATTATCATTCTGATTTCAGTGCTGACCATCTGGTAATGTCCATGTGTAGAGTCTTCTCTGTGTTGTTGGAAGAGGGTGTTTGCTACGACCAGTGCATTTTCTTGGCAAAACTCTATTAGTCTTTGCCCTGCTTCATTCTGCATTCCAAGGCCAAATTTGCCTGTTACTCCAGGTGTTTCTTGACTTCCTACTTTTAGCATTCCAGTCCCCTATAATGAAAAGGACATCTTTTTTGGGTGTTAGTTCTAAGAGGTTTTGTAGGTCTTCATAGAACTGTTTAACTTCAGCTTCTTCAGCATTACTGGTTGGGGCATAGACTTGGTTTACCGTGACATTGAATGGTTTTCCTTGGAAACGAACAGAGATCATTCTGTTGTTTTTGAGATTGCATCCAATTACTGCATTTCGGACTCTTTCGTTGACCATGATGGTTATTCCATTTCTTTTGAGGGATTCCTGCCCGCAGTAGTAGATATAATGGTCATCTGAGTTAAATTCCTCCATTCCAGTCCATTTTAGTTTGCTGATTCCTAGAATGTCAACATTTACTCTTGCCATCTCCTGTTTGACCACTTCCAATTTGCCTCGGTTCATGGACCTGACATTCCCGGTTCTTATGCAATATTGCTCTTTACAGCATCGGACCTTGCTTCTATCACCAGTCACATCCACAGCTGGGTATTGTTTTTGCTTTGGCTCCATCCCTTCATTCTTTCTGGAGTTATTTCTCCACTGATCTCCAGTAGCATATTGGCACTTACTGATCTGGGGAGTTCCTATTTCAGTATCCTATCATTTTGCCTTTTCATATTGTTCAAGGGGTTCTCAAGGCAAGAATACTGAAGTGGCTTGCCATTCCCTTCTCCAGTGAACCACGTTCTGTCAGACCTCTTCACCATGATCCGTCTGTCTTGGGTGGCCCCCTGGGCATGGCTTAGTTTCACTGAGTTAGACAAGGCTGTGGTCCTAGTGTGATTAGATTAACTAGTTTTCTGTGAGTATGGTTTCAGTGTGTCTGCCCTCTGATGCCCTCTTGCAACACCTACCATCTTACTTGGGTTTCTCTTACCTTGGGTGTGGGCTATCTCTTCAGGGCTGCTCCAGCAAATTGCAGCCACTCCTCCTTACCTTGGATGAAGGGTATCTTCTGCTTAATATTGTTTAGAATCACACAAGTAATACATTAATATATTCTTGTGAAAATATAAAGAACAGAAAAAAAAGAGACGTTCTCTTCTACCATTACCACCCATCCACTTTCCAATCCCAGCTTCTTCCTTAGGATTAACTACTATTAACTTTAGTCTACAGTATAACCTTCTGAACTTTAAAAGATAGATTTACATGGGTGTGTGTATATGGTTTCAGGCTTTTGTTTCTTAATTAACTGGCATCATAATGTAATATGCATCATAATGGAATATCATACCGCAACTTGGTAATTCAATAATGTGTTCTTTCTTTGACAGTATGCATACAACTTTATCTTTGTATAGAACTTATGTCTTTCATTTGGGAGATGATACTTTATTTTTAATGTTTTATTGTGGAAAAATTTAAATACATGCAAAAGTAGACAGAATAATATGATGAATATGTACCCACTACCCACTCTCAACAATTCTCAACTCAGTCAATCTGGAAAATCTAATACCACTTACTTTCTTCTCCTTTATTATTTCAAAGCAAATCCCAGTTATAGCATTCCAACCATAAATATTTCATTTTTTATCTCTAAAACAGAAGGGGTATTAAAAATATAAACATAGTACCATTGTTACAATGGTTAAAAATCAACAATTCCTTGATAACAGGATTTATCTAGTTTGAAAATAATTTAGATCCTATATCTCTTCAGTCTCTTACACTATAGGTTCCCCCTCCATTTCTCTCTCTCATTGCAATTTATTTGTTGAAAAGATCTACCTTTTTACCTGCTACATAGTATTTCCCAGTATGGATCCATCACAGTATATTTTCTCATTCTTCTATTGGTGGGTGCTTAAGTTGTTCTCAAACTCCAACTGTCATGTGTATGCTCCAGTGAGCATCTTAGCAAAAGATCTCTGCACAAACGTGCCAACATTTCTCTAGGGTAGCTACATAGAAGTGGACATGCCAAGTTGAAGTGTGTGTACACTGTCTTTGGCTGAACCGTATCAAATTTTTATAGGTCAAAGGCAGTGGAATATGGGCAATCTTTTTGTGGTTCAACTTAAGCATAAAATAGATTTTAATTGAAATTACCAAACTGTCCTTCAACGTCTTGTATTGATTTCTACTTGTCCTAAAATTTTATATTNACAGTATATTTTCTCATTCTTCTATTGGTGGGTGCTTAAGTTGTTCTCAAACTCCAACTGTCATGTGTATGCTCCAGTGAGCATCTTAGCAAAAGATCTCTGCACAAACGTGCCAACATTTCTCTAGGGTAGCTACATAGAAGTGGACATGCCAAGTTGAAGTGTGTGTACACTGTCTTTGGCTGAACCGTATCAAATTTTTATAGGTCAAAGGCAGTGGAATATGGGCAATCTTTTTGTGGTTCAACTTAAGCATAAAATAGATTTTAATTGAAATTACCAAACTGTCCTTCAACGTCTTGTATTGATTTCTACTTGTCCTAAAATTTTATATTTGTACCCATTTTCTTATGCCATCACCACATTAAAAATGATCAGTGTTTTAAATATTCTACAATTCTGATGGGCAGTGACAAATAGATTCGAAGGATTAGATCTGATACAATGCCTGAAGAACTGTGGATGAAGGTTTGTAACATTGTACAGGAGGCTGCAAGAGTAACATGGAAACTTATATTACCATATGCAAAATAGATAGCCCAAGGGAATTTGCTCTGTGGCTCAGGAAACTCAAACAGGGGCTCTGTATCAGCCTAGAGGGGTGGGATGGGGAGGGAGATGGGAGGGAGTTTCAAAAGGGAGTGGGCATATGTATACCTATGGTTGATTCATGTTGAGGTTTGACAGAAAACAGCAAAATTCTGTAAAGCAATTATCCTTCAATAAAAAATAAATAAATTAAAACAAAAACAAACAAACAAACAAATCCCAAAGAAAATGAAATGAAAAAAGGCAAAATGGTTGTCTGAGGAGGCCTTACAAACAGNCCCTTAAATGCCTTCTTCCAAAAAGGTCAAGGGATTATATTCCTTGCATTCATTGTTAAATTTGTAAAAGTCATAGTCATTTGGGGGTTCAATCATCCCCCCAAATGTTGCCTTTAGAAGTCTTTCCTTGAAAGCCATCGAGGAGCGAGAGGTCTTTTGAGCCTGAGCTGGCTGTTCCTCTTGCTTCATGCCCTGCAACAAACGCTTTACTTTCTTTCACCACGACTTGGAGTCAGTAGTTTGGGCTTTGGGGCACAGCGGGCAAGGAATTCAGGTTAAGTCTGACAACAATAACGGCTGAGTCTGGGGCATTCCCTGTGGCTTTCTCCCAACGGTCAGTTGGGAGTATCCGAATGCCTGATGAAGGCCTCTGAGTCAGTATAGCTGAATCTGGTGATCTCCCCAGATGTGCTCCCCTTCCCATCCCCAGCCCTCCAGAATGAGAGTCCCGTTGTCCTGATCATTCTTTCCCCTTGCCCTCCAAGTGTGACCTTGATCTTTTCCTTTTTCGTTCAGATGCACGTGTTTCTAATTCAGGCTTTCATTAGCTCCTATCTGGAGTTTTGTAGGAGAAGGAAATGGCAACCCACTCCAGTACTCTTGCCTGAAAAATCCCATGGATGGAGGAGTTTTGTAATGACTCCCATCGGAGCAGGGTGCCCAGGCTTCCTGTTCTGCTGGTATCTAGGGTGATGGCTTCTCTCATTTAAGTAAGAACCATCAATGGGCCTGTGTAACCTGTCCAAACACATCACGTGGTTGCACGTGACTCAGACCAACTTCTGAGTGTTGCTTTAAGCAATGCTAAGAGCCAGGCCAAGAAAAAGTTATTTATGAACAAAACCAGTTGAGAAGTGCCAGATTAAACAAATGTTAATAAGTGATTTCTTTAGCCCAGGACTTCTCCGAGTACTGATATTTAACATGTTTATTCACACTGAATTCCCAAGATATAAAGATTTCCTGAATTATATGGTCATATGCTTTTGCTGTGTGTTAGTGGGTAATGCATTTATATGACCAGAAAACATACTCTTTTGACCCAAACATTTTCTTCTATTTTAAAAAATTATTTCTTTTAACCATCACTTTTTGCATCCAGTTCCTACTAACTCATAAAACCTCTATTTATATGTTTTCTTTTCCATGCAATCTTTATTATCTATGAAGAAATTATAGGTTATGAATAATTAAAAACACAACACCCTGAAATTAAAAAATATATAAATGTATTAGTTTTAGTCAAGGGTCATCAAGCTGTGGTCCTCAGAACAAATCTGACCCTTTGCTTGTTTTTGTAAGCCCAGGAACTAAAGCTTAATTTTATATTTTTTAGGTAGCTGAAAAAAATCAGAAGAAATTTTATGACTCATGACAAGTATTTGAAAATCCCAATTTCAGTGTTCATAAATAAAGTTTTATTGAAGTCATGGAGAGGTGCATTCTTCTATTTCCTATGACTGCTTTCCCAATACAATACCAGAATTCAGTAATTGCAGTAGATACCACGTGACATCATGGTATCTCAAGTCAGTCTGGGCAAGCTCAGTCACTCAGTCATGTCCAACTCTTTTTGGCCACATGGACTGTAGTCTGCCAGGCTCCTCTGTCTGTGGAATTCTCCAGGCAAGAATATGGGAGTGGACTGCCATTTCATCCTCCAGGGCGTCTTCTCCACCCAGAGATCGAACCCGTGTCTCCTTCACTGCAGGCAAATTCTTTACTGCTGAGCCACGATATGACATACAGAGCTCCAAGTATTATTATCTGGAGCGTTTTAGAAACGGGTTTCCTAGCCTCGGCTTAAATGGCGAGCAGATGAGTCCAGCAGACATGAAGAGTCATGCACAGCTTCACCCAGGGCTCAGGTGAGCACAGTTCATTTCAGTCGCTCAGGCGTGTCCAACTCTTTGTGACGCGTGGACTGCAGCACTCCAAGCCCCCCTGTCCATCATCAATTCCCAGAGCCCAGGCAAACTCAAGTCCATTGAGTCAATGATGCCATCCAGCCGTCCCATCCTCTGTCATCCCCTTCGCCTCCCGCCTTCAGTAAGTGAGCACAGGACTCAGTTTCTTTTTGATTCTCTGATGGCTTCCTTGGGAAGACTCTCCCACATCCTGGAGATAACTGCTGGGAGATTTATAGCTGCTCATTTTTCATTTTCAATATACAAGAATGAACGGTTTTGTCTCAGAAAAATTCTGATATTTTCTCACATTGGCCAGCCTTGGGCACCTTCTCCCAGCACATCCATAAGTCAACCAACCCCTGTGTCCCCAGGGATGGGCATCATAGCTTGACTTGGGCATGTGCTCACCCCTGGAGCCCTGAGGGTGGGATCAGGCTCTCCAGCTAGTGCCAGACGTCCCACCTAAGAGGCAAGAGAAATGGACACATGGGAGGTGGCCGTCAGTGACCATTGCTTATTATATATCAGTGACATGATAACACATCTAGAGAAAAGGGTAAAAGTATTGCTTCTTATGAAATGTTGGTTGGTTTTTCTTTTTTTCCCTTGGGAAAAAAATCTTTCATTTTGATTTCTCCAAAGCAGTTTCTGTTTTACTCAAAGACAATTGAAAATTGCATCTATATACTAACTTTCACAAAACATGAACAAGTAGAGGTATTCACGAAAAATATATTCTGTGAAAAACTGATGGTTATACAGGAAATGACACAAATTATCTTTCTTTATCAGTTGTTGTCAATTCAATCCCTAAGTCAAGTCTGACTGTTTGTGGCCCCATGGACTGCAGCACAGCACGCTTCTCTGTCCTTCACTGTCTCCCGGAGTTTGCTCAAATTCATTTCCATTGTGTCAGTGATGCTATCTAAGCATCTTCTACTTCTCTCTTACAGAAGTAGTCTAATATGCTATTTTGAATTGATCCTAAAATGAAATTGATTTGATAGTATTTGATCATATAAAATCTTGGGTTCAGGATTATTATTTATAAAACAACAGAAATTTTTGCAAACGCAGCATCTGGGACAATATTTTGCAATGCAAAATTTTTGTGCATTTTACACCTGTGACTGTGAATTTATTAAAACCAGATCTCTCCCTGCTGTTTGCACATGCAGACCGAAGGCAGGAGTGTCACTGTGATTCTGTGTTTTGGGCCGTCACCCTCACCGTGTGCTGTCTGAAGCAATCTCATTTGATTCTGTGAGACTATATCATCAGGTAAGTGGGTGTGGCAGCCCACTCCAATATTCTTGGCTGAAAAACTCCATGGACTGGGGAGCCTGGTGGGCCACTGTCCTTGGGGCTGCAAAGAATCAGGCGTGGTGGAGTAGCTGAGCAGGAGCGTGCACACACGCACGCACGTTTAAGGACCGAGCTCCCTCTTATTCCTGACTCTGCAGGGTCTCTTCTCAGTGCCTCCACTGGGTCTCAGAGACACCAGATGCTCAGTAAAACAGTGTGTCTATGCACATTCAAGACGTAAACTCTGAGGCCTTGAGCCGTGTCTATTCTGTTAGTGTTTAGGGCTGCCACAGCAAAGTCTTGCCAACTGGGTTGCCCCATCAACATAAACGCATTATCTCAGCTCTGGAGGCTGGAAGTCCAAGATCAAGAGCTTGTAAGGTTGGTTTCCTCTGAGGCTATGAAGCAGGATGTCCTCCAGGCCACTCACCTGGCTCCCCGTGGTTTGCTGGCAGCCTTGTCTTTTCTTGACTTGTAGAAGCTTCATCTTGACCTCTGTCTTCATCTCCAGCTTGTATTCTCTCTGTATATGTCTCTGTGACCAAAATTTTTGTTCTTATAAAATCACTAGGCACAGGGTTGTGAAGAGTCGGACACGACTGAGTGACTTCCCTTTCACTTTTCACTTTCATGCGTTGGAGAAGGAAATGGCAACCCAGTCCAGTGTTCTTGCCTGGAGAATCCCAGGGATGGGGGAGCCTGGTAGGCTGCCATCTATGGGGCCACACAGAGTCGGACACGACTGAAGCGACTTAGCTGCAGCAGCATATTAGAATACTCCAATATGATCTCATCTAACTAGTTCTGTTCAGTCCCTCAGTCATGTCCAGCTCTTAGCAACCCCATGGACTGCAGCACGTGAGGCTTCCCTGTGTATCACCAACTCCCGGAGTTCACTCAGACTCATGTCCATCAAGTCAGTGATGCCATCCAACCATCTCATCCTCTGTCATCCCCTTCTCATCTAACTAATCACATCTCTAATGACTCTAAATAAGGTCACATGCTGAAGCTCTGGGAGTTAGGAATTATACGTATGAATTTTGGGAATAAGGGTAAAATTCAGTTTATAATATCTATGAGGAACAGTCACTACCCCAGAGTAAATTGACTGTTATCAATTTAAAAAAATTAAAATGTTTTCATTCCAAGGTTCTCCAAGTTTTCTGCATCTTATCTTTGTCTGGCAGATTTTCAATAGTCCTGATGCTCAGCATCATGCAAGAATGATCATGCAGCATGGAGCAGGCACCAGGATTTCTTAAAACTTCTCAGATGTATCATCAAGGTTGATGGCCAGTGGTTCATAGAGTAACCTCCTGTCAGCTGGAGGCACTTCTAAGCCTCATTCCTCAACAAATAATCAAATAGACCTCTGATCTCCCTAAAACAGTTCACAAAAGCTTAAGCTCAGATTCTAATAAAATCTTATTTGGCATGCCATGGTTACCATGTCGTTTGGTCTGGAATTCTGGCTCAGAGCAGACTGGAAGCACCAAAATTGGGATGCTATTAAAGGAGGCATGATTACAGGTAGGGAAATGGCAACCTGACATGGATTGGAGATGCTGAGGGGCCCAACAGCAGACATGACTCTGTGTTAACTTTTTCACTATCTTGGCTTTGAACATCAGGGGATGATTAAAGCTGGTGCAAAGATGTCTGCCTGAAACATAGGAAAATGCACACTA
This sequence comes from Raphicerus campestris, assembly GCA_006410735.1. Taxonomy (NCBI): domain Eukaryota; kingdom Metazoa; phylum Chordata; class Mammalia; order Artiodactyla; family Bovidae; genus Raphicerus; species Raphicerus campestris. The sequence goes on from SJYW01024353.1 coordinate 23,072, forward strand.
CAGCTTTGGAGAGAAATATCAAATGATATGAAAGATGATATTAGTTTAGGAAGGCATGCACTTCAGTTAACTGTAGAATTGATTCACATGAAGCTTTTCATTCCTGATAATCCTGGAGGGATGTGGTATTTTAATGGAATAAATCCACCTTATTTGCAAACTTGGATATGATTTATACCATCGTGAGATCTATCCCTGATCTCACAATGGTGCGATTTGACACACGTTCTGATCTTGGTGAGTGTCTCTTTGTTCTAATTCCAACTTGATGGTATAAAACTGAAGAGGGCATCCTTAGGTGCATGGCCTTTATGATAACTGAGCCATGGTATTTAACTGAACACGGATAGTTGCCCTTTTCACAGCAGCTGGGCAGTGTGTTTCGCTCTTGGTAGGCACAGCTTCTCCGAAATTCTTGGGACTTTCCTGGAAGGACCTGCAGGGCTTGGGGTCAGCTGATCTTGGCGTTGGTTTGTGGAGGTCATTCACTGGGCAACCCCTGCACACAGCTACTTGTGTAGCCAAGGACTCCCGCGGGTGATCAGCACGCAAGAGATCTGTTGCGAGCATGCGTGCACCCCAGGAGCAGCCGCACTGTATACATGGATAAGCACACCTCAGATTAGGTCAGAATGATGCTTAGTGAAAGATATCATCTGCTAACTTTGTCCTGATAACATTTTCAAATTATTCAAAGAAATGCACCGTAATGACAAAAAAGCAGTGAACACTGGCGACTGAGCGAGCTTGAAGAACTCATGAGAGACAGAACTGCAGCTTGGAAATCTCAGTTCTGAAACCCTAACATTTTTGACAGTGATTGGCAGCCCGATGCACAGTCCTCAAATAGTTTAGTGGAAATTTTTCTCTCCTTTCTTGTGCCTCTAGGAGCACCAAGCCTATAAACACCATAGGGCAAAGGAGTGCAAAGAAAGAAGAACGTTTTAGTCTTTTTCACTTTTTTCAGGCACCTGGCCATGTAAGGAGGGCTTGTTTGTGTGACAGCAGACAGCCCAGAATGACTAGTTAATGAGATTCAAGAGATATAAACAAATCAACAAGCTTTACCAGTGCAGCTGGGGAGAGCTTTCTTGATCGCATGGAAAAGAGGAGAAAGATCACGGGANACAGCCCAGAATGACTAGTTAATGAGATTCAAGAGATATAAACAAATCAACAAGCTTTACCAGTGCAGCTCGGGAGAGCTGTCTTGATCGCATGGAAAAGAGGAGAAAGATCATGGGACTTTGCTCACCGTAAGCTCAACAAGAATCCAGAGAGAGGTGTATACCTTTAAAACTAACTAACATGCAACCCTGAGCCACTTCCTCGTAAATCTGTGACTGAAATCGGGGCAAGAAATAGCTGTCCTCTGCTCTGTTTTGCCTGTTTCCTTTCTGGACGCTTCAGGGCCCGAGATGTCAGACACTCTGGCAAGCGATTTATGTTTAAAAAAAATGACTATCTATGACAGTCTCACACTGTCAGCTCTTGCAAAGGTGGCAGAAAGTTAAGTGTAAGACGTTTTGGCAACAGAAGGATTTCATGGTAAAATGGCACTGTCATGGATTGCTTAAGGGACAGACACAGCCAAATGCGCAGGTGGCAGCTTCCAGGGCTGCCACTTTCACGGCCACCAGCTACATCTGGGTTTGTTGTNTATGTTTAAAAAAAATGACTATCTATGACAGTCTCACACTGTCAGCTCTTGCAAAGGTGGCAGAAAGTTAAGTGTAAGACATTTTGGCAACAGAAGGATTTCATGGTAAAATGGCACTGTCATGGATTGCTTAAGGGACAGACACAACCAAATGCGCAGGTGGCAGCTTCCAGGGCTGCCACTTTCACGGCCACCAGCTACATCTGGGTTTGTTGTTGTTCGAGCGCTGAGTTGTGTTCGACTCTTTGCGACCCCGTGGACTGCAGCATGCCAGGCTTCCCTGTCCTGCACCATCTCCCGGAGCTTGCTCAAACTCATCTCCCTTGAGTCAGTGGTGCCATCCAACCATCTCATCCTCTGTCACCCCCTTCTCCTCCTGCCCTCAATCTTTCCCAGCATCAGGGTCTTTTCCAATGAGTTGGCTCTTCCCATCAGGTGGCCAAAGTACTGGAGCTTCAGTTTTAGCAACAGTTCTTTCAGTGAATATTCAAGGTTGATTTCTTTTAGGACTGATTGGTTTGATCTCCTTGCAGTCCAGGGGACTCTCATGAGCTTTTTCCAGCACCACAGTTTGAAGGCATCAGTTTCTCAGCACTCAGCCTTTTTTATTGTCCAGCTCTCACACCCATACATGACTACTGGAAACAAAAAGAAAACCCAAAAAACCCAACAAAACAGTATTGACAATGAGGACCTTTGTCGGCAAATCAATGTCTCTGCCTGATAAGAAGACCTGGCTCATGAAGGAAGAAAAGCCCTTTGGCCCATTTTGGGATCAGTTTCACATGAGTTTCAAAAGTGTTTATTTTGATTCTCTCCTAAGTATTTTATAGCCATCAGCCCATGGTGTTCTCAATTCTACAGAAAACAAAAATGTTATGATTTCTCATTTTTACCCTCTGCAGTTCAAATGGATACATGACCAGGCAGAAAGATAAAGATGTAAAGACCTACAAAATGTGTACAAAAATCTAGAACTCCAAATAGCTAAAGAAACCAGGCAACCACCGCTTGCCTCACCCCAAAGGATCATTTCCTGCCATCATCTTTGAAGTCCTTTCTGAGGATGGGGGCTGGGGACCTGAAGGTCCAGCCGCTCAGCTGGTGGCCCCGGGACCCTGCACCTCCTGCCATGCAAGTAAAGAGGGGAACTGGNTTGAAGTCCTTTCTGAGGACGGGGGCTGGGGACCTGGAGGTCCAGCCGCTCAGCTGGTGGCCCCGGGACCCTGCACCTCCTGCCATGCGAGTAAAGAGGGGAGCTGGCGCTTGTTCACCAGCTCCCTCCCTCCCTCCCCTCCTTCTTTCTCCTCCTCCTTCTTTCTCCTCCTCCTTGTTTTCCTGCTCATCTGAGATCCCAGAGCCAGTGTGGGGCTTAACACCTGCTGCTGTAATCACTGGGAGCCCTCTCTGCAGCTGGAGGACCCGCTCTACAGCTCCAACACGAGGAGCGTGTCTCCCGCTCCAAGGCATCATTGAACTCCACTGTGCTCCTCTTGGCCTTTCAGTCCTTGATGGCCAGGGTTTAATTGCTGTGTGTGCCGTAAGCTGGATGTGCTTTAGAAAACGAACTCAGATTCTTAAAATTTCATCCAACACAGTCTCAGTCAGGCCCTTTGAATTCACACTGCTTGGCGAGAGTCAACACTATGTCCCCCTGTGCACCCGCACATCACCATTGCCAGGGCGTCCTTGCCCAGCACCCCGGGGCTGTCATGGATGCGCGTCCATCCATGCGGCATACCACATCCGCTGTTACACCACCCAGATATTGTTTTAGGGGTCACATCCAAACATACTCTGTGGATAAACCATTTCAACTCAGACATAATGGCCCCTAGAGGAACACAATA
>SJYW01024353.1:43260-77335 GCA_006410735.1 Raphicerus campestris
CAGCATGTGGGAAGCCCTGACTTCAGTTAGGGCTAAGAATACACTTAACTGAGGACAAAACGTAAATGCACAAACAGACTCCAGTCTTAAAACCATGGCCTGCCTGCAGCCCCATGCTGCCTCACATCTGTTCCTTTGCTGGCCCCCCAACAAACCAGCAGTGGGGCAGCTTCACACCTCAGCAGCTGACCAAAAATCTGGATTCTTAACTCTGAGAAAGAGCCCTTCTAATCTGGTTAAAGCTTTTCAGTAGCTGAGGGCAGAGAACCACACCAGAAACAGAGGAGAAACTCAGGGGAACCACAAAAGGGCAGAATTCAGGTGGCAAAATATTATTCAGTCCAGCGATTAATCCTGCAAACAAAGCTGAATCAAATCGTATTTCTTCACAGAAAAGACGCAAGAGCTCAAGACAAAATGTTCTTGGTCATAGAACAATACAGAGCAAAACAAACGTTCATACAGCCAGCTCTAACTCTGCGATTGAATTCCAAGTTTACTTCAAGACATTTACAAAGAATTTTGATCACTTAGTCTAAAATGAAACAGTTCTACGCGTGATAGCTGAGTGAGGTGAAACAATAGTCCACGTCTCTTTTCGCAACTGTGTTTGAAATGCTATGTGCCCCTGCCTAAGAACACATCCATCATGCCTTTGTGGGGAAACCCTTACGTTCCAGCTACAATGAACTCATTTTCGAGCTGGAGAAGGAGCATCTCAGAGTGGTGCTGGAGCCGGAGTACTGTGCTACCCCGCCGTCACAGTTCTCTTGAAGGTGTTCTGAATCGGGATGCAGGGTCACAGGGTTCATACAAGGCTTCCCTGACACCTACCTATTTGGTCTTTCATTGAATTCAATGCTGGTAAAGTACTGAAAACTAGCAGGGCAGAGTGTGGGACACTCCCTACTCCTGACTAAATTTTTCTCTCTTATCATCACATCCAAAACCTCAGCCGAGTCCATCTGCCTGCCCATTGTGTACAATGTTCTGCAGCCCATGGGAAACTTTGATTTCTTAGCATTTTAGGTACTCTAAAAAGAAACTGCGGGGGAGGCATGTCTAGCATGTCATGGTGAAAAAAGAAAATCTGGTTATTGCCAGAGTCATGAAAACTAGAGATAAGGATAACTGTTTTCAAAAGAGCAAGGACTTTAGGACAGGACAGGCTGGGACCCAAATCCTCTCTGCACGCTGAGATGAGAATTAGCTGCATGTTCAGCTTCCTTACTTCCTAGATGGACATGATAACACCTACCTCTCAGGACTTTATGGCAATTGGCATTATAAGATAATTTATATACATAATAAGCCAATGTAAAATGAAGGTTTTCTCTTAAAAAGCTAGTTAAAACACAGTTGAAAGAGCGCCTATTATTTTAATGCTAAGGAGACATGTATTCCTTGCAAGCTGACCTTCCAAATAATCTTGGCAGGTGGGGTCTTTACCACTGGGCCACCAAGGAAGCCCTGAAGTCTATATTGCTTATAACTAAAAGTTCATTAACTGGCCCAAAAAGAAGCGCACAGCCAGAATACCCCTGTGCTAACCAAAACGGGAATACAAAAATCTCATTTCAGGGACTTAACCTCTCACGCAGTCTGCCAGGGATGAGCAGACCCAACATCCTCTCAACAGAAAGCCACAGTCAAATACACGGAGAAGAGGCCCTGCTGTGGCAATAGTCGGCAGCCAAGATCAAGTCAGACGAGATGCCCAGCTCTGCAGAGGGCACAGTTGCCGGGGAGAACCCAGGAGGTGGGGACATCAGGAGTGATCAAAGGCATGAAGAGGAGGTTCAACGGGGGAGGGCTATGAAGGATACAGCCAAATACCACACAGATATGAAGTACACCAAATAACTGAAAGGGAAAGGAAATGAATGAGCAAGGGAATGAGGAGTCTTCACAAAGCAGAACAGACCTGCAGTAAACGCTAAGATTTCTCTAGGGATTTACACAATAGTATCTCAAGGGCTGCTTTAAGGACGAAATGAAATGGTGTTTATGAAATGCTCAGGAAAATAGAAGCACTGAATAACACACTACATTTATTTTTTAAAAAGCACATTAAAATATAAGCATATACATATATACATATTTTTGTGTATATCTGTATATGTAGAAATGAAGGGAAAATTATCATTCAACATAGAATTAATGGTGATTCTAAAAGGGGAAAATAGGAAGGATGAGAGAGAAGAAATATCTAGAGTGTAAAGGCCAGAAAATTTTCAGAGTTTAAAAAAAACTCAATTTTTCTAAGCAGAAATATCAAGGAATCCAACTGAATAAATAAAAGATATATAAGCACATCATAAAGAAGCTCCAAAGTCCAAAAAGAAAATAAATCTCTTAAATTTGTACACTGGAAAACCCAGATTTACTTCTGTGTTCCTAGAAAAAGTTTGCCTGACAAAAGACTTCTTGATATTAACAACAGAAGTTATATGATAATGGAATAATAGTCAAAATGTTAAACGATAATTCCCTTCTGCTTGGAATTTTACATCTGACTGAACTATTATTTAGTGATGAATTTTAAATAATGATATTTTCAAAGCAAGGATTGAGGAATTTCATCAATAACTAAAGCTTAATAAAAGATTAAGAGGAGTTTCTCTACAGGGAAGAAAACTGGAGCCAGAATAAAACTGCAAGAAAGAATAGCTGGACCCAAAGAAACAAAAAGAAGTGAAAGAGAAAGGTAACTACAGGTGTCACAGAGGCACAAAAAATCATCAGAGCACGACAAACAGTTATATGCCAACAAATTGGGACACCCTGAAAGAAATGGACACATTTCTAGAAACATACAACCTTCCAAAAATGAATCAGGAAGAAACAGACAATCTGAACACACAAATCACTAACAGTGAAATTGAATTTGTAATTGAAGAAGTCCCAGCAAACCAAAGTCCAGGACATCACACAGCAATTCTGCCAAACAAATAAGGAAGAGCTAATGCCTGTCCTTCTCAAACTCTCCAATAAACTTGAAGAGGGAAGCACACTCCCAAATTCATTCTATGAGACACCAGCACCCAGACGCCAGAGACAAAGACACTAAAAAAAAACCGCATGCAAATGTCTGTGATAAACATAGGTGCAAAAATCCTCGAGAAAATATTAGTAAACAAAATTCAATAATGTATGAAAAGTATCATATACTGTGATCAAATGAGATTTATTCCCGGGGTCTAATGATGCTTCAATATGCACAAATCCAGAAATTTGTGCAACACACCACATTAGCAAAAGGAGGGGTAAAGATCACACGATCATCACAATAGACAGAGAAAAACACTTGACAAAATTCCGCATCCATTCATTGTGAACACTCTCATCCAAGTCAGTGTAGAGGGAATATTTGTTGTTGTTCAGTTGCTGACTCCTGTCTTGACTCTGTGACCCCATGGACAGCAGCATTCCAGGCTTCCCTATGCTTACCATCTCCCCGAGTTCGCTCAAGCTCATGTCCATCGAGTTTGTAATGCCATCCAACCATCTCATCCTCTGTTGCCCCCTTCTCTTTCTGCCCTCAATCTTTCCCAGCATCAGGGTCTTTTCCAATAAGTCAGTTCTTCCCATCAGGTGGCCAAATGATTGGAGCTTCAGCTTCAATCCTTGCTTCCACTTCGGGGGGACACGGGTTCCTTCCCTGGTGGGGGAACTAAGATTCCACATGCCATGCAGCGCCATTAAAAAAAGAGAGACGAAGCTCCAAAGTCATCTCCAGAGGCTGACACCCAGTGTTACCTGCAGCCGCGAGGGGCGTGGCCTGCGGTGAACTGGAGAGGGAATTGCAGGACAGCGTCACGCACCCCCACCTCTCCTAGCAGTTTTCTTCCTGCAGGGCTCCTTTTAACAGTCATGATCAAAGTGTCAGTTTCCGGAACTCACTTTACCCTGAGACACTCTGTCTCTCCTGGCCTCCCTCATCACACATCTCTCCTTTAGCAACTCCCCGTCCTGACAGCGAGCCTGCCTTGTCTGAACCCAAATACTGTCATGGAACAATGTCATGCTAACCTTGCTTTTCGACTTGAATTAAACAAAACAAAAAAAAATATATATATATATATGTACATATATTCAGCACAATTTTCCCAGTTCCAAAGGCAACGAAAGACTTTTCTTCCTATAAGGAATAATTGTAGATGCTAATGGCTAATGCAAAAATGACAGTTTTGACATGAACTGGCAAGTTAGAAAATGCTGTATGGTAGGAGTACGGTGGGGAGCGTGGGAGCTGGCTGAAGAGGCGTGTAGATGGTTGCTGCTTTCTCTCCATCTTTTCTGCGTATGTTTGATTTCTATGATGCCATGGGGAGACTTCTGCTTGGATGCGCACACACACTCACACTAGACTGACAGTGGGAAAAAGAAAATGCACTCGGATAATGTGAGTTTAACTGGCTCACAAATGCAGCAACGTCTGGTCATTACACTAATTTATGTTTTGATTATTCAGCAGGATTAATCTAGGCACTGCCAGGAAAGAAAGATTTTGCTAACAAAATAACTGTGCATATAAATTTGCAGGCCTGAGATAATTTTTTTTCACATTCCCTCAAGTGTATTCAAATTAGCCAATTGCTTGTCAACAATTGATATATGCTAGTTAAAAGAATAAGCCAAAGCCCTTTGTTGAAGTATCAACCGATGTAATTTGTGTTTCTTTAAAAACATGTAATAATTCAAACTCTCCATTAATTTCCCTAATGAGATCCTGCTGACGATGATGACCGACGCACACGTGTACAATCTACCTGAAGGATGACTTCTCAAACCTCTAACTTGTGCTCCTTAACTGGTCTCAGCTTGAACCATCTGTTCATCACAATTATATTTATTTTTTTTTACTCTTATTCTGAAATTCCTCTGCTTTCTGACCTTAAGCAGAATGTTCTACATCTACTGTTTGGTTATAGGATGTGCACGCCTTTTAACTTTGATTTTTGGCACACCAAGAGGCAAATCCTGCTTTACTCTCTCTTAGTGTGTTAGTTACTCAGTCACGTCTAACTCTCTGCAATCCCGTGGGCTCAAGCCAGCCAGGCTCCTCTGTCCTTGGAATTCTCCAGGCAAGAATATTGGAGTGGGTAGCCATTCCCTTCTCCAGGGNCTTTTTACTCTTATTCTGAAATTCCTCTGCTTTCTGACCTTAAGCAGAATGTCCTACATCTATTGTTTGGTTATAGGATGTGCACGCCTTTTAACTTTGATTTTTGGCACACCAAGAGGCAAATCTCTGCTTTACTCTGTCTTAGTGTGTTAGTTACTCAGTCACGTCTAACTCAAGCGCTCAAGCCAGCCAGGCTCCTCTGTCCTTGGAATTCTCCAGGCAAGAATATTGGAGTGGGTAGCCATTCCCTTCTCCAGGGGCTCTTCCTCCTGACCTGGGGAACAAATCCTTGTCTCCTGCACTGCAGACAGCTTTTTTTTTTTTTTTACCATCTGAGCCGCCAGGGAAGCTTTACTCTATACATCAACTTTACTCTATATTTATAGACTTGGATTTGATAGAGTGATAGAATTCAGGAATATTATTCAAAAAATGCAAATAAGAGACGGACAAAATCTCAGGAACAGGTGTATCACTGGCTAGTCCATCTGTGGTTTCCAACTAATGTAGGTAAGCTCTCCATGTAACAAGGGAATCAGTCAAATAACACATACTCAGACGGCTTAATGGACGTGGCTTTGAGCAAATTCCAGGGGACAGTGAAGGACAGAGGAGCCTGGCGTGCTGCAGTCGATGGGGTCGCAAACAGCCAGACATGACTTAGCGAGTGAGCAACAACAGCAACACTCAGGAGGTGAGAAGCCAGCTCCACAAAGGCAGCGCTACCTCCCCCTTCACCTAAGGCTCGATCCCTGGGGAGCCGGCTCCCGAGCCTTCAGGCGGATTGTTGAGCAATCTTCCCATGGCTGGAAATGACTCTCCTGCCTTTGCCACTGGCCCTTTAAGAGTACCTAACTGGTTTTGAGGATTTTCAGTGTTAAGGAAGCCCACTGAGTCATGATCTTCACAGAAAGGAGAAAGCCAGGAAGCTCCCCCTTATGTAAATAGAGACGTGAGTTTCGGGGGGACACTGAGTAGTGATTTGAAGACTAACTGACTGTGACTCAGATGACTAAGGCCAAGAGAGGCTTAAACACCAAGTCTGCACAGCATTGACATGGAGGGCAGAAGAGAGCTGGCGATAGGGCCATAGAGAGACACGCTATAGACAGAGGAGAGATTTCCACCACTGAATGCGCTTCCAGGAGCAGCTGGCTACTCAAAAAGAGAAGGATAGACCCCTGAGAGCCAGAGAAGTGCAAACCAGAGGAAATGTCTCTGGACAAATGTGTGCACTCTTAGGCTGACACTTTCCTCAAGAGAGACTCAGACACAGACACACAATCACATATGCACAAACACAGACATAGACACACACAGGCATATACACACACACATACGTACACATGGACTATCAGTGAGATTTTCTGCAGAACCACTTTCTGCTTTTGCTTGGAAGCATGACACCCACCCACTTCTCGACCCACCCACTTCTTGACGTCTTGGTGGTCAAGCGCAGGACTGACTTCAACAGTTAATCTGATGTCGGAGGAGGAATCAAGACACCAGCGAAGGAAGGAAGCTAACTAAGATGGTGTGATGGACAAGAACTCCACTCGGAAGTCAGAGAGTTAAGATTTATCTGCCTGTTATGCCATTTACTAGCTAAGCAGCTAAATTAACCAACATAATTAAGTAGTTACTAATGGAGCACACCAAGTATCAGTCACCATAGTGAAGTGCTCAACAGGGTGACAGTTTAGCTGGGAGCCTGGGAAAATTAAATAGCCTCTTGGAACCTCAGTGCCTTCATCTAAATGATAAAAAATTAAGTTATGGACTTCTTCAGGTAGCTAGAATAAGGATAAACACTGTAGCTGGACTGAAATAATAATTATAGTAGATAATGAAANCAAGTATCAATCACCATAGTGAAGTGCTCAGCAGGGTGACAGTTTAGCTGGGAGCCTGGGAAAATTAAATAGCCTCTAGGAACCTCAGTGCCTTCATGTAAATGATAAAAAATTAAGTTATGGACTTCTTCAGGTAGCTAGAATAAGAATAAACATTGTAGCTGGACTGAAATAATAATTATAGTAGATAATGAAAAATTCTTCTATGCCAGTCACTGCCTGAAATGCCTTACTGAGACTATCATATTTGATTCTAAAGTCGCCGTATGGAAGCAATATGACCTGGAAGCTTCCTCTGAAAGTTCTCGCTCTTCTCCTAGACAGGATGTGGTGTGCCCACATTCCTTCCTGCAGGACCTGCCCCTTGAGAAGGGTAGCGATGGGTGCACAGTGCCCCGGCCCCTCCACCTGTCCCTGGCCAGCTCGGCTCCATGGGGCGCGACAGAGCGGAGGAGCCCTCGCCCAGCGTCCCATGGCGGGTGAGCTGCGCTCGTCCCAGGCCTTTTCATCAGGAGGCACAGAGGGGTGATGACCGTGACGGCCTTGTCTGGGTGAGGGCCCCGAGGCACGGAGGACTGGATCTCCTCGCCCAAGGGCGTGCAGCCCCGCTGCAGAGCGGCCCCCTGCCCTCCCCCTTGACCTCTGTCCTCTCACGCTCTGCGTGTTCCTCCCTTCCCTTCAGCTCTCCATGCTGAGCCTGGGGTGCAAGCCTGTCCACAGCCTTCCTGCCGTCCAGAGTCCCCCTCCACATTCCTCCCTGCAGGCAACTTGGCTACGCACACACATACACAGAGGCACACAGATGCACACAGACACACAAACGCACACACAGATTCAGACACACAGACGCACACACANAGACGGCCTTGTCTGGGTGAGGGCCCCGAGGCACGGAGGACTGGATCTTCTCGCCCAAGGGCGTGCAGCCCCGCTGCAGAGCGGCCCCCCGTCCTCCCCCTTGACCTCTGTCCTCTCACGCTCTGCGTGTCCCTCCCTTCCCTTCAGCTCTCCATGCTGAGCCTGGGGTACAAGCCTGTCCACAGCCTGCCTGCCTCCACATTCCTCCTTGCAGGCAACTTGGCTATGCACACACATACACAGAGGCACACAGATGCACACAGACACACAAACGCACACACAGATTCAGACACACAGACGCACACACACAAACACACAGACACACATAGACACATACACAGACACACAAACACAGACACAAACCCACACACAGATGCAGACGCACAGACACACACACACAGACACACAGACACACACAACACACACAGACACAAACATACACAGATGCAGACACACAGACACACAGACACACAGACACACACAGATGTAGATGCACAGACACACACAGACACACACACACAAACACACAGACACACACAGACACGTACACAGACACACAAACACAGACACAAACCCACACACAGATGCAGACGCACAGACACACACACACAGACACACACAACACACACAGACACAAACGCACACACAAACATACACAGATGCAGACACACAGACACACACACACAAACACACAGACACACATAGACACGTACACAGACACACAAACACAGATACAAACCCACACACAGATGCAGACGCACAGACACACACACAGACACACAGACACACACAACACACACAAACATACACAGATGCAGACACACAGACACACACAACACATACAGACACACACACACACAACACACACAGACACAAATGCACACACATACACAGAGGCACACAGATGCACACAGACACACACACGCACACACAGATTCAGACACACAGACGCACACACACAAACACACAGACACACATAGACACGTACACAGACACACAAACACAGATACAAACCCACACACAGATGCAGATGCACAGACACACACACAGACACACAGACACACACAACACACACAGACACACACACACACAACACACACAGACACACACACACACAACACACACAGACACAAATGCACACACATACACAGAGGTACACAGATGCACACACAGACACACACACACAAACACACAGACACGTACACAGACACACAAACACAGACACAAACGCACACACAGATGCAGATGCACAGACACACACACACACACACACAAACAACACACATAGACACAAACACGAAACATAGACACACACACAAACATACAGACACAGACACACAGACACACACAGACACACATACAGACACATACACACAGACACACAGAGACACACACAAACACACAGACACATACATACACACATAAACACAGACACACAAACACATAGACACATATACAAACACACACACATAGGCACACATATAGACATACCACAGACACACAAAAACACACAAAGACACATAGACACACACACAATCACACAGAGACATACACACACAAACACACAGACATATACACAGATATACACAGACACACACAGACACACAAACACATAGACACACACATAGACATACTACAGACGCACAAAGACACACAGACAGACACACACAGCAGACACACGCGCCGCAGAATGGAACGAGACCTCACTCGCCGGCGGAGCCGTGGGGTTGGACCCCCTGAGCTCAGCTAACCGCCCTGTGGCCGCGTCCTGCCCAGTGGTCCCTTCAGCACTTGTCTGCACAGCCCTCCTGGGCCAGGAGCAGAACGAGGCGGCAGGTGAGCTGACAGGCTTTCATCCCTGGGATGTGGTTTTATTATGTCTTGCAATATGATTTCTCTCTATTTGCCTTTTCACAGCAACTTTGTGAGGAGTATGGTCTTCATCCTTTCCAAAAACTTATTTTAATCTGAAATTAGTTTTCCTGAATTATGAGAGGGAGAGGAGATTCAGGAATAATGAATTCATCTGGTGTCATAGAGGGGAAAGTGATGAACACTCACTGGAGAGATTAGAAAAGCTTCAGAGAAAGGGCTCAGAAACTGAGCTTGGAATTGCACGTGAATGTCAGCATCCAAGGAGTCAAGTCCGGCAGAAAGAGAGGCTGGGGATGGGGGGGTCCTGAGTGTGCAATCCGGGCCCTCGTGACGTAACAGGCAAGTGGAGGCCCCGTGGAGTGGCGGAGTGCGGCCTGGCCCCTGAGAAGCGGCGCGCGCCTGCCAGCTTCATGAGACTGGAGTGCTGTCATCCCAGAGCCAGCCGAGCTGGCTCACAGGGCACGCGGCCAGGGAAGGGTGCAGGCCATGTAGCCGGGGGGCTTTAGAATCCTTAGAGTGGTTAGAAGCTTCCATACGTTTCCTTTCTAGATCTTGCACCTGAGCTACAGCTTGTGTGTGACAAGCAAGGGAGAGACACATGGCAGCTGGAGACGAACCTGCCTCTGTTTCTGCTGGCTGCCGGCCTCGCGGAAGGTGGGTTGGACTTGATGCTTCGGTGATGGGCTGTCACGCCCTCAAACCTCACTGAACTCTCACTTTTAAGACTTTGCAGGGAGACCGAAGCCTGCCAAGCATCCACGGAGGAGCACAAGATTTTCTGCCTGGTGTTGAGCCCGGGAGCCAAGCCACCTGCCTCAGAGCAGGAATGAGATGGGGGAACTGGGTGACCCCAGAGACAAAGAGGTGGGGTGGGCAGCTGTGGACCATGGTCACCCACTGAGACTTCCTCCAAGTCGGGCTCCAGGTTAGACTTGTTTCCACTTAAAAGAGCCCCCAGGAGGCTCTTCAAAGCACTGCCCGGCCCTTTCATGGTGGNCACACAAACACACAGACATATACACAGATATACACAGACACACACAGACACACAAACACATAGACACACACATAGACATACTACAGACGCACAAAGACACACAGACAGACACACACAGCAGACACACGCGCCGCAGAATGGAACGAGACCTCACTCGCCGGCGGAGCCGTGGGGTTGGACCCCCTGAGCTCAGCTAACCGCCCTGTGGCCGCGTCCTGCCCAGTGGTCCCTTCAGCACTTGTCTGCACAGCCCTCCTGGGCCAGGAGCAGAACGAGGCGGCAGGTGAGCTGACAGGCTTTCATCCCTGGGATGTGGTTTTATTATGTCTTGCAATATGATTTCTCTCTATTTGCCTTTTCACAGCAACTTTGTGAGGAGTATGGTCTTCATCCTTTCCAAAAACTTATTTTAATCTGAAATTAGTTTTCCTGAATTATTAGAGGGAGAGGAGATTCAGGAATAATGAATTCATCTGGTGTCATAGAGGGGAAAGTGATGAACACTCACTGGAGAGATTAGAAAAGCTTCAGAGAAAGGGCTCAGAAACTGAGCTTGGAATTGCACGTGAATGTCAGCATCCAAGGAGTCAAGTCCGGCAGAAAGAGAGGCTGGGGATGGGGGGGTCCTGAGTGTGCAATCCGGGCCCTCGTGACGTAACAGGCAAGTGGAGGCCCCGTGGAGTGGCGGAGTGCGGCCCGGCCCCTGAGAAGCGGCGCGCGCCTGCCAGCTTCATGAGACTGGAGTGCTGTCATCCCAGAGCCAGCCGAGCTGGCTCACAGGGCACGCGGCCAGGGAAGGGTGCAGGCCATGTAGCCGGGGGGCTTTAGAATCCTTAGAGTGGTTAGAAGCTTCCATACGTTTCCTTTCTAGATCTTGCACCTGAGCTACAGCTTGTGTGTGACAAGCAAGGGAGAGACACATGGCAGCTGGAGACGAACCTGCCTCTGTTTCTGCTGGCTGCCGGCCTCGCGGAAGGTGGGTTGGACTTGATGCTTCGGTGATGGGCTGTCACGCCCTCAAACCTCACTGAACTCTCACTTTTAAGACTTTGCAGGGAGACCGAAGCCTGCCAAGCATCCACGGAGGAGCACAAGATTTTCTGCCTGGTGTTGAGCCCGGGAGCCAAGCCACCTGCCTCAGAGCAGGAATGAGATGGGGGAACTGGGTGACCCCAGAGACAAAGAGGTGGGGTGGGCAGCTGTGGACCATGGTCACCCACTGAGACTTCCTCCAAGTCGGGCTCCAGGTTAGACTTGTTTCCACTTAAAAGAGCCCCCAGGAGGCTCTTCAAAGCACTGCCCGGCCCTTTCATGGTGGAAACTGGCTGTAGGTGGGATGTTATACCTCTGAGCTGCTTGGAAACAGAACCGGAATCAAAGACAAGGCCTATGGCCTCGGGGAGTTTCTTGGTGAACCAGGCAGCTGTCCTCTTCATTTCAGCCACACAGTCTACTTCCCCGCACAGCCTCTGCTATTGAATTATAAACAGTGGCATTGCTAGTGCAGCCTGCGCTTCAGATCTGGAGCAGAGGGTTTCCTGAGCAGCCACACGCTCCTGGGAATTGTATGTTTTCCATCCTACCCCTACCCCCTGGAGGGCTTCCATAGCTTTCCCAGATACTCAGAGGGGTCTGTGAACCCAAAAAGATGAAAAACCACTGATTTAGAAAAAAAAGATGGCATTGCTTAATCTGAGCATGACCTCAATTTTCTCCTAATTGGATTTCAGGAGGAAATGTGATGACATTTATTCTGCCATCAATCCGCCTGTATGTGAGTGTGTGTATACATTTATTAGTTTGTATTATATGTAATAATTACTAATTATTACTACATAAAAGAAAGACTAATTTTCTGGAAACTGAGAAGACAAGAGCCCCCTTGGACTTGTGTCTGCCAATTCACTGACGTCAAAAGAAATCTATTAATGACTTCCCTGGACTTCCACTGTTTTATCTTGTCCCTGGTAAGAGTGTAGCTGAGGGTTGCAGAGACAACCCTGGCCCACCGATCCTAAAATCAGTGAAAGGGCTAGAGAACACAATTTCCTAGTGTAACTGAGCAATCAGCAAGAGTAAATCACAAAGAAATGATCTTAGTGGGAAGACGAAGAAACCAGGAACCTAGAATCACAAGGAGAGACTTGGGGTTCTGTATGAGAGCAAGCTGGGAGGCCCAGGATTTGCTGGCCAAAGGACACAGGGGAGAAAAACGCAGGTGACTTTTTACAAACATTTATCGGAGTTTATCTGCTTTACAATGCTAGTTTCTGCTCTACGGCAAGGTGAATCAGCTGCACGCACATATATATCCCCATCTGGGGATTTCCTACACAGCTATTAAGTGGCGTTCCTTGTGCTGCTGCTGCTAAGCCGCTTCAGTTGTGTGCCGCACGGTAGCTGCTCACTCGTTATGAACGTTAGACATAGTATCAGTGGTGTGTATACGTCAATCCCAATCTCCAAATTCATCTCACCCCTCCTTTATTCCTTAGTGTCCGTACACTAGACACGGCTTAGTACACTAGTAACTGCTTAGTGAATGAGTACTTTTAAAAATATTTTTTTTCTTGTTTAAATATAAAAACGAAGGTTTAGACTTATTCCTGCAGTGAGTCAACTTAGTAGAATTTCTAAAATCAACAAGCTCAGGAAGACAAGAAAGTCCCTGATTCAAGCGTCCTTTCCCCTTTACTAGTAAAAATGTGTGTGCCAGTGGCTCAGCATCCTTTGTGGTCAGGCGAGAGTATGATCTTCCCCCATCCCTCCCCTCCCCCGAGGGTGTGTGCAGCCTCATATAGTCACTGCAGCCGGCTGTGAATGATTTACGAAGAAAACAGGNGTGTGTGCCAGTGGCTCAGCATCCTTTGTGGTCAGGCGAGAGTATGATCTTCCCCCATCCCTCCCCTCTCCCGAGGGTGTGTGCGGCCTCATATAGTCACTGCAGCCGGCTGTGAATGATTTACGAAGAAAACAGGCCAGGGCACTCAGCCAGACTCTGTGTTCACGGCTATTTTTGCTTCTGCAGCTCAGAAGTGACTGGGGAAGCAAAGCCTACACACATACACACACACACACACACACACACACACACACACACACACACACACGCACNAATACTCTGATGCTGGGAGGATTGGGGGCAGGAGGAGAAGGGGATGACCAAGGATGAGATGGCTGGATGGCATCACGGACTCGATGGACGTGAGTCTGAGTGAACTCCGGGAGTTGGTGATGGACACGGAGGCCTGGCGTGCTGCGATTCATGGGGTCGCAAAGGGTCAGACACGACCGAGCGACTGAACTGAACTGAACTGGACTGAAGAGATCATGAATGTGTGGCTCACATTTACTCTTTAGCTTCTACAAATACAACTTTTAATGATTATTTTTAAAAATAAAAATTGCAAACAGAAAATGAATCTCCTGTTACATATGTGAAATACTCTAAGTTTCCACTAGAAATGAAATTATAGAGGTGGAATTTTAAAAACAAGAATAAATGAGCAAGGAATATGCACATCGTTTATTGATTATCATTTTTCTACTCAAAAACGATGACAAAACACATTTAAAACATCCTCCCCTGTGTACTCTCAGGCTCCACATGAGTACATGGGAATGACACTTAATCCACTTTTCAGCAAAAATCAGAACATGCTAGAGTTGCTTCTTGTCCCCAGAGAAGAGCGCAGCACTGCAGACAGACTCTTCTTGGTGCACACGCACTCAAATTTACTCCTGCTGCACCATTTTCTTTTATTTTTTTTTAATCCACTGAGTTCAAAAAGCCACCCTGAAGTAAAGATATTCTATATGGACCTGTGTACACAGTGGGGGAACAAGAGGGTGGGATGAACTGAGAGAGGAGCACTGAGGTATGTACACTACCATGTGTGAAACAGACGGCTAGTGGGAAGCTGCTGGATAACACAGGGAGCTCAACCCAGTGCTCTGAAACAACCTAGAGTGGTGGGGTGGGGTGGGGGTGGGAGGGGAGTTCAAGAGAGAGGGGACATGTGTGTACTTGTGGCTTATTCATGTTGCTGCTGCTGCTGCTGCTGCTAAGTCGCTGCAGTCGTGTCCAACTCTGTGCGACCCCATAGACGGCAGCCCACCAGGCTCCCCCATCCCTGGGATTCTCCAGGCAAGAACACTGGAGTGGGTTGCCATTTCCTTCTCCAATGCATGAAAGTGAAAAGTGAAAGTGAAATAGTTCAGTCATGTCTGACCTTCAGTGACCCCACAGACTGCAGCCTCCCAGGCTCCTCCATCCATAGGATTTTCCAGGCGAGAGTACTGGAGAGGGGTGTCATTGCCTTCTCCAGGCTGATTCAGGTTACTGTATGGCAAAAAAACCGACACAGCATTGGCAAGCAATTATTCTCCAATTAAAATATATATTTGAAAATAAAAATAGGTGAATAAAATAGGAAGAAAAATGATCAATATTCTGTATGGACAGCAAAAAACCAAAACCTAAAAACCAGCTTGTGAGTTTGCTCCTCTCGACTTTAATGGCTTCTAGTTATTAAAGCTAGTGATTACTAAGTACCAGCTTAAAGTACAGTTACTCCTTATTGCTATTATCTTGGTTTGTCTTCATTTATTTATTAGTACTTCTAGAAGTTTTCAAGGAATCGGTTACAATTAAAAACAANTTTGCTCCTCTCGACTTTAATGGCTTCTAGTTATTAAAGCTAGTAATTACTAAGTACCAGCGTAAAGTACAGTTACTCCTTATTGCTATTATCTTGGTTTGTCTTCATTTATTTATTAATACTTCTAGAAGTTTTCAAGGAATCCGTTACAATTAAAAAAAACTTGTCCACCCATGGTGGATTCATGTCGATGCATGGCAAAACCAATACAGTATTGTAAAGCAAAATAAAGTAAAAATAAACATCAAAAATAAAAATAAATACATATTTGAACACTTTAAAAAATAAATATTTGAACACTTAAAACTTGTTAAGCTAGCAATTAAACTTTTCTACATAAAATGTACTTATCCTCAACAAAGTTTCAAAGATTACTTATTTTGATTTGCGTCATATTATAAATCATATAAATTTTCCGTGGGCCAGACTGCAGCTAATCTTTCTCAGACATCTGCCTCTTATCTTAGCATATGCTCATCTCTCTGCAGCGTCCCTGTAGTGATATTTGTTCTACTTTTTCTATTTGAAGTAAAATATATGAATGTGGATTTCGCTAAATGTGGCTTTCTTCACCCGAAAGTCGAATCCCCTCTAGTTATGCCAACTTTCTAATTTCTTTCTAGTGCCTTCAGAAATGTTTATCCTATTTCATACAAAGTTTATAAGTATTATCGGTTGGAGAGTTCATACAATACAAGAAATTCCTCTGAGATGGAATTCTAAGAGGGTGTTAAAAGGCGTACTTCCTAATATATTTTCTATCATATAATATTTCTGGGCTTAAAGTGCAGCAGTTGCATTGATACAGGAAATGCTGTCAATCCTCACTGTGCTCAGCAGGCCTGTTCTATAAAGCAGCCGTAAATACCGAGTCGTGAGCACAGAACATCATTCCAAGGGGAAGTAACAGAGCTAGGCTCCTCTGAGCCGACTTTTTCATCAGTCAGTCAATATATACTTTGTTTGTGTTTCTGTTAAAGATGTCTTGTTTGATAAGTAATGTTGATTCATTAACAGTAAAACACATCACAGCTTTTTTGTACTTAGGAACAGAGAGAAGTTCTGAATGACGCCTGAGTGTCATTTTAAACATCTTAGTTAATCACCAACAAAAAGCACCAAAAAAATGCAGAAATATGATACGAAATGGATCACAAAAAGGAAGCTTGTTGACGGAAAAAGAGCTAAAACAAGAAGGTGAATGTTGTCTGGTTCGACCGTGAAAGTAATACAAGGATTGATTTGGGGGTTATACATAGATTATCTGTGTGTGTGTGTGTGTGTGTGTGTGTGTGTGTGTGTGTGTGTGGTGTGCCTGCTCGGTCATGTCTGACTCTTTCTGACTCCTGGACTGTAGCTCATCAGGCTCCTTTGTCCATGGGATTTTCAGGCAAGAATACTGGAGTAGATTGCTGTTTCCTTCTCCAGGGGATCTTCTGGGCCCAGGGATAAGACTCAGGTCTCCTGCATTTCCTGCACTGGCAGGCAGACTCTTTACCACGATGCCACCTGGGAAGTCATAAATGAATTTTACTGAGTTCAGTTTTTTCCAGTCGATTTTTCTTTCATGCTTTATATTGCTGAGCTGTTATAGCCATGTTCAAATTCACTATTTTTTTTACAATATCTAATTTTTTGTTAATACTATCCAGTGAAATTTTTCCAAGAAAGGAGAGGATTTTTTGAGTACTTGGAACTTGCCATACATATAACAAGATTTCGTCTCTGTAAGTTATATGAGGTTCCTATTTATATCTTTATTTCTCATAGTCATGTTTTCTGACCGTATTATAAAAGCTATTTTAAAGTTTTGTGTGATAATTTATAACTTCTCTCCTTTCCAGGTCTGTTTCAATCTATATTTTTTCCCTTGGTAATGGGTATAAACACAGATTTCTACCTTTGCTGGTTTAGAAATTTTTGGCTGGATTCCAGTCATTGTCTACTTCTGATTTTGAGTTGCAAAGGTTTTGTGCTGTTTGGAAGCCTTTTGGACTTGGGCAGGCACTCACACAACTTGTGTGTCAGCCTGGACATTTTGCAGCTTGGCTTTAGGCACTTTTGGGGGCGTATGTAGAGTCTTCTTTACTCCAGGGGTATTTTATCCCACTTCTGTTTGGGTGACCTACTTAAAACCCTCAATGATTTTCTGAGATCTCTACCTAATGCCCCGTGTACTCAACAAAATACCTCCATATTGGCTGGTGGGAGCTGAAATGACGCTCACCTTCGTGTGGGGATTTTTCAGCTGACCTGCTAGTTGTTCTGAATTTGGTAGCAGTTCTCTTCCCAGCCTCATGGAGCTCCATCTCTTGCAAAAGAATTCAGCCAGAGACTCAGGGGGCAGTTTTCCCCTTCACTCTGATACTTCATCCTGTAAATTCCAGCCATTTCTGCCTCCTTCAGGTACAGTCATTGCCTCTTTAAACTCTGCTTGAGTTTTCCCTCCCTGAATCGAAGTCTAGAAATGGCCTAGAGGCAGAAAGTGACGGTAGGGGTCACGTGTTTGCTTCTTTCTGTTACAGATCAGAATTCTGTTCTGCTTGTTGCAACTTTTTAAAAAGATTTCAACATTTTGTCTGGTTCTTACGTCTAGTTGTGTATGGTGAGTGAGTACATCCCACACAAGTTATTTTCATGTGAGATTAAACATACTCTCCTTAATAAATTTTTAAACTTTTGTTTCTCATCTTTAGATTTTATCCCACTTAGCACTGGTTTTTATTGTACAGTATAATGTAGTATTTACATTTAAAAATAAATAAATATGTGTATACATACAAATATGTATGATGGTGATGGTTTTGTCAATAAGTCGTGTCTGACTCTTGTGATCCCATGGACTGTAGCCTGCCAGGTTCCTCTGTCCATGGGATTCTCCAGGTAAGAATACTGGAGTGGGTTGCCAATTACTTCTCCAGAGTATCTTCCTGACCCAGGGATCAAACTTGGGTCTCCTGCATTGCAGGTAGATTCTTTACTGACTGAGCTATAAGGGAAGCCCTTCAAATATATATACATATGTTTATATGTACACAAATATGTATGCACATGTTTATATGTACACAAATATCTATACATATGTTTGTATATGCTTGCATATGTTCATGTATAGGGCTTCCCATGTGGCGCTAGTGGTAAAGAATCCGCCTGCCAATGCAAGAGACATAAGAGAGGTGAGTTTGACCCCTGGGTTGGGAAGATGCTGTGGAGGAGGGCATAGCAACCCACTCCAGTATTCTTGCCTGGAGAATCCCATGGACAGAGAAGTCTGGCGGGCTACAGTCCATAACTTCACAAAGGGTCAGACATGACTGAAGTGACTTAGCTAGCCTGCATGCACACACGTGTATGTATACCTATATATGTAAGTATGTGTGAAAAATTCAAAGTGTAGTCACACAGTCATGTCCACTTTGTGTGACCCCATTGGATAATTAGCTTTAGCTTTCCCCATACTCCTTACTAAGCATGCCAACATTTCTGCAGTGACTTACAAAACTTCCTTTGTCATATACCAGTTCTCTGAATCTATGTGTGTGAGGCTGTTTCTCTGTTCATAACCATGCTCTATTCATGTGTTCTATCCCAGTGCTAGCATTACACTCTCAGGACCTTTTATTTTATTTATTTTTTCATTCCTTGTCTCTCATTTTATTTTGATTTTCATCCCTTGAGTACAACAGACTTTTGTATTCATCCCAAATGACTAGTATTATATCTTTTTTAAAAATTAATTTATTTATTTTACTTGGAGGCTAATTACTTTACAAGTCCTTTTAAGACATTTTGATATCTGAGTCTTCCTAGCTATGATGTTATCTCTCTTCATTTACTTAGCTCTTATTTTATACCTTTTAATAATGCTTCATATTTTTACCCATAAAGTTATTGCACATCTTCTGTTCAATTTAATCTTCAATAATATAGCTGTTGTTTTGTAAATGATCTTTTTCCACCTGTTTGTTGATGGTTATTGGAATACAATCCATTTGTTCCTACATTGATTTTACATCTAGCAACCTTTTGCGTTTTCTTATTAATTCCAATAATCTAGCTATAGGTTCTCTAGGGTTTTCTATGCACACAAACGTATCGCCCATTCTACCGTTAATATTTACTTCTTTATTCTTGCTTAATAGGGTTGTCTTGGACACCCAGAAAAAAATGGAACAGAAGTAATAAGAGTAGGCATGCCACTCTTGTTCCTGACATTAAAGAAAAGTGTTTTGTCGTTTCACAATTAAATACTGGATTCACTGTAGTTTTTGGTAAATATCTCATTATGACAAGGAACGTTTCTTTCTGGTTTTTAGGAAAGTTTACTCCTGAATATGTCTGAATTTAGATAATGCAGTTACTGTCTGTGTTGAACCGCTTGTTTTCAGCCTACATTTTGAACCANCACCCAGAAAAAAATGGAACAGAAGTAATAAGAGTAGGCATGCCACTCTTGTTCCTGACATTAAAGAAAAGTGTTTTGTCATTTCACAATTAAATACTGGATTCACTGTAGTTTTTGGTAAATATCTCATTATGATAAGGAACGTTTCTTTCTGGTTTTTAAGAAAGTTTACTCCTGAATATGTCTGAATTTAGATAATGCAGTTACTGTCTGCGTTGAACTGCTTGTTTTCAGCCTACATTTTGAACCACAATAGTAGTTTTATAATGTTCATTGTTGTTGTGTTCAGGGTATAAAGCCGCTGTGTTCCTGATGTATTTTTATTTTAGTGTATCACTGGATTTGGCTTGCCAATGTAGTTAATATTTTTGCTTCTGTGATCAGCAGTGAGATTAGCGTACACCATTCTTCTCTTATAATGCCCTTGTCTCCGCTCTGCAAACTCATGATTAGGTTTGAGACCAACATTTGTATTCCTAGTTCTTGAAACCATTTCTAAAAAGGTAGAATTTCTGTTCTCTGAATTCTGGTAGAATTTTCCACTAAAACTGTTTGGGCCTGAGGAGCTCCTTGTTCTGTTTTATTTGCTTTAGTTTTTTAGTAAAATTTTAAATACAAATAGTTTCTAGTTTCTGCACAAGTTGTTCTACTTCCTCTTGAGTCACTTTTAATATAATTATTTCCCCACACAGGACACTGTCTACTTAATTTTTCTCTCAAATTTTTATTCTATACTGCATCTTTTATAATTTATCATTAAAAAAACATTATGAATTTATGTTTTTTGAAACATTTTATTTTACCAGTTTCAGTAAAAGTTTTTCTAGGCCAGTAAATTTATTTTTTAAAGAATATCTTCTTGAGTTTTTGTCTCTTTTTAAAAAATGTATTTACTATTTGTTTTGTCAACTTCTGCTTGTATCTTGCAACACTTTTTTCTTAGTTAATGCTTATTCTT
This sequence comes from Raphicerus campestris, assembly GCA_006410735.1. Taxonomy (NCBI): domain Eukaryota; kingdom Metazoa; phylum Chordata; class Mammalia; order Artiodactyla; family Bovidae; genus Raphicerus; species Raphicerus campestris. The sequence continues at coordinate 63,996 of SJYW01024353.1, forward strand.
TTGCTTTTTTCTAACATTTTGAATTAATGCTGATACCATGTATGTTCTTTTACTCTTCTTTGCTGATGTTAGTATAATTCTAAATATTCTCACAGTTCTTTTTATAAGTGGTATTATTATTATCATGCATTTTTATGTATAGTCAGCCTAGTTTTTATTATACTTTCCTCTCTGAATTATGGGTTGTACAGAAGTTTGAATACTTTTTTAAAGGAAATTATCATTTGCTGGTACTTTAATCAGATGAATAGTCTGCAGAATTTATTGTAATTTGTTTTATGGTCTAGATAATGTAATCAATACAAAGTTTTCAATATAAGTCAATGTTTGGGGGTGAAAAGTTGCGTGTATAGTTTTAAAATCAGGATGTTCTATATCACAGCGTTAAGCTATTCTGTATCCTACTTCTACTCCATGTATTTATGTCTCAGTTACCACAAGAGATTGTCTTCATAATCTCCCACAATAGTAATGCACGTTTCGTTTTCCACTTGCAATTCTGTCAGCTAATTTCTTCATACGTCCTGTAACTTTGAGACAGACACATGTGTGCTGAATTTTATGTGTGCATTTTTAGAAATTTCCTGGAGAAAGTTACCTATTGTCATTATGCTGCATTTTTTTTCTCACAGGGACGGGGGAGTCTGGTGGGCTGCCGTCTGTGGGCTCGCACAGAGTCGGACAAAACTGAAGCAACTTAGCAGCAGCAGCAGCAAAGTCTATTTAAAGTATTAAAGTCTACTTTGTGTTAACATTAACACAGTTTTTCTTTGCTTAATAATTCCTTTGGGCTTCCATGGTGGCTCAGACTATAAAGAATCTGCCTGCAATGCAGGAGACTGGAGTTCAATCCCTGGGTAGGGAAGATCCCTCGGAGGAGGAAATGGCAACCCGCTCCAGTATTCTTGCCTAGAGAAATCCATGGACAGAGGAGCCTGGAAGGCTACAGTCCACGGGGTCACAAAGAGTCAGACATGACTGAATGACTAATACTTTCAATTTCACTTTTCTTTGGTTTGGTTAAACTTGGTTTAGTATTTTCTATTCCTGTGCTTCCAATGTCTCTGTTTTGTCTGATTCAAATCAGATAAGAATTTGTATAGATATTCCTCCAAATAAAGTAAACAAGTGCCTAATAAGCACATGAAGAAGTACTTGAAATCACTAATCATTAGAAAACGCAACCCCAAACCATGATGACACCTTTAGGATGGCTGCTATCTAAGCAACACAAAATAACTAGTGCTGGTGAGCGTGTGGAATAGTAGGTACGTTAGTGCACTATTGATGGGGACAGAAAATGATACAGTGGCTGCAGAAAACAGTACGGCATTTCCTAAAAATATAAGTTAGCCAGGCAGCCCGGCAATCCCACTTCTGTTTCTACACCCAAAATAACGAAACTAGGGTCTCAGGGACTCCTGTTGTTTAGGCACGAAGTCCTGTCTGCCTCTGCGGCCCCTGGACTGTAACCTCCTACGCTGGCAGGCGGGCTTCCCTGGTGACACAGAAGGTAAAGGTTCTGCCCAAAATGCAGGAGACCTGGGTTTGATCCCTGGGTCAGGAAGATCCCCTGGAGAAGGGGATGACTCCCTACTCCAGTACTCTTGCCTGGAGAATCCCATGGACAGAGGAGCCTGGCGGGCTACAGTCCATAGCGTCGCAAAGAATGAACACAACTGAGTGACTGAGCTGCACTGGCAGGGGGGTCTTTACCACTGAGACACCTGGGAACACATCTATTTTACAGCAATACTATGTATAATAGCCAAAACGTAAGCAACACAAGCGGTCATCGATGAGTAAATACTACGCAAAATGTAATATATACAGCTGACCCCTGAGCAAACACAGGTTTGAATTCACTTATATGTGAATTTTTTTNCTCTTATGTTCACCCATCAAGATCTGGGACTCATCACAGCTACTGCATGGGTGAGGGTCTGCAAGAAACATACGACACTCTTAAAACCCTAAACAAAGAGAGCTCGATAAGAGGTTTTTACAAGGTAAGACAGGGTTAAGGGAAACTGGGGGTTTCAGAGTTGCTTCTTGGGGCTCACAACCCCTGGAATCTGTCATCTCCCCTTGCTGTGAAGGACAGGGCAAAAGATTGTTACTGGAGCCTGGAGAGATCCTGGCTGCAAGATGAAGCCCCCAGGGAGCAGCAGGAGGTGAGCTGGCAGCAGGAGCCCCTCACCCTCACCCCCCACCTATGGATGCCACTGACGCACCCACTTGAAGCTGGAGGACCAGGGACCCTTCTGATGCAAGCTGTAGGGCTTAGCCTGGGTGACACAGAGTGGCTTGCAGGTGGGGAGAGAAAATCTTGAGGGAGGAAGAACACATCCTCAGCACAGTTATTTCAAACAAGGCAGAGGAGTGGAGGTTTGCCAGGGGGTCGTCAGAAGCTTGAGGTAGTCCACAGGCTCGTGCCTTAACCCTTCCTTTCTTCTCTAGAATCATTTCCCGGGTAGAGGCTGCGGTTCGTTTGTCACTAAGAGGCCCCAGTTGTTCTGCGAGTCTGCGGCAGCTGTTCAGCCCTTTACCCCACTGCCGGTTTCCTTAAGGCCAGGAGAGTCTGAAATCGTCAGCGGGTTTTCACTTTTCTTAAATCATTTCTAGCTCTTTCTCTTCAGTCTCATTTCAGTTAAATTCAACCCTCATTTACTGTTCTATCCGCTAGTCCTGGGCCATCCAGTGAGACGGTGAACCGAGACGGCTGACTTCGCCCGTTTAATCCGCAGATACTTAGTGAACATCTGTGCGTAGGAGTGAGAAAACATAATTAACAGCCTGCCTCTGCCAAGCGCTGTGCTAAGCATCGGGCTAGGTACTTGCAATTACAACTCAAATGAAACGTCATCTCCCACCTTCAGGAAGGTGCAGGAGACAGTGCACCCTGAGAGGGTTGAGGCTGTCCAGACCCAGATCTTTAAAGTCACTTGCCCTGGCCTTAAACCTGACCCTGCTTCTCTTCTAGGTCCAGTTCAGTCGCTCAGTTGTGTCTGACTCTTTGCGACCCCGTGACCTGCAGCACGCCAGGCCTGCCTGTCCATCACCTGCGCCTCTTAGTGTGTGATCAAAAGGGAGTTGCACGCACTCCTAGGAGACTTCCCTGGCGGCTCAGACGGTACAGTGTCTGCCTATAATGTGCGACACCCGGGTTCAATCCCTAGGTCAGGAAGATCTCTTAGAGAAGGAAATGGCAACCCACTCCAGTATTCTTGCCTGGAAAATGCATGGACAGAGAAGCTGCAAAGAGTTGAACATGACTGAGCAACTTCACTTCACCTCACTAGGGTTCTCAGCTCTGAAGGAATGAATAGTTGCATTCTCAGTCAATGAATTGGTTGTAGAACCAGCTGAGATGAAGGGAGTATATGTCCTCCCACGAGGAGGGCACGGCAACCCACTCCAGTGTTCTTGCCTGGAGAACCCCATGGGTGGGGGAGCCTGGTGGGCTACAGTCCATCGGGTGGCGGAGCATTGGACACGACTGAAGAGGCTGCATGCAGGTATGGACGTCAGCCCACTGCAGGGCAGTGTCATCTTCAGCATTTGGGAAGTAATGGGACCAAAGAAGCAGATTCAACTTTCAGTCCGAAGACCAGGAAAGGCACAGGAAGAGGGGCTCGGGGTTTACCTGGAATTCTAGCAGCCTGCCAGTGGAGCCAGCCTGGGAGAAGGGGGACCCTAATCAAAAATGGACCCCCCAGTACAGCAGGGCAGAGCAGAGCTAGCGGCTGGAGGAGAGTCAAGACACAGTTGGAGGAAGGGGCAGAAGGCACCTGGACAAGGAAAAGGAGGCCAGGATAGGCATCACGCTGGCATCGCGGCAGGTGTGGAGCAGTGGTGTGCCACGGGACCGCTGAGTGGATCCGCGCCCTTCGGCCAGGCGCAGCCCTGACCCCTGGGCGACGTGACTCACAACGGGACGTCCTGGTGAGCAATATGGCGATGCCGCTGAAAACTAACTGTGAGAATTCAGGAGGGGCCGAAAGGAGGGAGGAGATGGGATTGGGAAGAAGGACCTCAAACTGGGCCAAATATGAGCCAAGCAAGGTATTGGCCAGAGACAGCCTGGAAACTGGCTCCATCACCACAGACTCTGAGGTTGCGAGTCATGTGGTGGGGCGGCCTCCCGGGCTCCCTGACACCTCTGCCCTCCACCTGGGCATCTCTTCCTAGAAGAGTCTCTTGCTTTGTCAGCACGTGTGTTTCCTCGGACAATTCATTTCTGAGTGTTCGACGACAGCCGACCTTTGGACCCTGGCAGGGCAACCGTGGTGTCGAGGTGAGCTTGCTTTGAAAATCTTGCTATTGCTCAGTCACGCAGTTGTGTCTGACTCTTTTTGTGACCCCATGGACTGTAGCCCGCCAGGCTCCTCTGTCCATGGGATTTTTCAGGCAAAAAATACTGGCCTGTACTGTCATTTTCTCCTCCAGGGAATCTTCCCGACTCAGGAAATGAACCCTTGGCTCCCGTCACACACACCGCATGCATTGCAGGCAGATTCTTTACTGCTGAGCCACCAGGGAATCTACCAACAGAAAAGAAAGAGAAATTCCATGAGAGACTTATCTTCTCATCATTTTGAACTTGGGGACGTTCTGCCTGATGGGAAAGCCCTGTTTATCCCCTGACTGTGTGTGCTTCCTTGCTTACTAGCTTGGGAGCTAATAATAATAAAGGCCAGGAGCAAGAGCTTGCACTTGCTTCTGGCCTTTGCTTTGGCGTGTTCGCCACAGAGATAGGAAAACCCGCCACTGGTTGCCTCTAGCTCTTGCCAATCACCTGCAGCTTAAGGACGAGCGGAACCGCATCCTTTGCAGACGCGCGCCCTTTCTTTCCTGCAACCTGTAGCCCAGGAACGCGCCTTCTTCCCTGTGAGCGGATGCCATACACGTGCTTCAGAACCTGTCTCCACAGTTATTGGAAAGCAGTTTCCAGCAAAACTAGTCTTTTTTTTTTTTTTTGAAAGCAATTCCTTTTTCTCTAGAGTCTCTCTGTTATTTGGAAAATATGTGTTTGAAATGTGACACCGGTTTTCACATCTCTCAGTCCGTTCTCCTGCTGCTTCCTGGGGATCCGAGCAAAGCACGCACGGAATTACGTGCTTGCTGTGAGCAGTGAGGGCGCACACCGAGGGCTCAGATGCGAAGGGTCTGCGCGCCTTTCCCGATGCTTTCTTCTGATTCAGTTCTGCACAGAAGCAGGTCCTGGAGGCTCTGCTCCAGAGAGACTGCAGCTTCAGCCTTACTGTTTATTTAGCTCGTCTCCCCAGCAATTCATTTCAGCAACTCATCCATCGCCTCTGCGGCAGAGCCACCTCTCAGGGTTTCCAAGTGCAGCGGTATGTGGTGTGAGGCCGGCTGGCAGGAAACTCGTTGACATCTCTCACCTGGGCACTGGCAGCTCTGCAATCCCGCATGCCAGAGGAGGCTCCCAGGGTCTAAGTTGGAAGCATTTCCTATGAGAAGGGACTTGAGAAGGGGAGTTATGGTGAGAACTGTTCACTTCCTCCTCCGAACAGAGGGGGAAAAGGAGGAGGAATGTATATCAGGACAAAGCAGTGTTGATCTCAGAGGCAGGATCTGAAGGAAAGTTTGAGGATGATGAATCAGAATGTGACCTGCACTGCCAACTAGCTGCAGTGCCCCAAGGAGCTCCTCCATTCGTGGGATTCTCAAGGCAAGACTCCTGGAGTGGGTAGCCATTTCCTCCTCCAGGGGATCTTCCCAACCCAGGGATTGAACCCTGGCTCTCCTGCATTGCAGGCAGATTTTTTTACCACCTGAACCACCAGGGAGGGTAAGGAGCTTAGATGTAAATTTTGAAAAAATTTTTAAGTAAATAATCTGATTACATAATGGAGCTGTAACCTTGTTAATAGCACTCTAACAATAGTAACATCAATAACTAAAAAATAAAATAGAATTGATAACAAAAATCATTATCAGAATATTTAAGACATTCGAGACTGAACATAATGTAGCAAGCTTCCCNGGAGATAGTGGAAGGCAGGTAAGCCTGGCATGCTGCAGTTCACAGGGTTATAAAGAATTGGACATAGCTTAGTGACTGAGCAACAGATCCCCCAAGGAGGGTAGAGCCCCCAGGCGGAGGAGCTAGGATACAAGTTCACAGAAACAGCTAGTTGGACTGCACACGAATGAGAGCCAATTTCTCTTATGTTCACCCATCAAGATCTGGGACTCATCACAGCTACTGCATGGGTGAGGGTCTGCAAGAAACATACGACACTTTTAAAACCCTAAACAAAGAGAGCTCAATAAGAGTTTTTTACAAGGTAAGACAGGGTTGAGGGAAACTGGGGGTTTCAGGGTTGCTTCTTGGGGCTCACAACCCCTGGAATCTGTCATCTCCCCTTGCTGTGAAGGACAGGGCACAAGATTGTTACTGGAGCCTGGAGAGATCCTGGCTGCAAGATGAAGCCCCCAGGGAGCAGCAGGAGGTGAGCTGGCAGCAGGAGCCCCTCACCCTCACCCCCCACCTATGGATGCCACTGACGCACCCACTTGAAGCTGGAGGACCAGGGACCCTTCTGATGCAAGCTGTAGGGCTTAGCCTGGGTGACACAGAGTGGCTTGCAGGTGGGGAGAGAAAATCTTGAGGGAGGAAGAACACATCCTCAGCACAGTTATTTCAAACAAGGCAGAGGATTGGAGGTTTGCCAGGGGGTCGTCAGAAGCTTGAGGTAGTCCACAGGCTCGTGCCTTAACCCTTCCTTTCTTCTCTAGAATCATTTCCCGGGTAGAGGCTGCGGTTCGTTTGTCACTAAGAGGCCCCAGTTGTTCTGCGAGTTTGCGGCAGCTGTTCAGCCCTTTACCCCACTGCCGGTTTCCTTAAGGCCAGGAGAGTCTGAAATTGTCAGCGGGTTTTCACTTTTCTTAAATAATTTCTAGCTCTTTCTCTTCAGTCTCATTTCAGTTAAATTCAACCCTCATTTACTGTTCTATCCGCTAGTCCTGGGTCATCCAGTGAGACGGTGAACCGAGACGGCTGACTTCGCCCGTTTAATTCGCAGATACTTAGTGAACATCTGTGCGTAGGAGTGAGAAAACATAATTAACAGCCTGCCTCTGCCCAGCGCTGTGCTAAGCATCGGGCTAGGTACTTGCAATTACAACTCAAATGAAACGTCATCTCCCACCTTCAGGAAGGTGCAGGAGACAGTGTACCCTGAGAGGGTTGAGGCTGTCCAGACCCAGATCTTTAGAGTCACTTGCCCTGGCCTTAAACCTGACCCTGCTTCTTCTCTTCTAGGTCCAGTTCAGTCGCTCAGTCGTGTCCGACTCTTTGCGACCCCGTGACCTGCAGCACGCCAGGCCTGCCTGTCCATCACCTGCGCCTCTTAGTGTGTGATCAAAAGGGAGTTGCACGCACTCCTAGGAGACTTCCCTGGCGGCTCAGATGGTACAGTGTCTGCCTATAATGCGGGACACCCAGGTTCAATCTCTAGGTCAGGAAGATCTCTTAGAGAAGGAAATGGCAACCCACTGCAGTATTCTTGCCTGGAGAATGCCATGGACAGAGAAGCTGCAAAGAGTTGAACATGACTGAGCGACTTCACTTCACCTCACTAGGGTTCTCATCTCTGAAGGAATGAATAGTTGGCATTCTCAGTCAATGAATTGGTTGTAGAACCAGCTGAGATGAAGGGAGCATATGTCCTCCCACGAGGAGGGCACGGCAACCCACTCCAGTGTTCTTGCCTGGAGAACCCCATGGGTGGGGGAGCCTGGTGGGCTACAGTCCGTCGGGTGGCGGAGCATTGGACACGACTGAAGAGGCTGTGCATGCAGGTATGGACGTCAGCCCACTGCAGGGCAGTGTCATCTTCAGCGTTTGGGAAGTAATGGGACCAAAGAAGCAGGTTCAACTTTCAGTCCAAAGACCAGGAAAGGCACAGGAAGAGGGGCTCGGGGTTTACCTGGAATTCCAGCAGCCCTGCCAGTGGAGCCAGCCTGGGAGAAGGGGGACCCTAATCAAAAATGGACCCCCCAGTACAGCAGGGCAGAGCAGAGCTAGCGGCTGGAGGAGAGTCAAGACACAGTTGGAGGAAGGGGCAGAAGGCACCTGGACAAGGAAAGGGAGGCCAGGATAGGAATCACGCTGGCATCGCGGCAGGTGTGGAGCAGTGGTGTGCCACGGGACCGCTGAGTGGATCCGCCCGCTTTGGCCAGGCGCAGCCCTGACCCCTGGGCGACGTGACTCACAACGGGACGTCCTGGTGAGCAATATGGTGATGCCGCTGAAAACTAACTGTGAGAATTCAGGAGGGGCCGAAAGGAGGGAGGAGATGGGATTGGGAAGAAGGACCTCAAACTGGGCCAAATATGAGCCAAGCAAGGTATTGGCCAGAGACAGCCTGGAAACTGGCTCCATCACCACAGACTCTGAGGTTGCGAGTCACGTGGCGGGGCAGCCTCCCGGGCTCCCTGACACCTCTGCCCTCCACCTGGGCACCTCTTCCTAGAAGAGTCTCTTGCTTTGTCAGCGCGTGTGTTTCCTCGGACAATTCATTTCTGAGTGTTCGACGACAGCCAACCTTTGGACCCTGGCAGGGCAACCGTGGTGTCGAGGTGAGCTTGCTTTGAAAATCTTGCTATTGCTTAGTCACGCAGTTGTGTCTGACTCTTTTTGTGACCCCATGGACTGTAGCCCGCCAGGCTCCTCTGTCCATGGGATTTTTCAGGCAAAAAATACTGGCCTGTACTGTCATTTTCTCCTCCAGGGAATCTTCCCGACTCAGGAAATGAACCCTTGGCTCCCGTCACACACACCGCATGCATTGCAGGCAGATTCTTTACCGCTGAGCCACCAGGGAATCTACCAACAGAAAAGAAAGAGAAATTCCATGAGAGACTTATTTTCTCATCATTTTGAACTTGGGGACGTTCTGCCTGATGGGAAAGCCCTGTTTATCCCCTGACTGTGCTTCCTTGCTTACTAGCTTGGGAGCTAATAATAATAAAGGCCAAAAGCAAGAGCTTGCACTTGCTCCTGGCCTTTGCTTTGGCGTGTTCGCCACAGAGATAGGAAAACCCGCGTCTGGTTGCCTCTAGCTCTCGCCAATCACCTGCAGCTTAAGGACGAGCGGAACCGCAGCCTTTGCAGACGCGCGCCCTTTCTTTCCTGCAACCTGCAGGCCAGGAACGCGCCTTCTTCCCTGTGAGCAGATGCCATACACGTGCTTCAGAATCTGTCTCCACAGTTATTGGAAAGCAGTTTCCAGCAAAACTAGTCTTTTTATTTTTTTAAAGCAATTCCTTTTTCCCTAGAGTCTCTCTGTTATTTTGAAAATATGTATTTGAAATGTGACACCAGTTTTCACATCTCTCAGTCCGTTCTCCTGCTGCTTCCTGGGGATCCGAGCAAAGCACGCACGGAATTACGTGCTTGCTGTGAGCAGTGAGGGCGCACACCGAGGGCTCAGACGCGAAGGGTCTGCGAGCCTTTCCCGATGCTTTCTTCTGATTCAGTTCTGCACAGAAGCAGGTCCTGGAGGCTCTGCTCCAGAGAGACTGCAGCTTCAGCCTTACTGTTTATTTAGCTCGTCTCCCCAGCAATTCATTTCAGCAACTCATCCATCGCCTCTGCGGCAGAGCCACCTCTCCGAGGGTTTCCAAGTGCAGCGGGATGTGGTGCGAGGCCGGCTGGCAGGAAACACGCCGACATCTCTCACCTCGGCACTGGCAGCTCTGCAATCCCGCATGCCAGAGGAGGCTCCCAGGGTCTAAGTTGGAAGCATTTCCTATGAGAAGGGACTTGAGAAGGGGAGTTATGGTGAGAACTGTTCACTTCCTCCTCCGAACAGAGGGGGAAAAGGAGGAGGAATGTATATCAGGACAAAGCAGTGTTGATCTCAGAGGCAGGATCTGAAGGAAAGTTTGAGGATGATGAATCAGAATGTGACCTGCACTGCCAACTAGCTGCAGTGCCCCAAGGAGCTCCTCCATTCGTGGGATTCTCAAGGCAAGACTCCTGGAGTGGGTAGCCATTTCCTCCTCCAGGGGATCTTCCCAACCCAGGGATTGAACCCTGGCTCTCCTGCATTGCAGGCAGATTTTTTTTACCACCTGAACCACCAGGGAGGGTAAGGAGCTTAGATGTAAATTTTGAAAAAATTTTTAAGTAAATAATCTGATTACATAATGGAGCTGTAACCTTGTTAATAGCACTCTAACAATAGTAACATCAATAACTAAAAAATAAAATAGAATTGATAACAAAAATCATTATCAGAATATTTAAGACATTCGAGACTCAACATAATGTAGCAAGCTTCCCTCCCACCCCACGTACTTTTCATGTGGTCACCATGGCATCTCCCAGCATCAGGACCTGCAGGGTTACAGCAGGGATTTTGAATTCCAGGGACACAATGCCACTTGCTAGCTGTGTGATTCAGCCTTGGCTTTCCTGCTGCACAGTGAGGACGAGGGTAGTGTGTCTCTCATAGGTTTGCAAGCCTCTTGGGATAATATGCATCAAGCGGGGAGCTTGATGCATACATGTGATCTGACATGGATCTGACATGGATCTCACTGGGTTAACGTCAAGGTGGTCGCAGCTGCCTGCCTTTCTAGAGTCTCTTGGAGAGAATCCTTTCTTGTCTTTTCTGACTTCCAGAGGTCACACACGCACCCCTCAGCTTGTGGTTCCTCCCCTTGCCTGCAAAGCCAGAAATGTCACCTCTCCCTCTGATGACCACAGTGGGAAAGCGGCTCCATTTTCAAAGACTCCTGCAATTAGACTGAGTCCATCTGGAAAATCCAGGCTAATCTCCCAGCTCAAAATTCTTAACAACATCTGCTATATCCTCTTTTCCACGTAAAGGCACATATTCCAGATTCTGGCCTTCCCGTCTCCGGGGGCCTTGATTCTGTTTCCACCGGTGCAGGCACTGAAATAGGTGCGTGTGTCGACCCCAGAGAGGACACCTGATTTCACGGTGGGTGTTTTGGGAAGTTGCTGGAGCCCCTGGGGTTCCAGGATGTCTACCCAGGAGTCATGACACCCACCCTTTCCTTTCTAAGTCCCGATTGGGGCCAGAGCACTTCAGACCTGGGCATCCTCACTACACTAGTCCATCTGTTGGCCTGACTCCCCCTTCAGAGACTGACTGGTGCATTTCAAATGCAGATTCATGCCCATTGAGTCCGTGATGCCATCCAACCATCTCATCCTCTGCCACCCCCTTCTCCTCCTGCCCTCAATCTTTCCCAGCATCATGGTCTTTTCCAATGAGTTAGCTCTTCACATCAGATAAGCAAAGTTGGAGTTTCAGGTTCAGCATCAATCCTTCCAATGAATAGTCAGGGTTGATTTCCTTTAGAATTGACTGCTTTGACCTCCTTGCTGTCCAAGGGACTCTCAAGAGTCTTCTCCAGCACCAGAGTTCAAAGAGGTCAGTTCTCTGGCTCTCAGCCTTCTTTATGGTCCAATTGTATCCTACTGCCTATCAGAAGAGCTTGGATCCAGAGGACAATCAGGGGCAGTTTCCACTATGAGATCAGATACACACTCTTGTCTTAAGGAACAATTTTGAGACCCATGAAGATTTGTGTCAACCTAACACCTGCAAGGCAGTCTGCCTTCAATTGTAGAGGAATCCAAAGATGAGTTTCTCCACATTCTTGCTCCCACTCATCATTTATTTCCATTTCTTTAAAGTACGTGGTAGCTTTGTTCTTTAATCGAGCTTTCAGCTGAATGAGAAGAACAGGGCCGAGAGTTGGAACCAGGGGCTGGCAATGTGGCACTGCCCCTTCCTGAGTGTGATTTTAGGTGACCTCTGTGATTTTCCATTAATCACTTACCAATCTGTAAATTTATAATACATATGATAATATTTGCCTTAAAGTTTTTGTATTGAAAATTAATTACCATGGTATTTGTGAAAACAATGTTTAATTCCACAGTGATTNATAATTCCTTTAATCTACTCGTCACTTCCACTGTATAATCATAAGGGATTTGATTTAGGTCTTACCTGAATGGTCTAGAGGTTTTCCCTACTTTCTTCTATTTAAGTCTGAATTTTGCAATAAATTCATGATCCGAGCCACAGTTAGCTCCCGGTCTTGTTTTTGCTGACTGTATAGAGCTTCTCCATCTTCAGCCGCAAAGCATGTAATCAGTCTGATTTCGGTGTTGACCATCTGGTGATGTCCATGTGTAGAGTCATCTCGTGTTGTTGGAAGAGGGTGCTTGCTAGACCAGCGCATCCAAGTGGCAAAACTCTGTTAGCCTTTGTTCTGTTTCATTCTGTACTCCAAGGCCTAACTTGCCTATTTCTCCAGGTAGCTCTTGACTTCATGCATTTGCATTCCAGTCCCCTGTGATGAAAAGGACACCTTTGGTGTTCATTCCAGAAGGTCTTGTAGGTCTTCACAGAACTGTCAACTTCAGCTTCTTCAGCATTAGTGGTTGGGACATAAACTTATATTCTGTGTACAGATAAAATATTTCAACCTTCTGTTAAAGGAAGACTGATGTTTCCTGCCTGGAAGGTGGGTGAGGGATGAACCGTATGTGTGTCACGGTGCTAAAGCTCAGAGTCTTTGCTCAACCTTCTGAAGAGATGCTGAGTGTGGCTGGGAAAGTTCCGGGTGACCCGAAGTCCACTTTCACCCTGTGCTTGGTGGAGTGTCCAGTATTCATTATCTAACACTGGCCAAGAATTTTCTATTGCTTTATGCATCATATCAGAGGCTTTGCTATCTTCCCAGTAGAAGAAGACAGTATGCTATAAAATGTTAGTAAAACGTAATTCAAAATTAAAGTAAAATGTAATTCAACAAACTCATTCATTTGTTTTTTGGATAAGATATTATTTCATTTTCTATTAAGTTATAATTAACACAGGAAATTAAAAGATGCTTGTTCCTTGGAAGAAAAGTTATGACCAACCTAGACAGCATATTAAAAAGCAGAGATATTACTCTGCCGACAAGTCTGTCTAGTCAAAGCTATGGTTTTTCCAGTAGTCCTGTATGGATGTAAGAGCTGGACTATAAAGACAGCTGAGCGCCAAAGAATTAATGCTTTTGAACTGTGGTGTGCAGAGTCCCTTGGACTGCAAGGAGATCCAACCAGTCCATCCTAAAGGAAATCAGTCCTGAATATTCACTGGAAGGACTGATGCTGAAGCTGAAGTTTCAGTATTTTGGCCACCTGATGTGACGAACTGACTCCTTGGAAAAAAAAACCCTGATGCTGGGAAAGATTGAAGGCAGGAGGAGAAAGGAACCATCACTGACTCAATGGACACAAGTCAGTAAACTCCAGGAGCTGGTGACGGACAGGG